>CM044006.1:75217138-75592138 GCA_024085815.1 Flaveria linearis | reverse complement strand
TATATTCTAATCTAATAAGAAAAATGACAAGTTTAGCTTATGAGTTTATAAAGTTACTTTGAAATAATAGGAGTTTCTTAGACCATGCAATTTTTTTTGTTAGAGCTGAAACAAGGGGCTAATAACAAAAATAATATTATAAAGAACATTCGACACATGTAAGGATATCCCCAATTAAGGGTTCCACTCAATTAACTTGCTAGCACTTTTATTCTTGATGAAAATATACCAGTTGCGACAGATTTGTGACAACTATGTGTGTTGCAATTTTTTCCTACTAGTGACCAATATACGCAAGATCTAATAACCCAGTTATAAATCTAACCAAAAGTCAAACTGCGTTATATTTTGAAGGGTCAAATAAGAAAGGTAATTCAAATGGAACTTTGGCGTAATTAAAAAGTACTTTCGAAAGAACTCATCACATTATTAATTATAAACATTAATTTAATGTAATCAATACCCATTCAAAACTTTTTCGAAGAGATTATGTTTTTATATTTACATATGCTTATTATCGAAAGAATGAAAATTTTATATACTAACAAAGATTAAAGAACCATCAGGCTTGCCCTGGTGGCCACGTACCTCGATGAGTGATAAAGATCTAGTGGCCAAAGGTCGCGGGTTCTATCCTGATGGGGGAGGGTTTACCCACAATATGTGGGGTTCCCGCCCGGAGGTTGGGGCCCCAGATTTGACTCGTGGGCTACGGTCCACGTGTAACAGCAAAAAATCCCCTTGACGGTTGCAACGGACCGGCTGTTACGGGGTCGAACTGGGGTCTCGTGGTTGTGGATGTAAGAGGATTTCCGCTGAAGCACACCCTTAAAAAAAAAAAAAAAAAAAAAACTAAGATTAAAGGCAACATGATTAAGGTTGAGAAAAGGGCTACGTACTTTGTCTTATTTTGTCCTTACATTTTAATAGCTTTATTGAAATTTCATTTGTCGATTTCGATATATAATATTTATTCGGCACGTGCAAAAAAGCTATATATATATCTATTTTATTATTATTAACACAAGATATAATTTCCAAGCTGCTAGAAGCTAGTACAAGAAGACAGGGGAAAGAGGCCTAAAAACACCCAATTGAATCTAACTCAGATACATCTATTAATTACCTACAGAAATAAAATAAGCTGCGTCCCACACTCCACATTTTAGTACTGTTTGTTAGTCACTGATAGTTCCACTACATGTTCCATAGTGATTCAGTCTATTATTGTGGAGTAGATGTATCTAAGAACGGGTGATACACTCATGTTCTTCACGAGAAGATGTATTGGTTTACAGTTTTTCTATAAAAGTCGATCTCTTTATTTTTTCTTTTAATAGATACTACTAAGGATACCTATCAAAATACACTATTAACTATAACTTTTGAATCGTCGGTTGCCAAGTAAAACTTGCATTTATATGTGTATATAATTTGATTTGGTTATTTACACCAAATGTATGTTTGGCTCAATGATTAGACGCGTGGATTTGTCTCGTACTGAGTTTGAAACCCACAATAAATATCTTTTAAAATTACGTTTTCTTTTTCCTTTAAAAATATGTCATTTTCACCCCCTAAGTTTCTAAAGTTTTAATATACTCACATACAAGTTTATCTAAAAAATATAATTTCTTATGTTCGTATTTGTGTGTGTCGCTATAATTACGAGTCCGTCTATCTTTAACTTTAATCAAAAACTACTCTGAGCAAATATAAAACATTTATGTATCTATTTTTATATTAGTCTTACTTACAACCAATTAATTTTCATGTTTTTAGTTGTTTATATTTTTAAAATCAAAGCCGAATTGACTCGGTTAAATATAAAAAAAGTCTATGTGCCTATTTTTAAATAAATCTTTTCACTTTCACCCGCTAAAACCTTATAAAAACTATGTAAAATGTCGCTTAGAAATTTTCTTACATTTATATTTTTGTAGTTGGTATAAAATCAAGTTTATATATCTACATTTCTACATAATTGAAATGACTCAGGTATTGACGCAATTTAGTTCATTAACAAGTCGGGTTGATTGTAGTCTATATTTTAACATACTGCGTACGATGCCGTTGCAACGTGTGGTGGGTACGAATAGTAGCTATCACTCATTTAGCAAGGTCGAGGGTGTGGTCCACCGGCCTCGCCATGTGTCGACTTCTTTTTGGACGCGGTCCACCGACCTTGCCACGTGTCGACTTCTTATTGGGCCACAAACTCCTACCTTTTTGCCCGCGCCTAACTAATGTTAAATAATGTTTCTCTAATACATTTTTGACCGCGCCTAACTAATGTTAAACAATGTTTCTCTAAAAACTAACACAAATACAAGAATTGCGCTAGGTTCTTCACTTCTTTTATAATTTCTAATTTAAACTGTTAATTTTCTTTTATTTTTGTAATTTTTTTATCAAAGCAAATTTGTTTTCTTTAATGTTCTAACAATTATCATGTATACTTTACTTTTATACACATGTAATGAAGTTTGTATACGCGTTACAACTTGTTATTAACCACGTATGTCATTATAAGATTCTGCGACAACGAGCGAGTCTTTATATGCCGCAACGTACGATGCATTATATTATCTTAACTAATTCTCTATATACTTAGGTTTATTAGTGTCCATACCTTAACACATATAGCAAAGTTTACAAATACCATGTTATACGCAGTCACGTTTGTTCTTACTTTTATACATGTCTTACTTTGAGTTTGTAAACTTTCAAATGCTAACACTTTTAAAAAACTTTATAAAGTATATTTCTAAAGTAGTTCCGGATTTATTACTGTACAATTCACTTACAAGAATACTTTGTTATGTTAATATTTTTGTATATGTGTCTGTATTAATTCGAGTAAATAGTCTATGTTTGGACGTAATCGAACACGAGTCGGTTATTGATGTAATATTAGGTCGAAAAATCACGTTGAGTACGAACCCACCGCAACGCGCGACGGTTGAAAAAACTCGTTATTATAAATTAATGAATATTTCTTTCAAATCATAAAATGATTCTAAAATCATACGGATTTTCTTATATCAAGTTTGGCGTCAAGCAACCAAATAGAACATGTTTAGTGAAAGATCAAGGCTCTATGACATTAACTAATAATGGAGCTAATTGATGTCGGTCGGTCGTTAGTGAACCCAGTATTGTGAATTGTGATCTAGGTACGACAGATGAAAAAGGGAACTTAAATTGTGGGGCATGCGATATTGTGACGCAGATGGTGAAAAGGGTTTGAAGATGGTGCCGATGGCAACGCCATTGAAGAAGGTGGTGGTGGAAGGTGTTCGCGGCAGGGGTTGTCAAGATCATGATAATCATCATATCTATAATTAGTTTTATTTTATATTACATCTAGATAAAGGTTGTTATCGTTGCTATACATACCTCATGTAATCATTATATTTCCTTAATATCTTTTAGCATTATAACTGGCCACATGTTCAATATATAGTAATGATCATTGAACATTTTACATCAAAGTCTCCTGCTTGTATACATCAAAGCCACTTGTTTGTATAGGGGTTTCAAGCTTCATGTGGGTGGTTGGTGTTACATATGCTTTCAAAGTTAAAAAGAATCAGTGTGTCGACGAAGATTTTAATTGGGCTCCGTAAAAAGTAGACAAAAAAGTATCACATTTGTTGCTAGAGAGAATGAATTATTTCATATAAGAAGGTCGAGAATTTTCTACTACGATGCGTTTTGTGTGGGTAAGCTAACCCTTAGGTAAAAACAAAACCGCGAGTTCCTGTATAAGTAACCCATTAGAGGTTAAACTGATAATATCCTGACACAGTTTTACTTGGGCTGTTATAGCGACCCACACCAAATATGAACAAATTGACCTCTAAGTTCGTCATGAACCTGATTAATTTCTTCTTGGTTTAGCAAACATGTCGTCGGCCTTGACCTCCACGGACACTCGTTCATCTCATGGTGAGTTCATTCCACTGCAAGCTCCTCTTTCACCGCACCGTAGTAGCTGGTGACCCCACCATTGCAGTCTTTTTCAGTCACCTGAGTTCCGGCCAACCTCCCTCCAGCATAACCATCTTTTTCAGTCATCAGTGCCCACCAATTACGTCAAAAGCGGGTGAAAAAAGTCTATTTGAACTACTCCATCCTCAAAAACATAAGCAGTACTTGGAATAACTAAATCTGGTGAATAAATAGAACTGTATTTCAAATCATTTTTAGAGTAATCAGATTTGCATATTGTTAAAGTGAAATCTAACTTCTTGCTATTAATCAGATTGCATTTAGCTTCCTCATTTCCATTGCTCAATAATCAGGGATTCTAATTTAATAATTTATACACCACACTCAATAGTCTAGTCCCTATGATGTTATGAACTCCCTGCAAAATACTCAGTGAGTGTTGCTCATAATACCAAGAAAAAAAATACAAAAGTAATAAGCAACATCACATGTTTGTGGGTGTTTTACCTTTTGCATTGACACTTGATGGCGATGAAGGAGAGTTCGTATGAAACACAATTTTAGATTTTTTATTTTTATTTTTAACATAGGTGTATATTAGATGTTTAGAAAAAAATTAACATCAAACTAAACATCCAACCTAGGGATACTTCTATTGTAATTTTTTAAACTTAATGACCAAACATGTACTAAATGACACTTGAGGATCAAACTTGTAAATTACCTAATCATATGAATAACTTTTGTAATCAACTCTAATAATGATATCATAAAATAATGTAATAGAATCCAATGTGAAACTTCTAGGTTCATTACTTTAGAAGAACTAAAATAGTTCCGACTAAAAAATGTTTATAGCGTGGTAAAAGAACCCTTCATATGTTTCTATGCTCTTTTGTATAATAACATACATTTAGGTGTTTTAAGCCGCATGTCCATTGATAACACCTCCATCCATTTAAAATAAAATTCACAATTATATTTTATCATTAAAACAAGAACAACTAAGAATTCATAACTTCATCTGACCCCTTATCCCAATAGGCGATTATCATGTGAAGAAACATGCTGGGCTACGAATGGAATAATGTATTATTAAAAACCCAAAGGAATTGGAATTTCTGGACCTTAATGAACCCCTATTGATTGACCCTAATGGTCCGCCACAATAGTCGCGGCTCGACATGGTAGGTCATAACGGTCCGCCAAGGAATGGGGACCAAGACTAAGGACTTAGGTTCCTTAGCAGACTGCCAGAGGTTCGAAGTGATGGTTAGCCATGGTGGTCGTGGACCGCTATGGTCAGGACTACGGTCTACGATGAATATTCATTTGAAGACGAGAATATTTCATTTGAAGGAAACGAATATGCCAGTTTAAGTCAGTGGCGGACCGCAAAGCAGGGTTTATCGGTCCATGATAAAGCTAGTCGGGAGGATTGGGGATAAAGACCCCAAAAACCCTATTTTCACTATTTTTACCTTTTCCATTATCATTCTACTCTCTCTAAACCGACACACACATACACACACTCACTCTCTTTCTCTGATTTTGGCTCATTAGAAGGACGTTTTGGATGATACAAGCTCATGGTTATGTTTTTAAACATTGGCGTGGCTTGGAAGTAACGTTTGGAGGTTCGTTTTTATTGTTAAGCCTCATTCTCTTCTAAATACGACTTATGGATGAAAATGAACCTATGTATGCCGTGTGAAACCCCACTGTAGTGTTGGATAGCTCGATAGTGGATCTGTGAACTTCAAGAATATATCGGGAGCCCAGATCTATGCGGTAAAGTTCTAAAACCTTCACATTATGCATCATCACAAGTTATTGGGTAAATCAAGGTTCTTGAAAGAAATCAAACCGGTAGATAATAATTAGGATGCATATAATTGTTATGGTATGCCAATGATCATATTAGAATAAACAGATTTGTCAGGGGATGAAGTCCGGGTATACGGATAAATGAAAAATTAATGCCTGTGTCTTAACCTCATGGTTAACACAAAGAATAAAATATGTAAAGGATTTTGGGTAATGAAAATGTAAGTCCCTCTAGGTACAATGTTGGGCGTATGTGTGAACCTTTTGATGTGTGTCCCTCATGAGAAGTGAAAATGAATAATAATATGGGGTTGTGAAAAAATGTAACGCCCCGAAATTCCCTAAGCAAGCCATTTAATAATAATGGGCTTTTTAAGGGTTAATTAAATAAAAAAATATAAGTTAGTGGGCTATGGACTAAATTAACCCTAATGGGCTATATTTTGATGGGTTTAAGAGCCCTTAATCAGCCCTTAAACATGTATGATCAGCCTCCATCCCATCATTTGCAACCCTAGCCTCCAAGTTTCTAGAGTAAGAAAGTAGAGTGAGAAAGTGAAGAAAAACCCAAGGATTTGGTGTGCTATTGTGGAAGAGATTGAAGATCTGAGTGTTGGAGCTTCAAACCACAAGAAAGGAGCAACAAATCAAGGTAAGAATCGTCATCCAAACATCCCTTTAGAACAGATCTGGATTTCTAGGGTTTTGGGTTCAAGAAGTTTTAAAGAAACACATAAAGGTCAAATTTTTACGTATAAAAACGTGTAAAAAGGTTAAATATGGTTTCATGGATGGTAAACCATGGACTTGGACGTAAAAGTTAAGATTTTGGGTTAAAAACGGGTTGGTTCGTAATTTTTATGCATCCAGCGAAACTGTGAGCCCGACCAGCGAAATTGTACCTTCAACCAGCGAAATTGTCCCTTCAACCAGCGAAACTGTAGTTTCGCTTAAGCGAAACTGTAGTTTCGCTTAAGCGAAACTGCTGTGTTCGAGAAAACCATTAAGACTTAGCGAATCTAGGAAATTCCAAAGAAAGTTAGGCGCTTATGGCAGCGAATCTGTCCAGCGAAACTGGCAGAAGTGCTGCCCAGCGAAACTGGTAGCGAAACTGCCAGCGAAACTGCCAGCGAAACTGCCAGCGAAACTGTCAGCGAAATTGTGAAGAAATGACGTTTTTGTGTATTAACTTCCGTGCAGCTTGTGTATTCGGAGTATAGCTTAAGTAACTTAGAATTGAAGCTATTTTGCTAAGTTCAGGTGAGTTCTAAACCCCTCCTTTACCCGTTTTCAATGTTTTGGAGTGATATGCATACTAAAATACATACTTTTATGATGACGTTTTTTTTAAGACCTCTTATCAAGAAAATAAATTTTTCTAGCCTGGCCCCAGCTAGAAATACAGCCCGGCCCCCGCCAGGGGCGTTGCCCCTTGGACCCCACTAGGGGCTGCCACCCCTAGAACCCCGCTATCAGGGGCTGCCACCCCCAAACCCCCGCTATCAGGGGCTGCCGCCCCCGAACCCCGCTGTCCCGCGGAGGATCGTTTATCTGATTTATCTCTTATGGTTGATGAAATATGAATGCTTAGACTAAGAGTTTGCTTCTTATTATGTGTTAAGTGTATGTGAAAACTAAAGATATAAGTGAAACTTAAAGAACTGTTATTGGGCCCAAAATGTGTACCCTGATAAAGTAAAGCCTTGCAAGCAATTGATAAAGGAGGGTTACATCTGTTGTGCCCTTACGATGATAAAGTAAAGGCTCGAACAGGTAGGTCAGTGAGGCCTGGATTGGCATGACAATAATGGCCTGTTTGGGTACGATAGTAAGACCTAAATTGGCGTGTCGGTAAAGTCCTGTGTTTATCATAGGCACCGATAGTAACTGGGAATTGACGGATAAGGAAAAGTAATAATTAATAAGTAATGGCAAAGCATTGAAAAGCGATAATCCGTGTGTATCAATGTTCTGATAAATGATGAGTATTTTCAAATGTTAAAGCTAATACCTCTTATAAAAGTTATTTAACAAAGTAAACCTAGAATTCACTCAGCGAAGCTGACTTTTTATGTATATTAGTTGACAGGTGAGCGTTAGGGCTTATGGGATTGGAGCATGGATCTAAAGCTTCTTGGTATTTAAAGACTGACATCCCTGATGATGAAGAATATTAAGGGGATTTTTAAAGAATATTTGATGTTTAAAGACAATGTTTTAGTATAAATTTGTAATTTTCGCTTTTGTAGCCAAGTTTTCTCAGTTTTTCATTTCAGTAAGATCAATTTCGCTTTGTATTTGTTCTGTGCATTTTCGCACAAGATTGTAATCATCCTGATTATCAATTGAAAGCGTTTTGATTTATTGTTTGTCTTCTTCCAATCTCACTTATATTTCGTGTTCGTGTGATTGAGATCTTGGTTAGTGATTCTTGTGAATTGACCGGGTTTTACACAGTGGTTTTTGAATCCGTGGTTTGTTGTTGAAATTGATGGTGAATTCCAATTTGATAATACGAAAATCATTTCACCCGAGATTGATTTTGAATGTGCGCATTTGATAAACAAAATCATTGTTGAAGATGATGCTAGCATGAAGTTGACCTGCGATGTTTGATGGAATTTAATATTGATCAAAATTTGAAAATATAAAACTTCTCTGATTAAAAGGAGTAAAAAAGGGAAACAACTTATTCATAAATACAAAATTGACATTAATACCCTTTATGATTAAATTAAAATAAAAACAAAACGTATATTAATCAATGGTTAAGATTAGTTCTCGCAGTTCTCGTGATCTTTAAGAGTCCTGAAAAGATCCTGACCCTATATATATATATATATATGTATATGTATATATATATATATGTATATGTATATATATATATGTATATGTATATATATATGTATATGTATATATATATATGTATATGTATATATATATATATGTATATGTATATATATATATGTATATATATATATATATATAAAATTAATTATTACAAATATTTTGTTCGATATTTCTGAGTCTAACAATAATATTACGGGAAGGACTCAACTTGACAACCATGACAATTTGGAGCATGGCCCGGAAAAACTCCCATAGTCAATCAGGAGGGATATATCAAAGGACAATTAGCAGACATCGCCATCAACCACATCCTAACCCAAAAACGTTAATCTTATAGTTATAGTTGGACGATTAGTCAAGTTTAATGAAATACAAACAGAACGTATGTCTTTTGTGAAAGCAAGAGGTGCACAAGAGAGATGATGTTAAAACATTATAAGTCAACCCTATTTGATCACCTAACTGGATATGAATAAATTGTCAGTGCCAAATTGTGAAAACGCATAGCCAAATGTTATATGTAGTTTTTATATTTATTTACTTTTTAATTATTGTGTAAAGTTGTTATTATGTTTATTTTTTCAATATGCGTTTTTTATTAATAAATGTTATTTATTATTGTTATTATTATTATTATTATTATTATTATTATTATTATTATTATTATTATTATTATTATTATTATTATTATTTAAAAAATTTTAAAAATAGATACAAGGAAAAAAATTAAAGAAAGGACCCGCGTCATGAAACCACTAAAGTGGTTGAAAGGGGAATATTAATGTGATACTGAAGTGGATTGCGGCGTGATGTGATATGATGAAACCGTTAAAGATGGTTCACTGTTTTCTTGCCTAGAAAGTATGTAGAAAGCTAACTAGAATTTATTTGGAGTGTTCAAAAAATTGTAAGCTTTAAATTATTTAATGATTTCTATCGTTGTTTTAAATGAATTTAGATTTTTTTTTCTTCTAAGGTGTAAATAAATTTATTTAGCAAAAGAGTTTAGCTGAAATCAATCTACCTTTTTAATTTGTAAATAAAAAATGAAACGATCTACAATTGACCTCTCAAATCCAAAGTGAACGATTCAAGTTTCCATCGGTACTTCAATTGCCCTCTCTCATTCGTTAGACGATTCTGGCATTCAATACTTGGTGTTTGATTCTTGTTTATGGACAATTTTGTAGTTCAATTTGCAATAGAATTTTCTAGTCGTTCCGTTCTACCGTCAATTTCTACCATCGATTGAATGATTCTTGTTTTTCCATTCTACCATCAAGAATTGTTTGGAGAGACATTGAAGATTAAGGTCGCTAAAAGGTTGTTGTCTAAATAGTTTTTCCTCCTTAACTTTTCTTAAGAAAATGAAATGATTGCCTTTTTTTGCCAACGTTTGACATATATTTTCTTGAAAATTTTTTTTATTAAAATCAAGTATTTTTTGGTATCATGGACTATAGCACATGCAGTTTCATTCTGGTATTGATATTATTGGAACCGGTTTATTATTATTATTATTATTATTATTATTATTATTATTATTATTATTATTATTATTATTATTATTATTATTATTATTATTATTATTATTATTATTATTATTATTATTATGTTTATGTTTATGTTTTTGACATCCAAAATAATAACAAACAAACTCACGCCATGTATTGAATGAGAAAAATGACAACTCCGCCGAGCAGCGACAGAAAAAAAAAGAAGTTATATTCATACGGGAGACAGCCATTTTCAATCATAAAAAGATAAAGTATCCATGCATTGGCATTATGGGAGGAACAACCATTTTAATTCACAAAAGATAAAGCATTCATGCATGGCCTTGTTCCCGTACGTTGATACCGTTTCTTAGTTTTTGTACTTTTGTCATTTTGCTTTATACTAAAATAGTGTCAATATATATTTGTTTATTTGTGTTCTTTAAAAATGTTTTCATACAATATAAGTTTTATACAATACAAGTTTATAACTTTTTTCACCGAAAATAAATGGAATCCTCACAATTTCTTTATTTCTTCTCACAAAAAACAATGGCAAAAAGTTAGTAACATTTTTGCCAGTCATAGATGATAGATTCCACTTTTTTGAGTATTTACTAACTTATTTTTATAATTAATAATAGTTCAAAAGGGCAACTATCTATGCAAAAAAACATATCTAATCTATTTGTAGAAAGCAGATTAACTTTCCATGTAAAAAATAGTTTATATCACTTCGAATAAACTTTTCATGAGAATAATATCTTCTTGATTGAGGTGCATGAACAATTGTATATCAAAAGGGTACGTAACAAAAGGCGTGCATTTATTCAGTGATCTTATAAATATTATATTTACGAACGTGAAAAGATAAATAATATTTGGAATCGAAAGAAATAGAATAGACAGACCTCTAGAATAATATATTGTGAACAAAAAATTCCTGACGCATAACTTTCTAGAAAGTTTGCTATATGTTGCAATTGTTCAACTTTTAGGGCGAAAGAAGCTCTTGGCGAGTTGAAAATTTTTTATTTAAATAAAAAATAGTTTCATTAAAAGTTTGTTAGAATTTCATTTTCTTGAAATTTTATATGTGAAATTCATATTAGAAAAATAACTCTATTTTTATAATTTGAAATTGATAACTACCATAAGGTAGTTTTTCTAGCCCTACCATTTAATTTGAATTTTATCTTGTTCATTATATGTCTGGTTTGCGAATTCATACTGATTTATACTTGTTTTTGACTATGAAGTTTTCAATTTTATCTGATTGGTAGATTATACTGAACAATGAAACTGTTTAAATCCGTATATGACTCTTAGATATCTAGATTTGATCTACGATTTCTACAATTTATTTCCGGAATTTAAAATAATTAAATAAACAAATAAGAAAATAAGTGATAGATTAACAATATTTATTTAGAAAAAAATATAGGTACAATGTTTGTTTAATTTTATAAAAAAAATATAAGAATAGCTAATCACGAAGATCAGTAGAAGATGTATTATGTTGTGAGGCGTGTTCGGGGGTCAACAACGGGGACACGCAATGTTGTTAGGACCGGATCGGACCGGCCGGTCCGACCGGTCGGACCGCGATTCGGGGCCTGGTCCGGTCCGGGGTGGATCGTTTTTGTGCAGTTGAACCGGCCGGTTCGAACGAGTCGGTGGTTGGACCGGCCAACCGGTTCGGGTCCGACCGGTTTTCGCATATTTTTTTTTTTTTTTTTTTTTGATTTTAGTGGGTAAAAACGGGGTGTTAAACCATAAATTAGTACTTTGTATATACAAATATAGTTAAGTTTTATATATAACTATAAAATATATGTATAAATCATATATAAATTACTTATATTTAATTACATATATAAATATAATTAAAATATAGTTAAATCCGGTCCATCCGGTCCGACCGGTCCGACCGGTCCGACCACCAAACCAGTAAGCCGTCCGGTTCGACGTCCGATCCGGTTCTGAGAACATTGGGGACACGGGAATTCCTTGTTCTTGGTGATCTTGTTCTCGAGTCCGTCACACTACACACATTAAACAAATTAATGATTATAATTTATATATAATATACGTACCTCTACTTGTGGAGTACTATAGGCCATAAGGCTATAATGGCATCAACGATGGTACTGATCCAAAGATACAACCCTTCGATCTTATGCTCCGAAAGGCTGTCTAGATCAACCTGCGTCATATCAAAAGACACCTTTGTGACATCATTGATAAGCTTCCTGTGATTTATGAAACCAAATAAGTGTTAGTTTTATTTTAAAAAAAAGGAAACCTATTTATATAGATATAGATTTTAATAGAGAAAAATTAAACTTAAATAAGCTTTAGGCGCCTTCAGAATATTATGCGCGACTGCTCACCCTTCACCGGACGGTGTGGGTCCTCAAGAACACCTAATCCAACGAGGGTTCCACTCACCTCTCCTTGTGCTACAATGATATGCTAGTTAATATTAGATCATGGCTGACAGACGAGAATTTCTGAATGCTTGTAGCTATGGTGTAAATAATAATCATTATTGATAATCAAGCTTCCAGAACAGACAGTCAACTGTAGTAATTGACAGAAATGATTGCAAACACTAATATATACTCCATGTGAAAAAAAAAAGAAGAGGGCACATGGCACACCAATGGAACAAAACGAGCCACATTTTGTTTTTTGCTTAAAAAGGAGAGCCATGCCCCATTAATTGTGATTTAACCTGCTACATTATGGTGGCAAAAATCACAAGTTATAGTAAGGGATAAACAGACTAGAAATGAATAATAAAGAGAATATAATGCCTAATGTGTACTACTGGTGGATGTTTAGTTCTTCATCCATATCTGCTATATATATGTGATGCTAATCAGTTGTTAGTTTCATAAATCTGGTCTGATCATCTTACTAGCAGTTTTTTAACTCATGCAGTATTGTGACATCTTGTTGAGACTATAAATTTCATTGATGTTACATTATGTTAGTATGGATATACTGATTACTACTAGAACGTACTGTCGAGAAAATATAGATATCAAGTAAATCTAAAACAAAAAACAAAATGTTACATGTACAAGTTTTTAACTATTAAACTCTGTTTAGACTAAATAGTTAACAATCTCCCCTTTGTTATGCTAGGAAAGGGGTGTCACACATATATAGTATTATTCAACTTCAGTGTAACTTTTCTAGTATAAAATTAAATTGATGTTATATGCCTTAAGTTTTTTATTGTCAAGATTCATCGGAAGGATATTTATATTCCACTAAGAGTAAATTACGCTTTTCGTCCCTCTGGTTTGGTGGTTATAACCATTTTCATTCAATAGTTTAAAAACGTCCGGTTTAACCAATGTGGTTTAAAATCTGTCACAATTAAGTCCAAACCGTTAACTCCATCCAATTTTTCTGTTAAATATTTCAAAAAAGACGATAATACCCTTGGATTAAAAGTGTTACTCTTATACAAATATATAAAATACTTATAATATTCAATATATAAATCAAACATATATCTTAAATATTTACACACACACACATATATATATATACACACACACACACATATATATATATATATACACATATATATATATACATATATATATACATATATATACATATATATATAATTAAACACCACATATGAAGACCATCACAAGAACCACCACCTTGATATCATCTTCACCACCTCCCCTGTCATCCACCATCATCTTCTCCACCAACAATGATGCTTTAAAACTTCAAACCCCCAAATCTGATTTTTGATTCAACTCAGAAAAATCCCATAAACAAAAGAATATCATACAGAAATCAAGAAAGCAGAACTTGATATGTGTCTCACCATCAGATCTATTTCAAATTTTTCTTCCTTTTGGCTTTCAATGTTCGGATTAGCTGGTTTTCTGCAAAATTATCAAACAAAAGAATAGGTCAACAAATCATCAAATACAGATCATCAAGACCACACCCACACCGCATTTCCCCTCATCTTCCGCCGTCGGTCATGGCAAAGGCTAGATTCAAGAACTCTAATTGGTGGTGTTGGTGGTGGTTGAAGTTTCGGTGGCTTTGTGATGGTTGATGATTCGGTGTTGGTGGTCGGCTTTGTGGTGGTTCATGGTTGACGACTTTGTGGTGGTTCATGGTTGACGGCTTTGTGGTGGTTCAGGGTCCGAGGTGTTGGCTACGATGCGACGACGGTGGCTGTGAGGTGGTGGTGTGGTGGACGTGTGATTGAAACTATGGTGGGGTTAGATGAGGGTGGTCGGTCGTGGTATTACAGTGATGGTGGTGCGGTGGTGCGACGGATGCGGGTGGTGGTGGTGCGTTGGTGCGGTGGATGCGGGTGGTGGTGGTGCCATGGTTGTGAGTTTGTGACAAAATAGATGGGTGGGGTGGGGGTAGGGCTGCTTAGGTGGAGTGGCTTTGGTTTTAGAGAGAGAGAGAGAGAGAGAGAGAGAGTGAGTGAGAGAGTGAGTGTGTGTATATATATATATATATATTATTAATATTTATACATAGATATTGAAGTAACAGTTTAAGTCCAATGGTATTTTTATCTTTTTACATACACTTAACGGAAAAAACGGATGGGGGTTAGTGTACTGGACTTAATTGTGACAGATTTTAAACCACAGTGGTTAAACCGGACGTTTTTAAATTATTGGATGAAAATGGTTATAACCACCAAACCACAGGGACGAAAAGCGTAATTTACTCTTACACTAATTATCAACCATTTTATGTATAATAGTGTTGTATCTTATGCATATGGGATTTTCATTAAAAATTGATTTTTTACTTTTGACACAAAGTTTTTTATTTTTTACATTTAACTTCTCAAATTTGACAAAGTTTTTTATTTTTTACAATTTAACTTCTTAAATTTGATTTTCTTTACTTTTAACCCAAAACTCTTCATATTTTGTAATTTAATCTCACAACTTTTATATTTTCAACTTTGTTCCCTATACTTTTCATATTTCACAAATCCTCGTTTTACGTTTCGTTTTAAGTTTTGCACGTTAACACGACACAACATACATGTGTGATTCAACATTTTACGTTTTCCTTTATATTTCATTCTAAGTTTGCTAAGTTAACACAACACAATATGCGTGCGTGGTTCAACATTTTTACGTATATTTTTCCCTTTTGAAGGGATGTTCGTCACAACGCAAGGATCTTAGATCGAGTAAGTTATATTTTTCTATGTGTTTATATTTCGGTCTAAGTTCTTCGTATTAACACACAGCGACTTCAGTGTTGGTGGCCGTTAATTAGCGGTGGTGTGACATTTGTGTTATTTAGCACGGTTTTACGCCTCCGCCGCGACGTGAGGAACTTATTTCTAGTTAGTATTAAATACATACACCATGATCAATCATTCCCTTCATCTTAATCATTTTTACAAAGGATTAATATAATCCAGGATTTCATCTGGGCAATATTTCAAAAAGAATGATTAGACAACCTAGTATCATAAAATAATAGAACTTGATTCTAACAACCCACATTTTTATTTCAAATATTAGATTAGCTACCCGTATATTACACGTATTGAAATAATAAATATAAATTATGATATAATATTGTGAGTTAGTAAAATATACCTATATTTGAGAATATTGTATCATGATATATATATATATATATATATGTATATATATATATATGTATATATATATATACATTGAAGTGAAGATGTTTTAATTAGTAATTGCTAATTGTAATTGTGTTTTACTTCATGAATCTTAATATTTTAAAATTCTTAAGAAATATGATGTTTAAAATATTTAAAATTTTAATAATGATTAGGTAGAAATTTAATTTAATTTTAACAAAATTAACTCTTATCAAAATACTTTTAATGAAACATTTTACTTATTTTTAGAAAAGGTTTATTTGATTAACATAATATCTAATGAGCATTTATTAGTAAATTATATTTATGTACTAATATGTAACTTTTATTGTAATGATAAATGTGTTCAAATTTTAGGTGCACGACCTAAATTGACATATGGCTTCTAAATATTTTAATTTATTAGTATAGATTTTCTTTAAACAATTTAACTTAATAACTCTTCTCATAGAGAATCCTCTAATAGAACATATTTGAAGAAATCTCAAGATTATGAAAAATGGTTACAAAATTAAAATTATTCAATTATTTAATGGAATTAGTTTAAAATTTCAAAGAATGGTAAGCAAGTTTTAATAGTATTCCAACTAAATCGCACGTATTTTTGTTTATTTCGTTAGGTTATTAATATTTTTATTTTTTTCAATCAGGTTACTAAAATTTTAAAAGTGTTTCAATTAGATGGTCAATTTTTTTAATTTTTTAAAATAATTTGTAAATTTAATTACATAATTTTGTTTTTTAATAAATATTAATTATTTTTAAATATTGCAATAAGGGCTCGATGCCATTATGTTAATAAAAAATGGATTGGTGGTATGTTAACAAAATTGTCACTATAGAAACGAGACTTCATAAGTTTAGAGACTTGAGAACTGAATAATAAACAAGGGGACTCAACCGTCTTCCAAAAAGAGATGCGACTATTTATTTTTTTTAAATATTTTGTAATATATAAATGATCTAATTGTTATAAAATCCTAAAACTTTATTGGCCTGATTAGGAATAAAAAAGTTTATAAGTGACCTAATTCGTACAAATAAATTTATGAGTGATCTAATTAGAATATCTTAAAACTTGATAACTATTTTACAAAGTTACCTCTAAAAAAACAATAAACTAGTAAATTACTACGGAAAAATATATATTAGAAACTAAAAGTTTACATTTATATCAACATATATTACATGATAAAAAAACTTCTAGTAATTAAAACATAATTTGGTGACATATATTTCATGAAAAAGATGTTTCATGTTACTGAAAGATAAACCCTTGAACGACCTAACAAATATATTGATGTTAGAATCAATATTAATTAAAATATTTAATTTATAGTATTTAATAAAATCCATTATCAATTACATGTTTACAAAGATGAATAGCAACCATTGATCAATCGATCAATGGATAAAACATGGTTTCCTTAGTTTTTTAATAATCATGGGTTTTCTTAGAAACCCTTCCCCTCACATATACAAACACACACACACACCCCCCCACTCAACCCTATCCATAGTCACCGTTGTGTTCTCGAATAAATTCAATCCCATCCATCGTCTCCGCTGTGGTCTCGAATTGAGTATTCACTATCAAGTGCGGCTTCCTATTGGATCCAACTAAGCGCGCATATTCCCCGAGGTTTGATTCAGTCTTTATATTTCAATACCCCTCTCTTTACATTAATGATTTGCCCTGCCTAGTGCCCACCATCGGTGTAGACGTACATAAGACCATGGCTACCCAGGTCTCCGGATTATTTTACTTCTTTGTATACTTTCAAAATATTTATATCAAAACATTTACAAGCTTGAATGCACCCCAAAACATTTAATAAAAAGGGAGCGGTCAGACTCATAATGATGAGCTTCCCGAGC
Source organism: Flaveria linearis (assembly GCA_024085815.1). NCBI lineage: Eukaryota > Viridiplantae > Streptophyta > Magnoliopsida > Asterales > Asteraceae > Flaveria > Flaveria linearis. The sequence continues at coordinate 75,574,471 of CM044006.1, read as the reverse complement.
GTGTTCGTCTCACACTGGTTTAGCATTTATAATCCTATATCATACAGACACACACACGTCAAGTTGATATAACTTACATGTGCAAACCCTCGGAATTACCCACCCGGTTTAATCTAGATAATCTGTCCTAGTCATGCCAATGACCTCAAACTAGGTTTTTTGTAAGGCCCCTGATCCCAGGAAACTGCACAGTTGGTCATTCACAGCAAAACATAGATTTAAAACTTTCGTTTATATATATATATATATATATATAGGGTCAGGATCTTTTTAGGACTCTTAAAGATCACGAGAACTGCGAGAACTAATCTTAACCATTGATTAATATACTTTTTATTTTTATTTTAATTTAATCATAAAGGGTATTAATGTCAATTTTGTATTTATGAATAAGTTGTTTCCCTTTTTTACTCCTTTTAATCAGAGAAGTTTTATATTTTCAAATTTTGATCAATATTAAATTCCATCAAACATCGCAGGTCAACTTCATGCTAGCATCATCTTCAACAATGATTTTGTTTATCAAATGCGCACATTCAAAATCAATCTCGGGTGAAATGATTTTCGTATTATCAAATTGGAATTCACCATCAATTTCAACAACAAACCACGGATTCAAAAACCACTGTGTAAAACCCGGTCAATTCCCAAGAATCACTAACCAAGATCTCAATCACACGAACACGGAATATAAGTGAGATTGAAAGAAGACAAACAATGAATCAAAACGCTTTCAATTGATAATCAGGATGATTACAATCTTGTGCGAAAATGCACAGAACAAATACAAAGCGAAATTGATCTTACTGAAATGAAAAACTGAGAAAACTTGGCTACAAAAGCGAAAATTACAAATTTATACTAAACAAACAGTTCTCGCGCGAGACAGGCTTTTCGCGCGGGTCTTCATCTCGCGCGAGATCAGCTTCTCGCGTGAGTTCCTCTTTCTCTTGATATCTTCCTTTTGCGAATCACTTGTTGTTTTGCCGAGCCTTATGTAGTCTTCTACAATCTCTACCTAGGCTCGGTGAAACATTATCAGTCAAAATCAACGTTGGCTTTCTTGTAAGTGCCTGAATATGCATACCATTTATTTCTAAGGATCCGATCTGTCATCCAAAAATACTGGCAAGACAAAAAGTAAACAGACTCGTCAGCTGTGATAGGACAATGTAGCAGCTTGTTCAAGTCGTCTTTGCCAAACTTCATTAAGTCAGCTGGATCGATGATTCTATATGATCTATTAATGCATTTGATCACAGCCTGACCTGAATCCTTCTCACAACTCTAAGATATAAATTGCTTCAAAGAATTTGGAGGAACTGGAGCATGAATTGGGACTTTCTTTATGTATTTGGGATGTTGATAGACTCTGATTTTCATTGGAGCTTTGGTATTTTCATCAATTCTGGAAGAGTCATCAATCACCTTTGACTTTGCAGTCCTGAAATCCTTAAAGTTAGTTCTCATCTCTCTTCTTATCTTTGATCTCATTAATTCAGCTTCTCCATAGTTGCTTTCATTGAAGAATGGAGCTTTTCCCATTGAATAAAGATCAGCAGCTCGTAAAGTATGAAAATCTTGAGGGCTTTTCAGATAATCTATCTCTTCATTCCTTCTCTTAATTATGTACATCTTCTTTTCACCATCATAAACCCAGCTAATAACATGAGAAAGTTCACCATACTTGTCTTTCGGCTTTGATACGAATAAGAAATGAGTCTGTTTGGGTGGTGGAGGTGCTTTGAACTGCAATCCTCCTCTGGTATATAAAGCAATCTGACCAGTAGAGTCCTTTTGTATTGTACCAGAAGGAGTTCGATCACTTACAGACTCAGTAGGAATTTCTCCATCTTTCGGATCAATGTCTTTGAATAAGTCCTGTAAGTTGTTCCCAAAAATGTCAGTATACTCATTTTGTTCATCTAAATCATCAAATAAATCAAACTATTCTTCTGCAGCTTCAGTTGAAGTAGAAAGCTTGAATGAGTACAACTATTTATCATATAAATCTTCAGTATTAGGATTCAATGGTTCATATCTTTCTGGATTACTAGCACTTGGTCCTGAGATATTTTCAGTGCTAGTTTCACCAGTTGGATTAGAAGATAATCCTCCAACATCACCTCCATCATCATCATTATTATTATCATCATCATCTCCACCATCATGTCCACCATCATCTCCACCATCATCATCATCATTATCATCATCATTGTCATCATCATCCTTATTTTCATCATCATCAGAATCTTCATCATCATCAGAATCACCATAATCAAGTAAATCTTCATCATCTTCTTCAGTAACAATAGGAAGAGTCATCATATGTTCCGGTTCAACGAAAGCTGTAGATGTAAAAGCTTCAGTGATAGGTACTTCAGATGAAATTGGAACATCTTCAGTAGTACTAACACTTGGCTGTTCTTCAGAAGCTTGAGCTTCGTTGACCTTTTCACTTTCTTGAATATTTTCTGCAGGAGATGGACTTGGAGAACGCCTACTCGTCTCACCAACCACAGTTGTAGACCGAATAACTGGTGGTTGATGGAAATATGTCTGAGAAATAAACTCGCGTAGCTCATTCAGCTATCTTTCCAATCCCGAGGAATAATCAAACATACTCTTCATTTGTTGCTCCAGAGATGCTATCCTGGAATCTTTAATGGCAGAGTCAAGATGAATCATGGTAATCATCTTAGTCTTTTCTTTATTTTCTTTTCTTAAATCAACAATCAGCTTTACATTCTCGAAGCTTTCTTTCTCCAAATTCTTCACCCTTTCTTCTAAAGTAATAGAATAAGGAGCACTGGTGGATTCTTCTCTTCCTTGGAAATCTGGTGGAGTGTTTAGAAAAGTATTTACATCAAACTCTAGATTTTCTTGTCTTGGAGGAGTTGAGAAACCAGGATCAAAAACATTTGGTGGATCAGAAACAGAAACATGTTCTTTCTCAGTAGCTGTGGCAGTCAAATCAGCTATCTGTTCTTCTTCAGTCACCTCTTTCTCAGGTGATCTTGGAATATCAGAAATAATAGGCAGTTTAGTTTCTGTGATGATCACATGAGTTCGAGGTTTCCTTGGAACACCACCTCTTCCTCTTTTCCTGGCAGGAAAATCTTTTCTCCTTGCCATTCGTTTACACCTCATTGATGTACTCGGGGACTCCTCAGATATGTAATCTGTATCCCTATCTGCAACATTGATTCTTGAAGAAGACTCACTTCGTAGGGTTTGAGATAGCTGATGCTTTCACTAATGAACGACAAACCCATGTTCCCCGATAGAAGACTACGATTGAAACATTATACGTTCTTCTTTTGATAAGATTCAAGATGGGAAAAAGATTCAAGATCATAAAGTATACGAGAATGAAGAACTCAAAGTCGATATATTTAAACGCACACTTATTGTGTTTTATTAAGGTTTGTTCTTGATTCTTTTAAAAATGACCACGATGATGAAGATGATGTCGTTGGTAAAGCTATTTGCTAGATAGTCCTATTTGGTTACATTCTTGATGTATGATTTTATTTTTTTATTATGTAGAATATTTTGAAACTTCAAAAATTATACAGTTGCTTCGCTTACATATATGGGTACAAACTTATAGATACGAAAACCTATATGTGATCCTGTTTACCTATACGTAAACTTGTCTACATATATGCAGATGATACGTTTAATATTTCGATCTTATATGTCATCAAAGTTATATCAATGGAATTATGGTTATTTGTTCAGTTTGGTTGTATAGTTATAATTACATACATGTAAATTTGATACACAACGTACATGTATGTAAACTCCATAATGTTAAAAAATGTCTTTTAAAGTACAATAACTTACATATAGGTAAATCGCTTGGCTTCGTACAATATCCAAAAAATTGACGCATAGGTAAATTATTGTTGCATATTTAAATTAAAGTACATTGTTTGTTATTGGGTTGTTACACATATCATTTTTTATATGGGTGTTACTTTACATATATGTAAATTATTTATATTATACAATTTGATGATTAGATGCATATAAATCATAAAATTTGATCAGATCTAATGTATATATGCATATATATGGAAATGGTTTTCCTCTTTCTCAGGTGATCTTGGAATATCAGAAATAATAGGCTGTTCAGTTTCTGTGATGATCACATGAGTTTGAGGTTTCCTTGGAACACCACCTCTTCCTCTTTTCCTGGCAGAAAAATCTTTTCTCCTTGCTATTCGTTTACGCCTCATTGATGTACTCGGGGACTCCTCAGGGATGTAATCTGTATCCCTATCTGCAACATTGATTCTTGAAGAAGACTCACTTCGTAGGGTTTGAGATAGCTGATGCTTTCACTAATGAATGACAAACCCATGTTCCCCGATAGAAGACTACGATTGAAACATTATACGTTCTTCTTTTGATAAGATTCAAGATGGGAAAAAGATTCAAGATCATAAAGTATACGAGAATGAAGAACTCAAAGTCGATATATTTAAACACACACTTATTGTGTTTTATTAAGGTTTGTTCTTGATTCTTTTAAAAATGACCACGATCATGAAGATGATGTCGTTGGTAAAGCTATTTGCTAGATAGTCCTATTTGGTTACATTCTTGATGTATGATTTTATTTTTTTATTATGTAGAATATTTTGAAACTTCAAAAATTATACAGTTGCATCGCTTACATATATGGGTACAAATTTATAGATACGAAAACCTATGTGTGATCCTGTTTACCTATACGTAAACTTGTCTACATATATGCAAATGATACGTTTAATATTTCGATCTTATATGTCATAACAGTTATATCAATGGAATTATGTTTATTTGTTCAGTTTGGTTGTATAGTTATAATTACATACATGTAAATTTGATACACAACGTACATGTATGTAAACTCCATAATGTTAAAAAATGTCTTTTAAAGTACAATAACTTACATATAGGTAAATCGCTTGGCTTCGTACAATATCCAAAAAATTGACGCATAGGTAAATTATTGTTGCATATTTAAATTAAAGTACATTGTTTGTTGTTGGGTTTTTACACATATCATTTTTTATATGGGTGTTACTTTACATATATGTAAATTATTTATATTATACAATTTGATGATTAGATGCATATAAATCATAAAATTTGATCAGATCTAATGTATATATGAATATATATGGAAATGGTTTTTTAACTAATAATATTTAGAAATGAAAGTGAGAGATGTAGTAAAATACATGATCTTCCCTATTTTTAGAGGTTTCCAAAAAAACTTAAAGGTCTTATTTTACTAATATACCCTTAATGCTTTAGTTACATATATGATTTGATATATTAATTTACATATTATCCTTTTTAATCTCAACCATAGATTAGTATAACCAATGATTATCAAGAGTTCTGTAAGTTCTCATTTTTATGGAAGTCCTGAAAAGAACCTAACCCTATATATATATATAGTTATATATATATATATATATATATATATATATATATATATATATATATATTCGTTATAGTCTAAGCATAAAAATATATGTCAAGTGAAAGAGTAGATGAATTGTTTAAAGAAAGTTATAAATTAAAAATGAACGTGTTTATGATATATGATATATGTTGGGTGGCATGAATTAAAACCTTATTAAACCTAAATAAAGTTAGTGTTGTTTTGCCTCTTGTTAACTAATAAAATAAATGAGTAAACTACATAGATCATCCCTTAGTTTATTTAGGTTTCATCTTTTGTTTTTGAAAATTTTCAGGTTTAATTTTAAGATTTGAAAAAAATAACACATCTCGACCCTGGGTCAAATGACTGTTAAATTGTTCCACTAAATAATTGGAAATTGACCATTTTATCTTTGTTCTTTTTTATTCAACCTAATCTCAACAGCCACCACCACTCCTTGCCACCCCTATCTCCACCACCACGCAATACATCCTATCTCCACCACTGCTCCACACACCACCACCACTCCATCTCAACCACTATAGTTTATCTCCATCTCTATCTTCTTCTTTGACGAGTTTTTACTGGAAGCCTCACTATCACCGGAAAACCACGAATATTATCATAATAACATGTTATGTAGGTGGGTTATTGTTATATATTAAGCATATTAATCGCATTATCACCATCTGTCACAAAACGAGTTGAAATAAGTCACCGAATCTGGTGTTTCTTGACGGTGGTGCGTCGCCAGGTATGAGTTATCGTGATGGAGATAGTATGGTGGTGGTGTGATGGAGTAGTGGTGGAGATGGGGCGTGTCGTGTGGTGGTGATAGGGTGTGTGGTGGTGATAGGGTGTGTGTGGTGATGGTAAGGAGTAGTGGTAGTTGTTGAGATTGGGTTCATTGAGCAAGAAGAAGAGTAAAATAGTTATCACAACTATTTAACAGAATAAATTAACGAGCATTGAATCAAGGATAAAACGCGTTACATGTTTTCAAACCTAGGACTAAACTTGTAATTTCCAGTCCTAAGAACAAAAGGTGAAATTTAATCAAACCTCAGTGATGATCCGTGTAATTTACTCATAAAATTATAAATCACAATTATATAACAAAAATATAAGATAAACATATAAATAAGGATTATAATAAATACCATTATTGGATCCTCTAAAACATCAACCCTAAAATTAAATATTTTTGTACCGACAAAATGACAATTTTTTTTTGATTTTTTAACAAAAAATTTCAATTGTCACAAAAAGGAAGGAAGTATGGTGTAGAATGGTGAAGCATCGCCATGCACTTCCAATCGGAGTCGCGCCGAACCACGGTAACGATGTTATTGCATTCACCACCTACCATATCAAACCATATCCTTGTGTAAATGTCAACAAATTAAACGATACGTCTTTTCCATTCTATTGTTCCCTAAATGTCTTTTTATCATTAATTGCGAGTACCTTCTAGTGACAAAGCTTAAACAAATATACAGGGAGGCCGAAATTCACAAGACACATAAATTTTTTTTATCACTATATCAGAGGGAGCAGAACTTCGTACGTTTAAAAATACGTCTAAACTTATATTTTTGAGGGAAAAAACGGGGCGGGGACCATGTTCCCGGAACCCTTAAAAGCTCCGTCCACATTACGAACAAAACACATTGAAAATATGCAATTACCCTATGATGGAAGCATATTCCACACCATGCATGGCTAATGTTTTTTATATTAATTACTCCAGCCCTCCAACTCTTTTTGACTAAAGTAATCATGTGTTCATACTCTTAATTATCAGAATCCTAGGACACTCTTTGTTTTTTTTTATCTCAACGTGTACTGATAAAATTAAGTGCAAGCATGCGCGAGATGATACATGATTACATTCATATAAAACCACAATCCAAAACAACAATTTCATCAAGACTACGTTATGCTGCTGCAAAGTAGATGCTATGCATAAGTACTAGACTGTGAACACCATATCCTCCAACAACTAAAAGTCAAAAGCTATTAGCTAAAATTAATGTAAGATACACATTCAGCCATCCCAACTGAAAATGCATTCAGATATTTGAAACGGATGACAGAAGGAAGAAACTAGACTAGAAAAGTTCTCTTAGATTTATAACCAACAATTAATAAAGAATTGATTGGTGGACTATTTAACATAATTATGTTTTGGTTGATTTAAAAGATTTGCCAATCAAAATCGTTGTATGTTGACTGAGAGTATGTTTGGTGATAGTCGTTATGATCTTCATGATACTTGAGCTTTGTACCATCTCAGGTTCATAATTGTTACATTATCATAAAAGACATCCAACACATATAACTTTCTTGTCACGTCCTCATATTTTTGCAAGTACTTAAGATAAGCATCTCGTATGTGAACTGTACTTCCGCAACATGTACATGAATAATAAACTTTATTCATGGTGAGGTTTAACTACTTGCCAATAACCTGCAAGACATAAAACACCTAGTGTAATATCGCACAAAACTAAACTAAAATCTAAAAAAATAACACTTTGCGACCGATTCCCCCAGCAACGACGCCATTTTGATTGTGTTGTCGTGATTGGATAAAAAAACAAGTTAACTTTACAGACTTAACTACCTATAACCAGTACGGGTAAGTAAAGTTATCTACACAAGGAATTAGTAAAAAGTGTAAAACTTTGTACCTAATTAACGGTGTATGAAAACAAGGATTGATTATAAGTTGGTCGTTAGAAAACTAATGCAAACCAAGTAACTTGATTTAGATTTTGAAATCTATCAAGAGAAAAGCAATCATTTCGAGTCCAGGTTCAAAATGTAAAACCTTGAAATCTCCCAGAAATCAATAACACACGATCTCAATCACGTGAATGCGGAATGTAAATATGATTGGATAGAAAAGAAGATTGAATTGAACACAAAATGCTTCTTTGATTTAATCAAACAACCTATGAAAGGTCTTGTGCGATTTCGCACAGTACAGAATGATAAATGAACAAAAAGCTTAATTACAAAACGAAACTAAGCTATTTATACTAAACATTGTGTTCTCGCGCGACACGCTTTTCGCGTGGAACAAGCTTTCGTGCGGCAACAATCTCTCGCGTGGAGACCTTCTTCGCGTGAGATCTGCTTCTCGCGTGACAGATGCTTTCGCACAGGCAGTCTGTTTTCAGACTTTGTCTTCGTTCAATCTTCAAATATTTTGCCGAGCCTTGATTAGTCTTCTACAATCTCCCATAGGCTCGGTGAAACATGATCAATCAAAATCAACGTTTGCTTTCTTGTACGTTCCTGCATATGCATACCATTTATTCCTAAGGATTCGGTCAGTCATCCACACATACTGGCAAGATAGAAAATAAACGGACTCATCAGCTGTAATAGGGCAGTGTAAAAGCTTGAGTAAGTCGTCTTTGCCAAACTTCATCAAGTCTGCTGGATCAATGATTCGAAATGACTTGTCAGTACATCTGATCACAGCGTGACCGGAATCCTTCTCACATCTCCATGAAAGTAATTGCTTTAAAGTGTTGGGAGGAACTGGAGCATGCACGGGGACTTTCCTGATAAATTTAGGATGTTGATAGACTCGTATTTTCATTGGAGCTTTAGTCTTTTCATCTATTCTTGTTGAGTCATCAATCACCTTTGATTTGGCAGTTTTAAAATCCTTGAAATTTGTGCGCATCTCCCTGCGTATCATAGATCTCATCAGTTCAGCTTCACTGTAATTACTTTCATTAAGGAATGGAGCTTTGCCCATGGAGTAGAGATCAGCAGCACGTAGAGTATGGAAGTCTTGTGTGCTTTTCAGATAATCAATTTCTCCATTCTTTCTTTTATTACATACATCCTTTTCTCGCCATCATAACCCCAGCTAATGACATGAGACATTTCACCATACTTCTACTTAGGCTTAGAAATGAATAGAAAATGAGCTTCAGTAGGTGGTGGTGGTGCTTTGAACATTAATCTTCCTCTAGTGAATAAAGCAATTTGACTAGTAGAATCTGTCTTTGTAGAATCAGCAGGAGTTTTACCACTCACAGTCTCAATAGGAATTTCTCCTTCTTCAAGATCAATGTCTTTAAATAATTCTTGAAGGTTGTTTCCAAATATATCAGTATATTCATTCTGCTCTTCCAAATCATAAAACATATCAAATTCTTCTTCGACAGCTCCTGATGAAGATTGTCAAAAAGAATACAATTCCTTTTCATACACACTCTCAGTGGCAGGGTCAAGTGGATCATATCCTTCTGGATCACTAACACTTGGTCGATCGACATTATCAGTGTTAGTATCTCCAGTTGGACTCGAAGAGAAACCTGTAGCATTACCTCCATCATTATTATCACCATCATTTCCACCATCATCTCCTCCATCATCATTATCACCATCATTTCCACGATCACCTCCACCATCATCATCATCATTTTCATCATCATCTTCATCGTCATCCTCATCATCATCAGAATCAGCATAATCAACCAACTCTTCATCCTCCTTTTCATGAACAATAGGCAAAGTGAACATGTGCTCTGGTTCAACGAAAGCTGTAGATGTGTAAGCTTCGGTGATAGGTACTTCAGATGAAATAGGAACATCCTCAGTAGTGCTAACACTTGGCTGTTCAGTAGAGGTTTGAGCTTCGTTGACCATTTCCTTTTCAGGAGCAAACTCAGTGGGAGGTGGGCTAGGAGAGCGTCTACTAGATTCACCAATCACAGTAGTAGACCTTATAACTTGTGGCTGATGAAAATAGGTCTGAGATATAAATTCTCTGAGCTCATTCAGTTGTCTTTCCAACCCAGAAGTATAATCAAACATGCTCTTCATCTGTTGTTCAAGAGAGGCTAATCTTGTGTCTTTAATGGCTGAATCGAGATGAATCATGTTAATCAGATTTGTCTTTTCTTCATTACCTTTCTTTAATTCAGCAATCAACTTCATATTCTCAAAATTTTCTTTCTCCAAGTTCTTTATTCTTTCTTCTAATGTGATAGAAGCAGGAGTGCTTGATGATTCCTCTCTCCTTTGAAACTCTGGAGGAGTATTCAAAAGTGTATCAACATCAAACTCTAAATTTTCTTGACGAGGAGGTGTAGAAAAACTAGAGCCAGAAACATTAGCTGCTACAGAAACAGGAACTGTTTCTGTTTCAGGAGTAGAAGAAGTCACATTGGTTGTCTGATCTTGCTCAGTCTCAGTGACAACCACATGTGTTCGTGGTCTCCTGGGTATAATACCACGACCACTCTTTCTTGCTGGAAAATCTCTCCTTCTTGCCATACGTTTTCTTCGTGAGGATGTACTAGGAGACTCTTCCGGGACATAATCAGTATCCCTGTCTTCATCATTTGGTCGAGAAGAGGTTGGCGTAGATGGTGTTTGATCAGCTTGGATCACATAGGGAACATTCCCTATTTGATCACTAGCTGTCTCAGAACTGGAAGCAGAGTGAACAACTCCTTCCATTCTTCCTTCATGTACAGGCTCATCTTCAAACAATTTCTCAATCTCTTCGTCCAAATTATCTCTAGCAGTAGAAGTAGAAGCACCAGTCTGTGCCTCATCAACAGGTACATCTCCTCCCAAACCTCCAATATTCTCATCAACTTCTGCAAATCTACCAATCTTAGCAAAACTTTCACCAGAGCATTTGTTGCCTCTGGCTCCAGTTAGATGAGTGAAAATCTCCTTCTTTACAGTCTGTACAACATACTTAGGAGATCTCTGAGTAGCAAGCTCAGGATATGCATCATTTATCACCAACTGGATAAATCTTGGGTACATGATGAACTTCTTACCAGGATTGGATGTGGCATTCTTTACCATCTCCTGAAATATAACTCCAGATATACTAAAAGGTATGTCATCAACCAATGAAACTAGTAATGAGCCAAACACTGCACTCAAGCTATCCATCCCAGCTTTGAGGTTACTCAGACAATGAATCACCACATGAAATAAGTATTTCCAGTACGGAAGTAACCATTTCTTCTCAAGACTTGGATATCTGTACTCGTATCCCATACGAGCCAAACAATCAATCACAGTATCATCATCAAGTCTAGTTGGAGCTCCATCTTGATCATCGAATAGAAGAACTCGATTCAGGATGGACTGAGAAACTGTCACTCGTTTGTCCTTGACAGTAGCCATGATAATCTGGTTTCCTGCTTGGTCTTTTTCCAGAGCAGCAGTGCTCCAGAAAGAATCTATGAGCTCAGAATAAATAGCAGGATCAGCAGATATAGCATATACAATACGGGAGTTCTTCAATCCTTCAATCATAGACGAAAACAGTTCCTTCCCTTCCGGAACCTCGTCTAAGTAGGCAACACAATTATGATTTTTATTAAAAATCATTTGTGCCAGCTGCATTGTCAAACATGATCAAATTGGAACACTTTTGAATATAACTTAATTAAGCATATGAAACATATCAACACTTAGACCATTTAACTCTTAAGAACAATTCAACATTTAAAACTAAGTCACATGTGAATACGTATATTACACTTAAAGTTTAGCAGCAAAAGGTTAATGTGTAAAAGTCCATTTGAGAAACAACAGCAACAACACTTAGAAAAAATTCCCTGATTTCCCTCATGCGAAAACCCCGAATTATGCGAAAACTTCTTTTGTGCGAAATGTACTAATCAATCGACAAAGTAATTTCGTGCGAAAATAGATTCCAAGCGACTTTGCGAAAACAGATTTCAAGCAAAACTTGTATTTCACGCGAAACCAAAGCTCACGCGAGAACCAGGTTCACGCGACAACCCCTTTTCGCGTCCGTTCATTCCTTTTGTGCGATTCGCACAATACACATGTCAAATTAACATATCAAACATGTTTTTAATCCATGAAATCCAGATCATTGCTGTCGCCTAAGTCTATTAGGTGTATTTCATCATTCAATTTCAACTTTAAAGTCCATTTTGTAAGATTTTATATCAAGATGTTAAGTTCCATTTACAATTAATCGCTAAAGTAACCATAACAACCATCTTTTACCTTTCAATCTCAGTATGAAAGTAATTTAAGCAGTATGATATTTCAGAAATCCAAACTTAACAAGAAATGAACTCAGATTTGATTTTTCTGTGGGAATGCGAAAACTGATTTCGGATACGAAGCGAGAGAGGTTTTCGGATGTGAGTTTGAGCGAAATGTGAGTTTGTCTTGAACACTGTGAAATTTATACCCCTAACAAGTCACGTGAAAAGCCTTTTCGCAAGACCTACCTTTTCGCGTGAGGTTTCCCTTTCGCGCGAGAGACAGTGTTGTGTTTTTTTTTGTGTTTTTTTTTTCAAAAATTTTCAACTTTTAAAATCTTTCTTATTTTTACACAACTGTCAATCTTTTTATTCTCAATGAATTATGTCAATCATAAAATGTTATTTACCAAGTGACCAATTAATTTAATGAATCTCCAATTTTCAAAAATTATCTTGTTATTTATTTGTCTTAAAAATAAAACACTATAAAAACAAACACTTACATACAAAATAACAAAAGAATGAAAACAATTAAAGAATCAAGATCGGATTTGCTTGTTTTGTATAAGAATTTTCATAATGAGATCATATAGTTCTTTGTCAAGTTAAGACTCTGTCCGGCTTTATTTAAAATAACTGGTTAAGTTGATTGTCAATATAATTTATCCTTTTAAACTTATACTTCAGGTTTTACTCAGAAACATAATGAGTGATATATATCATGTTTTGTGTTTATTTAATATAAGTCAGTGGATCCCACAATCAGAACTTCTGTAAAGTAATTATTATCCTTCAAGACACTATCGAGATTTTCAAGTCACCCCAATTTGACTTAAACCATGCATTGATGATCAGTGATACCATTTATTGTATTCCTAAATATAACTATTTGAGCATAACTAGCCTGAGAAATATTTCTTAACCCGGAATATTAACAAGTTTAAGGACTTACTGACAGCCATCCGGACTTACGTCTGCCCTCTCAAGATGTTTAGGACTTACAAGCCATCCGGACTTACATGCCCCATCTTTCGATTTTGCCTTCCAAGGTTAGAGAAGATTCTCAAAATAGAAAATATATACCATATAGTATGTATGTCTTTTAGACATATCTTTTGATTTGTTGTGCTTCTTGGCATCTTATATCCTATATGGCCTTTGTTGGCATCTTTTTGCTCAATTATTTTCTTTTTTGTGTTTTTCTCTTTTTGTTTCTTTTTGTATTTTATCTCTTTTATATATATATATATATATATATATATATATATATATATATATATATATATATATAGTTATGATAATCACTGAATCAATCACATACAGGCTTGAGTATGACAAGATTATATCTCTCAGTCTGTGTTAGAATATTTTTTGGCACAGAATCCTGATATGTTCCCCACTAATTCATATTATATTTCTTTAATTCAAGTGTAATCACTCAATTATGATCTTTTTATTTCTGAAAGCAAAGCCTATCGACACATCAAACATAATCCAAGTCTATTGTATTTAAGCCTTTGAAAGTACTTAGACTCTGTAAAACTTTGTAATATCATTTCTCATTTAAGTATGAAAATTTCTTCTTTTGATTTTTGCAATCCTTTGATCTTAACTCCCCTAAGACCAAAAATATTTTTTTCAAAACTTGGTTTTCTAATTTTCTCCCCCTAAAATTGTGATTGTCCTTTATGAAAAGGAAACAATTGCAATTTTATTCTTTAAAAAATTGAAAAATCATTTATTTTGTGAAGATTCATTAAACCAATTTAACCAAAGTTAATCATTCCCAATGATTGCACAAGGAAATCAAATCGAGAATGATCAAATGCCTTGGTAAATAAACCAGCAATATTTTCAGTTGACGGCACTTGTTTTAGATGAATAAGTTTACGATCAAAACAGTCGCGAATAAAATGAATGCGGATGTCAATGTGTTTAGTTTTTGAGTGTTGAATGGGATTTTTCACGATGTTTAGAACTGCCATGTTATCACACCAAATTGGTGTGTCATAAATGTTGAGACCATAATCGAGAAGTTGTTGCTGAATCCAGACAAGCTGGGAACAACAGCTCGAAGCAGCCACATATTCAGCTTCGGCAGTGGATGTGGAGACAGTATTCTACTTTTTACACTGCCAAGAAATGAGTCGGTTGCCCAAGAATTGACATCCTCCTGTGGTCGATTTCCTGTCTAAGTTACAACCACCATAATCACTGTCAGTATAAGCAAATAAATTGAAATCGGAATTTCGAGGATACCAAAGACCAAGTTTGGGTTGACCCTTGAGATACTTGAAAATCCTCTTGACAGCTTTCATGTGTGATTCCTTAGGATCACTTTGATAGCGGGCACACTGACAAACAGGGAACATAACATCCGGCCTGCTTGCAGTGAGATACATAAGGGAACCAATCATCGATCTGTAAAGATGTTGATCAACTGATTCTCCTAATGGATCTGGAGTAAGAGTAGGACGAGAAGCCATTGGAGTTGGAGCTACTTTGGAATCTTGAAACTTGTATTTCTCAAGAATAGTCTGAACATACTTTTCTTGATGGATGAGAATACCAGTCTCAGATTGAGTAACTTGAATACCCAAGAAAAAGGAAATTTCTTCAAGGGAACTCATCTCAAATTTCTTCTTCATCACTGCTTCAAACTCCGTGCACATACTATCATTGGTAGAACCAAAATAATATCATCGACATAGATTTGAACCAAAATAATATCATCGCCTGATTTTCGTAGGAATAATGTTTGATCAATTGCTCCTCGTGAATAACCATTTGCGAGCAAATGTTCAGTCAGAGTTGCGTACCAAGCACGAGGTGCTTGATGTAATCCATATAGTGCCTTATCCAACTTGTATACATAATCAGGATGATCTGGGTCTTCAAATCCTGGAGGCTGACAAACATAGGTTTCTTCTTCATTTCTCCGTATAAAAATGCAGTTTTAACATCCATCTGATACACCTTGAAGTTCATGTATGAAGCAAAGGCTAAGAATATGCGTATTGCTTCTAGTCTTGCAACTGGAGCATACACTTCTTCATAATCCAATCCTTCAACTTGATAGAATCCTTGCACAACCAGACGTGCTTTATTCCGAACTATAACACCTTTTTCATCCGTCTTGTTTCGAAATATCCACTTTGTTCCAATCGGAAGCTTATCCTTTGGAAGTTCAACAAGATGCCAAACATTGAGCTTCTTGAATTGCATCAACTCATCTTGCATTGCTTCTATCCAGCTGTTTTCTTTGAGTGCCATTTCCACATTCTTAGGCACTATTTGTGATAGAAAGCAAGCATACAGACATGTGTTGATTGTCCCTGATCGACTTCTGGTAATTACACCTTCGTGCAACGGACTAATGATTGCTTCAGTTGGATGAGTTTTATGTATTCTTAATTAAGGAATATCATCTGCAACTATCCCATCTTCCAAATTAGTAATGTGTTCAACATTATCAAGAACTTCTTCAGAATGTCGAGATTGATACACAATATTTTCTTCAAGTGTGTCATCAGAAACAGGATTTTCAGAAGCAGTAGACACATTTGGAGATTCTTCAAATGGAACTTGAATGATTTCTATTGGTGTATGTATAGTTTCTGAAGAAGATGAAGATAATAGAGAACTCAACGATTCTTCCAGCTCCTGAGTAGGAATTTGTTCTGAAGGAACATCTAATGACTCAGAACAGGCAGATACTGGTACAGAAGTTGTAGGAATATCTTTGGATGATGAAGCAATAGCAGAATCATCAGATATCAAAGATGGAAGTTCCTCAATTATTTTGTTTTCCAAGGAGATTGCTTGAGAAGTAGAATCTACAGATGAAGGTTTAGAAATTTTAAAATTTATGAACAAAGATTCATAATCATAAACCCATGAAGGAGCTGAACCTGCATCAGTTATGTTAAGCTCGTGCCAATCAAGGTTAAATGACTCGATTATTTGTCTAGTTCTTTTATTATAAACACGATATGCAACTTTATTGGCAGCATATCCCACAAAGTAACATTCATCAGCCTTTTCAGAAAATTTTGAACTAGATTCAGTTGTATGCAACAAAGTGCAACAACAACCAAAGGCTTTAAAACATTTAACTTTGGGTTTGTGTTTATAAAATATTTCATATGGAGTCTTATTTAATCTTTTGTTGATTAAAGCACGTGTTGATACATGTGTCCCTAGATTCTGAGCTGAATGTAATATCTTTGTAATGTCTTGACTATATGTGATTGAACATTGATTAATGAAATACATTTGGTTGTTTATGTTATAATGTTTATATATTTCATTAATGGGTTGTGTTATGACTAATTATATATAGGTTTGTGGTTGTTTGAATTGGTATGCATAATGTTGTAATGATTAACACATTCAAACTTAACATGATGAAGTTATCATGCGAATGGGCCATGCCAATGGACCATACGCATGAATGATTTCATGCGAATGGCTCAGTCATACGACTGAACCATGAGACTGGATCAGTCGGAAGACTGAAGCATGAGATTGAACCAGTCGTACGATTGAAGGCTCAATCGTGCGTATGGATCAACCGCATAGCTCAATCGCACGACTGAACCATGCGAATGGTTCAGTCGCCCGAATGAGAAACCCTTACCTATAAATACCACCTAGTTCGTGGAAAAACAGAACACTTCGAATATCCATAACCCTAGTCGACCCAGAGTGCCCTGTTCGTCTATTCCAACTTCACAGAACGTCTTAGATCATTCCTAATCCATTCTTAACGTTTTCTAATCGTTAGGATTGATCTTGATTTCGTTCTCCCTGATTGGATCGCCAATCAAATAGGATTCCGCACTATTTGATCTGGTATAACTTAGAATCAGTTAGTACTCCGTACGTACACGGTCCTAACATGTGGTATCAGAGCCTAGGCTCTTGATTCTTCGTTGATTCAATCGTTTTTGTGAAAAAGTCTACGTTTTTACGCGAAAAGATCCATTCTTTCTGCTAAAAATCGAGTCTTTACGTGTGCTTGTTCTGAAAAATCAGTGTTTTTCGAGTTTCAGCCGTCTAGGGTGCAAATACTTGCGTTCTAGGTCAAAGTGTTCAAAAATCGTGTTTACAGGCGACCCAGTCGCACGATTATCTCAATCGTACGACTGAACCCATTCGCCCAGGTCTTTCGCACGTTTGAGTCAGTCGCCAGTCCATTCACCCGATTGAGTCAGTCGCCAGTCCATTCACCCGATTGAGTCAGTCGTTCAGTCAATCGCCCGATTGAGTCAATCGCCAACTCCAGTCGCCTAGCTGAGTCGTTCGGTCTATTCAGTCGCCTAAGTATCTCAGTCGCCTGTTCAATCGTACATTTGGGTCCAATCGCATACAGCTAGTGTCAGTCGCATCCCAGTCGCACTCTTTATTCGCATTAGCAGTTTAATTCACAAGTTAAATTAATAAAAGAATGGACTCAGAAAATTATGCCATGTCAGCTGGAAAGGATTCGAGGATACAGAACTTGTTGTTACTGGAGAATGAGATAGGGAACCATAACAAGCCACCTAAACTATTGACTATAGAGGATTTTCCACAATGGAGACAACATTTTGAGATTTATCTTAATGGGGTGGATACTAACTTATGGAACTCTATTGAGGTTGGTTATAAAATACCCGTGGGGGCTGATGGTGTACCTTTGACTTTGAGTGGACTCACCGATACACAGAAGGTTGCCTACAATGCAGAGAAGAAGGCCTATGCTATTTTGACCCAGTCCATTCCCAAGCCCATTTTTCACCAATACTCAGAGCACAAGCAAAGTAAAAAACTGATGGAAGTTCTTGAGAAGAGGTATGATGGAAATTCTAATTTAAAGGCACTGAAAGGTAAAGCGTTGAAGAAGGAGTTTGATAACTTCTCAGCAATTGGGAATGAAAGCTTGGATGAAATCATCGATCGTTTCTATCATCTGATGAGTGAACTTCACACTCATGGTATTAAGACGTCAATGGAAGACAAAGTTTCAAGCTTGGCAGATGGTCTACCTGAAAAGTGGGATTCATTCATTTCCACTCTGCGATTCAACTCAGTTTTAGAAACCTTGGATATAAATGACTTTATTCTAAAACTGAAAGAGGAAGAAGTACGCCACAAGTACAAGGCAAAGAAGGATTCTTATGCTCAAGATCCCTCATTTTACAATGTCACTCCTACTTCCACCCCTGCTGCAAAGTCATCTGGTGCACCTCTGCAAACAGCCTTCGTGTCCAATGCATCCCCAACTGCTGAACAAGGCTCATCATCTGCAAATGAGTCTCATGGTGCATCTGGAGTTATTCAAAGTCCCACTATTACTCAGTCTGCAAAGTTGATGACAGATAATCTGGGAAAAGTAACAGTGGAGGTTGCTAAAGAGCATATGGATCTACTTGCTACTGTTGTGCATTCTTATGATGGTCTGGTGGCGGGCAAGATTGGAAATTGCCACCTTGCTAATGAAGATTATGAGCAAGTAGATGAGAATAAGCTGGAAAGAATGGACATTATGTGGGCTCTTGCTAGTGCTGTCCGAAGAGCCAAGAAATTTGTGAAGAAAACAGGGCAAAATCTCATGGCTACTAAAGATACAACCTTTGGTTTTGACAAGTCTAAAGTCACGTGCTTGAATTGTGGAGA
Organism: Flaveria linearis; assembly: GCA_024085815.1. Taxonomy (NCBI): domain Eukaryota; kingdom Viridiplantae; phylum Streptophyta; class Magnoliopsida; order Asterales; family Asteraceae; genus Flaveria; species Flaveria linearis. Next base: position 75,555,346 of record CM044006.1, on the reverse strand, counting down.
AAAGGGCCACTTTAAAAGAGAGTGTTCGAAGCCTAAGAAGACTGGGAACGGGAATCCCTTTTCCTCGTTCAACAGGCAAGATAAAGACAAGAAACCAACGTCCACGGGAAGTGATTCTAAAGCTATGGTAGCACAAGGAGATGAAGGACAAGACTGGTCCTTTCGATTCGTGTCTGATGAAGCTAACATAGCGTCTGTGGAGGACTTGAACGAAGACTCAGCAAGTGAAGGGGAAAGCTCAGCTGAGGTTGATACTGCTGATTTGGAAGAGACGTTTGATGCTGTTGATGAAATTGTCCAGAATGAGTTGAATTCAGAATCTGAAACTCAACCTACGTCTCAGAATGCTTTCATGGCTGGCACGTCGACATCTACACAGGTACAATCTAAAGATGAATTATTTGATAAACATGCTTGTGTTGAATATGATAAATTTAGGGAAAGCATTGATCTAACATTTGATAGGTTGTTAGAACACAACAATAACTTAGGAAATGACTTAAAACTGTGCTCAGAAGCTAATCGTGTCTTAAAACAAAATGAGAGCAGTTATAAGGAGAAGTTAGATGCATTGCAGAAGCAACTAAAGGAAACTGAAATTGTTGCCTTTAACCAAGAAAATGACATTAAATACTACTTAAAGACCATTGAGGAGACTAAAAAGGACAAAGCTGTTTTACAAGTAGAAAATGAGTCTTTGACACAAAAACTACATAGCTTAGCGAGTTCTTCGCACATTTTGAAAAACTTGGTTAAAGAACGCAACAATGGGGAGGGATTGGGTTACAAGGTAGTTCCACCACCACATGAGATCCTTTTGAACACAAAACAACGTCCAATTAATAATAACCCAATTAAGGATCATGTGGTGACAACTCCTCTGGTTCGTGATCCGGACACAGCAGTTAAGCCTGCCTCTCCGGATGATGATCAGAAAATCTTAGCATCAAGAAAGGTCAATGCTGAGAAACGAGTGGAAGCAAATGTCCAAACATCTCTTGGTTTGGAATCAAAGTCAAATATTGCTCAAACCAATACATCTAAAACCACTCAAGTTAAACCAGTTAAAAGGGATAATATTCAGCCTCAAAGACAAATTAATCAAAATATTAAACAAGTTAAGTTTGTTAAAGAAGATAAATGTTCAAAGACTGAGACCAAAAGGCCCATTCCTGAGGTTTACTCCCCACCCCACAAGAGATCTTCTAGTCCATTGGAAAGGAGATCCTGCTACTCTTGTGGGAAACGAGGTCACATCTCTTCAAACTGTCCTCGTTATCAGACACCTAGGGCTATGATTGAGTTAGATCATGATGTCAATCCAGTTCCAAAACAGAGATCTAAGACTCCAGTTAGGTCTAAAACACCTGCTAGGTCTTATACCTCTCCTCCTCACCACAGACAAAATAGACAAGCCACGGGCAAGTCTGTGATGCCTGAGGTGAAACCAGTTTTGGAACCTAAACCAAAGATACAAACTGTCAATCAATCAAATGTCTACCATAAACAATCTTTCCATAAAGATGGTATGTGGAAGCCTAAATCATCTGAAGTGTCTGATAGCAAGGATAAGTTGAAGGTTGATATCCCACCAACTGACAAAGGACAGTGGGTCGAGTTCATCATGTGTGATGCCTCTGGGAAACCCAAGCCAGTCAAGGCTTGGGTCCCCCTCCTTAACTGATTGTTTTCAATTATGTGCAGGTTGTCCGCTACAGTGCTTCAACCAATACATGGATTGTGGATAGCGGAGCTTCCAGGCACATGACAGGAAATAAGTCTCTTCTTTTCAATGTCAAACAAATTAAAGGGGGACATGTTTCCTTTGCTGGTAACAAAGGAGGATACATTACTGCTCAAGGGGAAGTAGGTAATGAGAAGGTAAAGTTTGATAAAGTAAATTTTGTTCAACAACTAGAAAACAATTTACTTTCAGTGTCTCAGATATGTGACAAGGGCTTCAAAGTTATGTTTGACAACCGAAAATGTTACATACTGAAAAAGGAGATGGAGATTCCAGAGAAGTAGGTTTTGATGTCTGCCTCCAGGTATAATGATTTATATGTATTGGATATGTCTAATGCTTCTACCTCTGAGTCTACAGCTCAATGTTTTCTATCAAAAGCGACAGAGAAGGAATCCATCTCATGCACAGAAGGATGGGACACATCAATCACAGGAAGATGAACCATCTGATTCACAACAACCTAGTTGAAGGAGTTACAGTAAAGAACTTCCAACTTCCTGATTTTTGTGTCTCATGCAAGAAGGGAAAGCAGACCAGGAAATCTCACAAGACCAAGCACGTCAACTTAATTGAGATGCCTCTGGAGTTATTACACATGGATCTCTTTGGTCCAGTCAACACAAAGAGTATAGCAGGGGACTGGTACTGCTTTGTAGTTACAGATGACTATTCAAGATTCACCTGGGTGATGTTTCTGAAAGCTAAATCAGAAACGTTTGAATCATTCAAAGTGCTCGTCACGACTTTGGAGTCACTCTACAACCTGAAGGTGAGGAAGATCCGTTCTGACAATGGCACAGAGTTCAAAAATCAGTGGATGGATGCTTTCTTCAAGGAAAAGGGAATTGTTCATCAGTTCACTTCCGCATACACGCCACAGATGAATGGAGTTGCAGAACGAAAGAATAGGAGCTTAATTGAGACTGCGCGAACCATGTTAGCTGATTCAAAGCTCCCAGTTCAGTTCTGGAATGAGGCGGTTATAAATGCCTGCTACACGCTTAATCGTGTGTTAGTAGTCAAAAGGCATGGCAAGACTTGTTATGAGCTACTTCAGAAGAGAAAGCCAAATCTGGAGTATCTGGAACCATTTGGAGCTCCATGTACATTACTGAAGAAGACTCAGGATGGCAAGTTCAGCGAGAAAGCTGATCAAGGAATATTCTTAGGATACAGTATCCCAGACAAGCGAGTTTACAATAACTCGACAGGTCAGGTAGAGGTGTGGTGCAACGTGGATGTTCAGAGATACATCACTCCTCCTGCTGGAAAAGGTCCATCATCATTCTTCGATTATGATGGCTTTTTCAAATCCTTCAATCTTCCACAATTTGATTCAGAGGATGAAGTTGCTACCCAGATGATGTATGATGTTCTTAACTCACCGAATCTGGATTCAAGCAACATCACACCTACTGATGGTGCCTCAAGTTCCTCAACTCCTGCTCATGACGAGAGTGATGATTCATCCGGTGATGAAGAAGCAGCTGATTCTAACCCTGAGCATACAGCTAATCAACAAAGTGAGTCATCAGCTGCTGAACCAGCTGTGGGAAATCCGGATACTGAACCAGTAGTCACCAATCTGGATTCTGAGGTTGTGGTTCCTACCACACAGTGACTAGAATAAGTGTGAATCATCCCCCCACGTCTATCATTGGGGACATTCAATCCGGTGTGCAGACAAGAAATCAGCTGTACTCTGCTGATTATGCTGCAGTCATGGAGAAGGGTTATGTCAATAACGGGGCTTTCTCATGTTTTGTTTCACAAATCGAGCCTAAATGTGTCTGTGACGCACTGAAAGATGAGGCCTGGGTCAATGCCATGCAAGAAGAGCTACTCCAGTTCCAGAAACTTGGAGTCTGGACACTAGTTGACAGGCCGAAAGGAGTCAAGGTAATTGGTACCAAATGGGTACTAAAGTGCAAGAAGGATGACCAGGGTGTTGTTATCAGAAACAAGGCACGGTTGGTTGTTCAAGGCTTCAGACAAGTCGAAGGAATCGACTACAATGAAGTCTTTGCTCCCGTAGCTAGAATGGAAGCTATACGTATCTTTCTAGCCTACGCCTCTTACATGAATATCAAAGTTTATCAACTAGATGTTAAGAGTGCATTCTTGCATGGGGAAATCCGGGAAGAGGTATATGTCAGTCAACCCGAAGGATTCGAAGATCCTTATCTTCGGGACAGAGTCTACAAGTTAGACAATGCTCTGTATGGGCTACATCAGGCTCCTCGAGCTTGGTATGAAAAGCTCTCCACTCATTTGTTGAAACATGGTTTTCGCAGGGGTGTGATTGACTGTACATTGTTCATCAAAGAAAAGGATGGTGACTTGCTTATGGTGCAGATCTATGTGGATGACATCATCTTTGGATCTAGAAATGAAGCTTTGTGCAAAGAGTTCGAATCTGTGATGAAGGCAGAGTTTGAAATGAGTGCAATGGGAGAAATGAAGTTCTTCCTAGGCTTACAGGTGGATCAAACACCAACCGGCATTTTCTTACATCAGTCCAAGTATGTCGGCGATATTCTAAGTCGCTTTGACATGGAAAATGCGTCTGCAGCCGGTACCCCTCTTGTCACAAATCATGATGTGGCTCCTGATGAGAATGGGGATTTGGTGGATGCCACTATGTATCGTGGGATGATCGGATCTCTCATGTATCTTACTGCCTCGTGTCCAGATATCATGTATGCCACATGTTTATGTTCTAGATATCAAGCGAAGCCAAAAGTGAATCACTTGATTGGGGTGAAAAGGATTTTTCGTTATCTGAAGGGTACTCCAACACTGAGATTGTGGTATCCTCATGATGATGACTTCGAGCTTACTGCGTACAGCGACTCAGATTATGGTGGCTGCAAGATGAATTTCAAGTCTACATCAGCAGGGTGTCAGTTCTTTGGAAGACGGTTAGTCACGTGGCAATGTAAAAAGCAGACCATGGTTGCTTTATCAACCTGTGAAGCTGAATATGTTGCTGCTGCAAGTTGCTGCTCTCAGATTATCTGGATTCAACAGCAAATGCGCGACTACGGTTTGAAATTTTCTAACACTCCTATTTATGTTGATAATTCTGCTGCCATAGCCGTCACTAAAAATCCTGTTCAACACCCAAAAACAAAACACATCGGGATTAAATATCATTTCATACGCGATTGCTATGAAAAACAATTAATTGATGTGATTAAAATTAACACGGATTTTCAGCGCGCTGACCTTTACACCAAACCGTTTGATAAACCAAGATTTTTATATCTGCTAGAGGTCAACGGCGTTAAAAAGAAAAGTGATGTGATTGCTGAAGAAGCAGATACATAGTCCGACTCGTGTCTATTTGTTTTATTTTCTTTTTCTTTCATTTTATTTTATGTTTTTAATTCCCATGTCGTATAAAATCCAAAAACACAAAAAGATGTTTTGTTTTAGAATTTTAGGGGGAGATTTATTTCAGTATGCATTTACTTAAAAAAAATGGGGGAAGGTGAGTAAAGCTGAAAAGGCAAAGAAAACAAAACAGGAAATGTGACTCGATAAAATGGAAGATGATAGTACACAGGCATCGAGTTATTTGGAACAACAAAATGAGTTTGAGATCAAAAATGTTAATTAATTTACTGAAAATATAAAACATCAGAGAAGTCTAAGTCTAACAAAATGGGAAAATGATAGTACGTTTGATTGTTACTGTAATTACACGGAGAAAGTTGATCTAGGGAGGTGCTAGTTCATTATATGATGTGTCAGTAGATTCAACATAATAGACAAGTAGACTTCATTGGTAAACTTAATCTAAACTAAAAGGTTCAATCAACTGTGGGTTCCCATCTCATCACTGGTTAACACAATCAGTTCTTCCGATAAGGGATAACGAGCAAATAAATGCCATCAAAGGTGTGCAAATGACCACAAAAAGAGCAAAAGCACGAAAAAAATGAATACTAGCGTAATCAAGCTGATAACGTATGTTGTTGGTGCGCTATGTGCAATAGAAAATAAGAAATGCTCTAACAAGGAGATAGGTTGTGTGCCTCTCTGCTGTGAGATGGCACTGACCTGAGGATAAGCATAACCTATATATTCTAGACTTCATTGTTGTTTGCCGCCTCTCTGCTGTGCGATGGTACTGACCTGAGGATTGGCTTCTCTTTGAAAGATCTAAGAATAGTCTCTTCTTGCAAAAATACCTAAAGACCGCTCGAAAGTTCTTTAAGGAATGCTGATTACCATATAAGTGTGGGACACACAAATGTTGTTTGAAATAATATAACATAATTCATTACCAATGTATGTCAAAAGTCCGTGTTTGAATTTAAGTGGACAAGTATACTGACAATCGTCTTGAAAGCACCGACTAAAGTTGACGATCAAAGTGTGTTACGTTCATATCAAACATGATTCCCAGTTAGTACTTGGAAGTCTTAGATCAGAACAAACTGTGATATGTAATCATGAAAAATGAAATCAACTCAAATGTTCCAAGTAATGGTGTATATGCTTGTCTGATTCCAAATGAGTCTGTTCCTGATATAATGTCAATGCTGACAGGCTACACAAACCTGCCCTAACAAAAATCATAAAAAGAAGTTCTTTTTTTGTTCATATTTTAAATTTTATTTCTCTCTTAATATAATGAGTCATGTCGGACTGTGTATACTGTTATCTGCTAAATGTCACTGAATGACCTTAATGTTTATCTAAACAGATTGTTTCTGAAAGGTTAAAAGGATCACGTCTGAGGTGATCGGGTGGATAAATGGATCACGTCTGAGGTGATCGGGTGGTTAAATGGATCATGTCTGAGATGATCAAATGCAATAATGTTTTATCAACTCTTTAAGGAAAACTATGTGTCAGCAAACGAAATGATTAAGATGGCACAAGTATAGCCCAATCGCACTCCTTCATCATGAGTATGCTGGTACGAATGGGCTATACGATTGAACTCAATCGTAAGATTGGACCATGCGAATGAGCCCAATCGGCCGATTCAAAGTGACCGATTAGGTCAAACGTGCGAATGGAGGTCAGTTGATCGAATGAAACTGGTCGATTGAGCGAATCGTACGACCCAGTTTCAATCGCACGAATGAATCATGCGATTAGACTCGATCGTATGTCTTGATTTTGATTCGGCCGAATAAGCCAAGCGAATGAGTCCAGTCGGCCGATTGAACTGAGTCTGGCTATAAATAGCCCCCTTAGTCGATCGCAGACATCATTCGCCCTAATATTCCCGATTCGCACCGATACTCTGCCGATTTTCCGTTTGATCTTTAATAGTTGTGATAAACGCATTCTGACCATTTGTCTTTGTTACACAGGTAATATGCGACACAAAGATGAATCAAAAACGTCAAATCTGATATGAAATCAGTCCTCATTTGCCCTAAAAGTTTCACCGTAACAAATCTTGATAATAGACTGCCTTAATCACAAACAATGTTAAAATCAATGGATTAGGTGGCTTAGTTACATAATTGCGAGTCTAATGGACATGAACTTAACGTTTAATTCAACCAATTGATAAATCTGAGTTTGAAATGGAACAGTTTTCTATGATGCGACTGGTCTCCTAGTATGAACTTCAATCGACCGATTGAGAGAGGCGACTCATTCAATCGGCCGAATGGATAATGCGAATGGATTGAGTTTGCCATACGACTGGTTTCACAGAATGAACTTCAATCGCCCGATTGAAAGAATGATTCATTCAATCGCCGAATGAGTCATCCGAATGATATCATTCGGTCGGATAGCTCAATCGCAGAACACATCATTCGACTAAACCCATTCGCATTGTTCAATCGCACGATTGAACTACACTGGTTTCTGATTTAGTCAAACTCTGTCTTACACGTTTCTAACATGTGTTTGCTATGTGTTACAGGAATATGGCTAACCGTTGGCTAATTAATCCAAAGCACAACATCTGTGCTCACTTGGATTCCACCTCAAGGAATGGTGGTGAGTTTGTGGGCATTATAGACTTCTTGAGAAGATCTCGAATCTTCAAAGCCATATCTACTCCGTGCACTCCCTATCAGTCACTACATCAGTCGTTCTGGGAGGGAGCTTCAGTTGACAGATCAGTGGAGCCCTACTGCATTAGAAGTTCTATCTTCGGTAGGGAGATTGTGATAACAGCCGAAGATATAAGGAGGGTTTTAGACTTTGGAGATGATGATTCGCACCCACTCAAGATCCACCCTCTTACAGTTCGTGGATGCTTTCTGAGGATTGGGTACTGTGGAGACATTAGCTCAGGTGTGCTGAACAAGAGCAACCTGAGTCCACAGTACAAGTACTTAGCACATGTCATCCTGAAGTGCATTGCTTCGCGGAGGGGTGGTTTCGATGACTTATCGGACCAAATTCAGAATGCTTATGTTGCTTTGGTCCTTAACCACCCTTTCAGCTTCTCCAACATGATATTTACATACCTGATCGAGAATCTCGAAGCTAAGGGGAAGGAGGGGTTTTGTATGTACCCCAGATTCTTACAGCTTATCTTCAACGAGAAGCTGCCCGACCTCCCAAAGGACAAGAGCGATGCTGTGCCTTTAGAGATTATGGATGACACCACCCTGGGTCGTATGAGGGTGTATAGAGGCAATCAAGTCAAGCCAGCGATGAAGAGATTGATTGGGCATCTGGCCCGGGCTGACTATGTAGCCCCAGGAAGACGCAGGTGGCGTCATGAGGATAGTGATTCTGATTCTGAGGTGATTGCTATTCCATCAGATGATTCTGATGATGATGACAGCCATGATGGCGATGCTAGGCCGGTTACATCTGAGGGCCTATCTACACATACCACCCAGCCATCTCCTGATACTGTCACTACAGCTGTTGGGTTTGTACCTCACTTCAGTCCACCTGATGAGGATGAGGAAGAGAGTGAGGAAGAGGGCTTGACCCGAAGGCATGGCAGCAAGGTGGTTGCCACTGAAAAGGGGATGAGGGCTGTTGGAGGGCAGACTGGGACATCGGGGATACACAAACAGAGTTAGATCCCGCATACTCCCCTGATGCTCCCAGTACACAGACTGCTGCCCCGGTATCTACGGGGAAGAGGAAGAAAACCATGGCAAGACCGCATGGTAAGAAGGGAAAGAGGATTAGATTCACCACCTCCGTCTCTACACCAATCACCACTGCCACCACTGCCACCACATCCACCACATCCCAAACACCCCAAACCACCACCACTACTATACCACCACATCATACTCACATATCTTCCACCACCACCACTGTACCCCCCACTACAGCCATCCCATCTCCTCCCATCTACACCACAGCCACCACTACAACCACCACTCACCAAACCCAAACCTCATTTGCCCCTTCGAGCTCAGTTCTACCACCTGTCTTAGTGGTTGAGCAACTTGCTGCTCTGAACAGCATGGTGCTCCAGCTGCTAGCCTCTGATAAGGCTAAGACAGCTCAGATTCTCCAGCTGCAAGAGCAAAGTTCATCACAAGCAGCTGAGATTGAGAGATTGAGGGAGTTGACATCCTCACAAGCCCAAGTGATCACTTCACAGACTGATCAGATCACAGCTTGTTACAACACGAGGCTGAGACTGATGAGAGGATGGGAAAGCTGGAGGCAGCGCACAAGTCTCTATTGCTGAAGCTGAAAGGCAATCAGAATGAGCCCCTCAAGATTGGTGAAGGGGGCGATGAAGAGGAGGATGATGATGAAGAAGATGACGATGATGAGGATGATGAAAGTGATGAAGGTAGTGATAGTGATGACAAGAGAGATGATGATGATGATGAAGGAGGAGAGGCTGCAGGAGAACAAAGTGACGAAGCAGCAGACGAGAGGCGTACTAAACAACGTCAAGACCAAGGAATCTCTACGTCTGCCCCACCTAAAGATACTCCTGAAATTCAAGACAAAAGTACTGATTAGTTATTTATGTTTCTGTATTTAAAAGGCTTTTGTATTTGGAAATTTGTGTAACACTTGTGTAATTAATGTTTATATCTATTGTCTTAATAATGATTGTGTTTGATTACTTACTAACAAATATTGTGTTGCATGTTTAAATCAAGCAGATCCAAACTTTCAAAGAGATGAATATGATGTCGAACCCCTACAACAGGTCAAGAGTCAATTAACAATGATTCTTGATCTACAGGGAATTGTAAGAAGATCAGTTGAGTATACCCCAGAAGAGGGAGAGATTATTCACAGCTTCACTAAGGAACAGTTGGCAGAAATGTTCAAACTCAACCCTGACGACATAGTGAAAGACGCTCCCGAAGTTCAAGTTGATAGTGACGAAGAACTACATGATGTAGATGAGATTGAGATAGAGGATATAACAGACCAATGCTATCCAGAGTACACTGACACTGAAGGTCATGTCATTCCAAATCTGGATGACAATCTGGTCAGCGAGACGTTTGATACTCTGGATAAGATGGAAGAAGAGTCCGACAAACAAGAAGATACAGCCAGAGCCACTGAGGAGGAAGTCAAAGTGAGAAAGGCTGAATAGGCTGCTTGTTTTGCGGATCTTCGTGCCCAACGAAGTGCTCCAATGTCTGATGCCTACACCAAGCTCTACAGAGTAAAGAACCATCAAAAGGTGTCTGGAAAAATTATATCGTGGGCGTATTTTGATGACCTTAACGTTTATGCAGTTAAAAGAGAGAAAGGTATCGAGTATTTTAGATTCCCACACGATCTAAAAACTCTACCTGGGTTTGAGCTCAACCAACTGGCAAAGCTAAAGCTTCTTTATGCTGATCCCAAAAAGATGTCAGGTTGGTTCGAAGTTGCGTTAAAGAAAGAGTACCACACCCGGTGGGTGAACTTCAGGCCTCAGCAACCTACGAGGTACATTCGAAGGTCTGAAGTTGATCCACGAACCGGGAAGCCAAAGATTGTGTTGAAGTGGCGTCCTCCGCGCACCATGTCGAAGATCCCTCTAAGTGAAATGCCTCAGGACATCACTTCGCATTTCAAATGGTGGTACTACGATTGGCGAACAGCTGAAGCGGTCATAGTGTTGAACAAAGATGGACAGATGGATGTCATCCGGGTATTTGACCCGATGTGGCTTACGAACTTGTCGGCTAATGATGTTTATACACTCTACAAGTGGCCACTGTTCTATGACTCGCAGGATATCGTACAAGCTCTCCAGTATCAGCACGTCATACGCCTCTGCTTTGTATTTGAAATACATGCAGGCGTAACCAGAGAGGAGAAATTCAAGAAGTAGGAAGAGGTAATGGGTAAAGCAAGACATTAGAGGAATCTAGGTCCAAGGGGGAGTTTGTTGATACATATGTCCCTAGATTCTGAGCTGAATGTAATATCTTTTTAATGTCTTGACTATATGTGATTGAACATTGATTAATGAAATACATTTGATTGTTTATGTTATAATGTTTATATATTTCATTAATGGGTTGTGTTATGACTAATTATATATAGGTTTGTGGTTGTTTGAATTGGTATGCATAATGTTGTAATGATTAACACATTCAAACTTAACATGATGAAGTTATCATGCGAATGGGCCATGCCAATGGACCATACGCATGAATGATTTCATGCGAATGGCTCAGTCATACGACTGAACCATGAGACTGGATCAGTCGGAAGACCGAAGCATGAGATTGAACCAGTCGTACGATTGAAGGCTCAATCGTGCGTATGGATCACCGTATAGCTCAATCGCACGACTGAACCATGCGAATGGTTCAGTCGCCCGAATGAGAAACCCTTACCTATAAATACCACCTAGTTCGTGGAAAAACTATACACTTCGAATATTCATAACCCTAGTCGACCCAGAGCGCCCTGTTCGTCTATTCCAACTTCACAGAACGTCTTAGATCATTCCTAATCCATTCTTAACGTTTTCTAATCGTTAGGATTGATCTTGATTTCGTTCTCCCTGATTGGATCGCCAATCAAATAGGATTCCGCACTATTTGATCTGGTATAACTTAGAATCAGTTAGTACTCCGTACGTACACGGTCCTAACAGCACGATTCTGAACATAACATGCAGTATTTACTGCTTCAGCCCAAAAGAACAAAGGTAATTTGGCAGCAGATATCATCGTTCTAGCAGCTTCAATCAATGTTCTATTCCTTCTTTCTGCAACTCCATTCTGTTGTGGAGTGCCAGCAGCACTGAATTGTCTGGCAATTCCCTTGGATTCACAAAACTCATTAAGAGTTTGATTGCAAAACTCATTCAGAGTTTGATTGCAAAACTCTGTCCCATTGTCACTTCTGATGCATTTTACCTTTTTCTCTGTCTGATTCTCCACCAAAGTAATGAACTTGATCAAAAGGTGTGGAGTTTCATCCTTAAATGCTAAGAAAAACACCCAAGTAAATCTAGAAAAGTCATCAATAACAACCAGACAGTAAGATCTTCGACCCAAACTTAAAACACCTACTGGACCAAAAAGATCCATGTGTAAGAGTTGTAAGATTGATTCGACTGAGTTGTGTGCAACTGGTTTGTGAGGAAGTTTATGTTGTTTACCCTTTGAACATGACAAACAATGTTCATTTAATTGAAATTCTTTTTCAGGTAAACCAATAACATGATTTCCACGTACAAGTTTATTCATGTTTTTAAGATTGACATGTCCTAGTCGACGATACCATAACATGGAATCATTCTCCGAGGCTTTGGGTAGTAAGCAAGAAGCTGTTACCAAAGAATTAGAACAATGCATATCAAGAAGATATGTGTCATTGTCTCTCGGAGTCCTCATTAAGATCCATTCATCTAGAACAACAAAACCTGGTTTTAAGATTAAGCATTCTTTGTTAGTAAAGTGTGTAGAATATTGTTTGTCACAGATTTGAGACACACTTAACAGGTTATGTTTTAATTCCTCAACAAAATTAACATTCTCAAAGCTAAGGACGCCGTTTGTAACTGTACCACGTTTTGTTATACGTCCTCCTTTGTCTCCCGCGAAAATCACTCTTCCTCCGTTGTATGACTGAACATCTTGTAGTAATGATAAATTCCCAGTCATATGTCTTGAACAACCACTATCTACATGCCATAGACTTTCAGTAGCCTTTTGCGGTTGTCCCTGCATTAGTAACAAAATCACTTAGTTTTTGGTACCCAAGTCAAACATCACTTGAGCACACTATGAGTTGCAGCAAGACAAAATGATTTGATATTATTATATTTTATTTGCACATCATTCTTTTCATTTATGCTTTTAAGCTTGACATTTTCTTTTACATCATTAGTCAAATTCTTATCCCGTTTGACATTAAAATCATTAACAATCTTTGATTTCATATTATTTGAAAATTTTCTACAAGTGAAAAACAGTTTTCTATTATGAGAAATAGAATTATGAAATCTTTGTTTACTTAATGATTTTTGTCGAAAAGGACAATTGTTTGCCAAATGATTTGTGTTTCCACACTGATAACATCTCTTTTGTTGTGTGTGGAAAACAAACTGTGGATGACAATTATGAAAATTGTCATAAAAACCAAAGTCAGATTGACTAGGTTTAACTTTCTCCACAGTCTCTCGAATCTTTGCCTCGTTAGACAATTGCAAATTCATTTTTTGCAGATTCGAGGAAAACGAAGAATTATGACCACTTTGGATTGGAGATTTGGCAGTTTTGACTTTTGGGATTGGTGGTGTTGGAATAGGAACAGTCTTTGATTCTGCCGAGTAGGACCAGACTTTGAATTTGCTGGAGGAGGACCAGGCTTAGATATACGGATTGGTGGTGGAGAAGGACCAGGCTTTGAATTTTCAGATTGAATGCAGAAGAATCATTCACTTTCAAATCTGGGCTACAAACATCTTGATTCACAAGGTTAGCATTATAATGAAGTTTATTTTTAAAGAATCGAGAATTTGTTTCTTTAAAAATATGCTCTTCATTTTCAATTAAACCCATAGAGACAAATCTACTTTTATAATCCTTTTCAATTCTTTCTTTCTGATTTGCCCTTTGATTTGCATTCAAATTATTTTTACTATTAGATTTCATCTCATTGAAATCAACTTTCTTTTCATTTCCTGACAAGTTTTGTTTACAAGCAGATTGTGAAACTTTTACATTCTTATTTTTCACACATTCATTCTCATTTTCTCCCTCACTTTCACTCTCCCAATCTTCAACCAACCCATCCACCTTCAATTTATCTGCACAAAATTTTCAGGTGATTGTTTAGGTTTGGGTTCTATGATAGGATCAACAGATAAATTTATTTTGACTGAAGATTTTAAGTCTTAAGATGGAGAGAAACCAATCCCATAGACCATATCAGAATCACAAATGTTATCAGGTGAAGGTAAACATGAATAATCATGATTAATTGGAGGAGCAATGTTAGAAAACCCAACACCATATTTTCCTCCTTTGATCTTCTGAGTCATTTGTGACTTGATTATTCCTTCAACCATTGTTGATGAAAGTTCAAATTTCTCAACAGTCAATTTAACCGTGCCTAATTCACTGTTGAGTCTATTAATTTCTAAAGCGAGTTCATTGTTTCTATTTGTCAAGTCATTATTAGTACATTCTTTATCATGAAGATTTAATTTTAAATTATATATTGTTTTGTTTAAACCTTCAAGTTTTTCTTTAAAAATCTTTTCATTTGACTTGTGTTTGCAAGCTTGATACTGAAGTTTTTCAACTTCCATTATCAGGCTCTCATTGTGAACTCTGTATTTTTGAACTTTCTCAACATATGAATTTTTGCACAAACCATCATATACCTTGGGTTCAGAAGTTTCCCCTTTAGCCTCTTCTACCTTCTTGACCATGAATGCTTTCAATTCAGCAGCTGGTTCTTCCACTGGAGCAACATCAACAGTCTTTGGATCAACACATGGGCTTTTGACTGGAGGCTCGACAGTGTACTTTTCAGTTACACTCTTTTCTTCAGCAACCTTCTCAACCTGATCTTTCTTCTCAACTATCTCCTTTTCTTCTTCAACTCTCTTCTTTAAGTCTTCAACTTTCTCATCCTCTTGTTCAACTTTCACTTTCTCTACTTCAACTTTCTCCCTCTCTTCTTCCTTTTTAGCAAACAAACCCTCCAACAAATCATCAGACACGAATTCAGCAAACAGATTTTCTTCTTCTTCTGGTTCTGGAACAATCTTTGAAATAAATGCAGTAGACAAAGTTAGATCAAGGGCTTCCATTTGATCTGACCAATCGTATTCAGCATTAGTTTGGGAAACTAATGCTTTAGTACCACCAAAAGTACTAGCTTTGTCTTTCTTCGGCTCTATCTCCACAGTCACCATCTTCTTGGGGCCTTCAGTTTGACCAGTCTTTGGTTTAGTACACTCTCTAGCGAAATGACCTGGTTTGTCACAGTTGTAACACCTCAGGTTAGACTTGTCGAAACCGATTTTGCTAGAGTTGTTAACGCCAAACATTTTCCTCCCAGTTCGTCTGGCAAAATTCTTAGCCCTGTAAACTACCATGGCCATTTGATATTTGATGTCATTCTCTTCAACATCATCAGGATTGACTTGTTGAAGATCATCAACCAATACATTTGGAGCAGTAAGTCTTCCGGCCATGAAAGCTTCATAACTTGACATGAAGTGGTGAAAAGAGCAAGATGTTCCTCAGCAATCTGAACAGTATGCTTTGACGGATTAGAGGTAGCAACATAAGCATGTTGACCACTATGAGAATCTTGAGATTGGGAGACTTGTTGATGGATGATGGGGGAATAGTGTTGAGCAGCTGGAACATGAACTTGATGGTTTACTGCTGGTTGCATATAAGAAGATGCTGCACTTCCAGATTGTTGTTGCTGACACATTTGTGTATAACTGACATAGTAATTCGGATTACTAGCCATCTTTGCATAGAGAGCAGTTCCTTCAGCACCCAGAGAACTGAGATGATTAGCAGCTTGCTGCTTATCGTCCATAGCATAAGACTTGATAGTTGAAATGAGATCAGTCAACTGAAGAGTATACAAGTCTTTGGTTCTCTTGATCAATGTACAGTTGTTATTCCAACTGTAAGGAAGTGAATTTAACAACTTCTTGTTCACAGTGATGGGTTCCAGAGTAATACCTGCACTCTTCATTTTTGTTACCAGTCTAACAAACCTGGCCATCTGAGCTTCCAACTCTTCACCAACAATATGATTGAACATGTTGAATTCTTGATTCAACATATCCTTTTTGCTCTCTCTCATGTCTTTGTTGCCCATAATCTGAGACTCCAGAGCATCCCATAACACCTTAGCACCCCTGAACTCTTGAAACTTTTGTAAAATCTCAGTAGTCAGTGCCATAGTGATGGCAGCATAAGCTTTATCATCCAGTTCCAATCTCTTGATGTCATCTTCATCCCACAAGTGTTCAGGTTTCTGAACCATTTCTCCTTTATCATTTTTGTATAACGGAATGTAAGGACCATACTGGACTGATCTCCACATCTTAGGTTCCGTGTAAATAACATATCTCTCAAATCGGAAAGCCCAATCAGTATAATCGTCTTCACAGAGAAGTCTCGATGGCTTGTTACCAGTACCAATTTCCGTGTCTAGATGAAGTGAAGTAGTAAGATGCTTCAAATTCGGTGTTGTTGAAGCCATAGTGATCAGAAAGTCAAAAAAATCAGGTTTTTTCGTGCGAAATAAGAAGTCGTGCGAAAATAGATTTCGCTCGTCACAACTTTTCACGCGAGAGAGCTATTCGTGCGAATTTCCAATTTACCTTTTCACGCGAAATCGCACAAAAAGGTGATATAACTGTCTGAGCGAAAACACCCCTTTTCGCACGCGAAAACTTACAGATCAAGCGAAAATCATCAATTTCGTGCAGAATCGAATCTCCAACAGTTCGTTCAAGCGAGAACCACCTCCAAATCAATGAATATGTCTGATTGAACCCATTTTAGTCCAAATTTAATGAATTTAGTTCAATTTTATGTATAATTTTGATTAAAATTCAACTAAAGTCCACTAATTCAGTTCAAATCGGTCCAAATCAGTCCAAATCCTCCAAAATCGAGCAGAATAACATCTCCATATTAGAATCTAAAGTGATCAATGATAAATTTCTTCAAATACGAGTAAAACACAATCCAAATCTCTTCCAAATCGTGGTTCTAGAGCCTAAAGCTCTGATACCAATTGTAAAACCTTGAAATCTCCCAGAAATCAATAACACACGATCTCAATCACGTGAATGCGGAATGTAAACATGATTGGATAGAAAAGAAGATTGAATTGAACACAAAATGCTTCTTTGATTTAATCAAACAACCTATGAAAGGTCTTGTGCGATTTCGCACAGTACAGAATGATAAATGAACAAAAAGCTTAATTACAAAACGAAACTAAGCTATTTATACTAAACATTGTGTTCTCGCGCGACACGCTTTTCGCGTGGAACAAGCTTTCGTGCGGCAACAATCTCTCGCGTGGAGACCTTCTTCGCGTGAGATCTGCTTCTCGCGTGACAGATGCTTTCGCACAGGCAGTCTGTTTTCAGACTTTGTCTTCGTTCAATCTTCAAATATTTTTCCGAGCCTTGATTAGTCTTCTACAAAAAATTCATAAAAACTTGTTAAACTAACTTGGTGAACACATAGACATGAACTTGTAACGATCTACTTAAAAGGATAATCAATGACAAGTTTTAACACTAACTCGTGCACCTAATTACCCAATCATAGATGCCAAACACCCCTCTAATTACCAAACTGCGCACGATGTAAAAAAATCTGATAATAGACAGATATTTGAAACATAAATAATTCATTTAAATTAACCAAACCACAATTGAATTTGTTTATGCACTACAAAAACAATCCAATAAATATAAGTGAAAAAAATAATTATGAGTCTTACAAGAACCCATCTCCCGGATATGACCACGAATAAGATTACCCGCTCACAGCATGATTGGATCTTCAATGATTGATTGGAGGTTATTGATACATGATTCGGGTGAAATCATGATGAAAGGAACTCCCAAAATCCCCTTCAAAACATTCGAAATTTACAAGGTAGAAATCTCCTTTGAAACCCTAATGAATGGGATCATATAGGGAAGAAAATCCTCAAAATTCGAATATTATTAGGGTGACCGGCGTATCATACACCCACCTCGGCTTATTATACACCGGGTGTAAAGTTGTATGGAGCTTGTTCTTTGGATTCAGTCCAGGATACATGACTGATATTATAATTAAGATAAGAATCTCGTATGTGAACTGAACTTCTGCAACATATACATGAATAATAAACTTTATTCATGGTAAGATTTTACTACTTGAGAGTAACTTTAAAAAAATAAAACACCTAGTTTAATACCACACAAACCTAAACTAAAATCTACTAAAAATAACACTTTGACCGATTCCCCGGAAACGGCACCATTTTGATCGTGTTGTCGTGGTTGGTTAAAAACAAGTTAACTTTATAAACTTAACTACCAATAACTAGTACAGGCAAGTAAAATTATATGCACAAGAAATTGGCGAAAAGTGTAAAACGTCGCACCTAAATAACAATGTATGAAACAAGGATTGATTATAAGTTTGTAAAACCTCTGAAAAACTCCCAAAGATCAGTAACACACGATCTCAATCTTGTGAACGCGAAATATAAACAAGATTGGAGTAGAAGAAGATTGAATTGAATCACAAAAGAAGATATTCGATTGATAAACAGAAACCTATAAAAGGTCTTGTGCGATTTCGCACAGATACAATGATAATGAATGAAAAGCTTAATTACAAAACGAAAACTAGCTATTTATACTAAACATAGAGTTCTCGCACGAGATCCCTTTCGCGTGGATCAAGCTTTCGCGCGGCAGCTGTCTTTCGCGTAGTCTGCGACTCGCATGGATCTGGACTTTCGCATTGTATGCTTCTCGCGTGACTTCTTGTTGTCGCGTGGATCTAGTTATCGCACAGTATGTTTTGCCGAGCCTTGATTTATCTTCTACAATCTCCCCCTAGGCTCGGTGAAACATAATCAATCAAAGTCAACATTAGCCTTCTGGTAAGAGCCAGCATAAGCATACCATTTATTCCTCAGGATCCGGTCAATCATCCATACATACTGGCAAGATAGAAAGTAAACAGACTCATCAGCTGAGATAGGGCAATGTAACAGCTTGGATAAGTCGTCTTTGCCAAACTTCATTAAGTCTGCTGGATCAATGATTCGATAAGACCTGTCTATACATTTGATCACAGCGTGACCGGAATCCTTTTCACATCTCCAGGATAGAAGTTGCTTCAAAGAGTTTGGAGGAACTGGAGCATGCACAGGGACTTTTCTGATAAATTTAGGATGTTGATAGACTCGTATCTTCATTGGAGCTTTTGTATTTTCATCAATTCGTGTTGAGTCATCTATCAACTTCGATTTTGCAGTCTTAAAGTCTTTGAAATTTGTGCGCATCTCCCTTCTAATCATAGATCTCATGAGCTCAGCTTCACTGTGATTACTCTCATTGAAGAATGGAGCTTTGCCCATAGAGTATAAATCAGCAGTACGTAAAGTATGAAAGTCTTGTGTGCTCTTTATATAATCAATCTCTCCATTTCTTCTCTTTATAACGTACATCCTCTTCTCACCATCATAAGCCCAGCTAATAACGTGAGACATTTCACCATACTTTTGTTTTGGCTTAGATATAAACAAAAAGTGAGCTTCAGTAGGTGGTGGTGGTGCTTTGAATTGCAAACCTCCTCTAGTGTATAGGGCAATATGACCAGTAGTATCTGTCTTTGTAGTATCAGTAGGAGTTTCACCACTCACAGTCTCTGTAGGAATTTCTCCTTCTTCAAGATTAATGTCCTTGAATAATTCCTGAAGATTGTTGCCAAAATATCTGTGTATTCAGTCTGTTCCTCCAGATCTTCAAAAATATCAAATTCTTCTTCAATAGTTTCAGATGAAGTTTGTTGAAAGGAATATAATTTCTTTTCATACACACTTTCTGTGGCAGGGTCTATTGGATCATATCCTTCTGGATTACTAACACTTGGTCTATCGACATTGTCAGTGTTAGTCTCTCCAGTAGGACTTGAAGAAGAACCTGTAACATTTCCACCATCTCCACCATCATCTCCACGATCATCTCCATCATTATTTCCATCATCATCTCCACCATCATTATCATCACCATTATCACCATCTTCATCGTCATTCTCATCATCATCATCTTCATCATCATCAGAATCACCATAATCAACTAACTCCTCATCCTCCCTTTCATGAACAATGGGCAGAGTAACCATGTGTTCTGGCTCAACAAAAGCAGTAGATGTGTACGCTTCAGTGATCGGTACTTCAGATGAAATAGTAACATCCTCAGTAGGACTGACACTTTGCTGTACAGTAGATGTTTGGGCTTCGTTGACCGTTTCATTTTCAGGAACTATCTCAGTGGGAGGTGGGCTTGGAGATCGTCTGCTAGATTCACCAACCACAGTAGTAGATCTTATGTTCTGTGGCTGATGAAAGTAGGTCTGAGAGATAAATTCTCTAAGCTCGTTTAGTTGTCTCTCCAACCCAGATGAGTAGTCAAATAAGTTTTTCATTTGTTGCTCAAGAGATGCTAATCTGGTATCTTTGATAGCTGAGTCAAGATGAATCATGGTTATCTGATTAGACTTTTCTTCATTACTTTTCTTCAACTCAGCAATCAATTTCATATTTTCAAAATTTTCCTTCTCCAGGTTCTTTATTCTTTCTTCTAACGTGATAGAACCTGGAGTACTTGTTGATTCTTCTCTCCTCTGAAACTCAGGAGGAGTATTCAACAGTGTATCTACATCAAACTCCAAATTCTCCTGATGAGGAGGTGTAGAGAAACCAGAAACAGGAACATTAGATGCTCCAGAAACAGGAACTGTTTCTGTTTCAGGACTAACATTAGTCGTATCAACATGAGATTCTTCCCTCGTGATCACATTTGCAGGTGATCTCTGAACTTCAGAAGAAGTGGTCTGATCAGCCTCTGTAATAACCACTTGTGTTCGTGGTTTCCTGGGAATAATACCACCACGACCTCTCTTTCTCGATGGGAAGTCTTTTCTTTTTGCCATTCGTTTGCGTCGTGATGATGTACTAGGAGACTCTTCCGGGACATAATCAGTGTCCCTGTCTTCCTCTCTTGGTCTAGATGATGTTGGAGTAGAAGGGGTTGGATCAGTCTGAATCACATAAGGAACATTCCCTATCTGATCACTAACAGTATCGGAACTAGAAGCAGAATGAACAGCTTCTTCCATTCCTCCTTCATGTGTAGGTTCATCTTCAAAAAGTTTTTCAATCTCTTCATCCACAGTATCTCTTGTAGTAGAAGTAGAAGCCCTAGCTTGTGCCTCATCAGTATGAGCACCACCTTCACCAAGCTCATCGACATTTTCTTCAATCTCAGAAAATCTTCCAATCTTGGCAAAACTTTCACCAGAGCATTTGTTGCCTCTGGCTCCAGTTAGATGTGAGAAAATCTCCTTCTTCACAGTCTGTACAACATACTTAGAAGATCTCTGAGTAGCAAGCTCAGGATAAGCATCATTTATCACCAACTGGATAAATCTCGGGTACATAATGAACTTCTTTCCAGGATTTGCTGTAGCATTCTTTACCATCTCCTGAAATATAACCCCAGATATGCTAAAGGGAATGTCATCAACCAATGAAACTAGTAATGAGCCAAACACTGCACTCAAGCTATCCATCCCAGCCTTGAGGTTGCTCAGACAGTGAATCACCACATGAAATAAGTATTTCCAGTACGGTGGTAACCATTTCTTCTCAAGACTTGGATATCTGTACTCGTATCCCATACGAGTCAAGCAATCAATCACAGTGTCATCATCAAGTCTAGTTGGTGCTCCTTCTTGATCATCGAATAGAAGAACTCGGTTCAGGATGGACTGAGAAACTGTCACTCGTTTGTCCTTCACAGTGGCCGTGATAATCTGGTTTCCTGCTTGGTCCTTTTCCAGAGCAGCAGTGCTCCAGAAAGAATCTATGAGCTCAGAATAAATAGCAGGATCAGCTGATATAGCATAGACAATACGAGAGTTCTTCAAGCCTTCGATCATAGAATGAAATAGTTCCTTTCCTTTCGAAACCTCGTCCAGATAAGCAACACAATTATGATTCTTGTTAAAGATCATTTGTGCCATCTGCATTGTCAAATAAGATCAAAATTAGAACACTCTAGAAAATAACTTAATTATATCAAAATAGTTTCAACACTTAGAACATGTGAACCACAAACTTTTACTTAGAAAAGTTTATCACTTGAAAACACTTAATCATTTCAAAATTTTATTACATTTAAGGTTTATCACAAAATTTATTGTGTACAGGTACAATTTAGACATAAGTGCTTCAACACTTAGAAAATATTTAACTTTCTGTTATGCGAAACATGATTCAAGCTAAAACTCATAATTCATGCGAGCATTCAATATGTACGAAATGTGTTCACGCGACAAAGCTGTTTCATGAGAAATTAACAAGTTTGCGAAAAATGTGTTCATGCGAAAAACATTTATCACGCGAAACTTGTTTTCACGCGATAAACCTTTTCACGCGAAATCTCAGTTCATGCAAAAGGACTTTGTGAAAACTTAGTTCAAGCGAAAACGCGTATGTTCTCATGCGAAAACAAGACTCATGCGAGAACCCAATTCACGCGAGAAATCATTTTCGCGACTGTTCAGCTTCTTGTGCGATTCGCACAAATCACATTTCAAATTAACACTTCAAAACTTGTTTTTAAACTGTGAGTTCCCGATCATTGATGTCGCCTAAGTCTATTAGGTTGATTTCGTTGATCAATTTCATCATTTAAGTCTATTTATTCAGATTTTAAGTTCAAGATGTTAAGTTCCTCTTAGTTTTTCAGATCTACAGTAACCAAATCGAACATTTTATACCTTGAAAATCACACTAAACACGTACTGAGTATGATGTGAATCAAAATAACAGAAGATGAGTGAGATAATGTAATGTTTGGAGTATGCAAGAGGAGATTTCGGGTATGTGAGCGAAAAGGGTTTTCGGGTAGGTTTTGAGCGAAAAGTGAAAATGTCTTGAACAGTGGGCCTTTTATACCAAAAGCTAGTCACGCGAAAACACATTTTCGCGAAACATCCCTTTTCGCGTGAGGTTCCCTGTCGCGTGAATCAGTTAGTTTTCAAAATTTTTCAAAATTTTTCCAACTTTTCAATCCCTTTATTTATTTATTTTTAATGAATTTTGTCAACATAAAATGTTATTTACCAAGTGACCAATTAATTTAATGAATCTTCAATTTTCAAAATTTTCTTGTTATTTATTTGTTTTTAAAATAAAACACTATAAAAGTGAAATAAAAACAAACACTTACAAACAAAATAACGAAGAAATAAAAACAATTAAAGAATCAAGATCGGATTTGCTTGTTTTGTATAAATTTTCATAATGAGATCATATAGTTCTTTTGTCAAGTTAAGACTCTGTCCGGCTTTATTTAAAATAACTGGTTAAGTTGATTGTCAATATATTTTGTCCTTTTAAACTTATACTTCAGGTTTTACTCAGACACATAATGATTGATATATATATCATGTTTTGTGTTCATTTGATATAAGTCAGTGGATCCCACAATCAGAACTTCTGTAGAATTATTATTATCCTTCAAGACACTATTGAGATTTTTCAAGTCACCCCAATTTGACTTAAACCATGCATTGATGATCAGTGATATCATTTATTGTAATCCTAAATATAACTATTTGAGCATAACTAGCCTGAGAAATAATTCTTAACCCGGAATATTAACAAGTTTAAGGACTTATTGACAGCCATCCGGACTTATGTCTGCCCTCTCAAGATGTTTAGGACTTACAAGCCATTCGGACTTACATGCCCCATCTTTCGATTTTGCCTTCCAAAGTTAAGAAATATTCTCAAAATAGAAAATAGATACCATATAGTATGTATGTCTTTTAGACATATCTTTTGATTTGTTTGTGCTTCTTGGCATCTTATATCCTATATGGCCTTTTCCTTTTGGCATCTTTTTGCTCAATTATTTTCTTTTTGTATTTTTTTTTCTCTTTTTGTTTCTTTTTGTATTTTTATCTTTTATATATATATATAGTTATGATAATCACTGAATCAATCATATACAGGCTTGAGTATGACAAGATTATATCTCTCAGTCTGTGTTAGAACATTTTTGGCACAGAATCCTGATATGTTCCCCACTAAATCATATTTCTTTAATTCAAGTGTAATCACTCAATTATGATCTTTTCATTTCTGAAAGCAAAGCCTATCAACATAACAAACATAATCCAAGTGTATTCGTATTTAGGCCTTTGAAAGTACTTATACTCGTTTTGAACTTTGTAATATCATTTTTCATTTAAGCATGAAAATTTCTTCTTTTTGATTTTGGCAATCCTTTGATCTTAACTCCCCCTAAGACCAAAAAATATTTTTCAGAACTTGCTTTTCTAAGTTTCTCCCCCTAAAATTGTGATTGTCCTTTTAAGAAAAAGAAACAATTGCAATTTTATCCATTATTAAAAACAAAAAAATCTTTTTGTGAAGATTCATTAAACCAATTTATCCAAAGTTAATCATTCCCAATGATTGCACTAGAAAATCAAATCGAGAATGATCAAACGCCTTGGTAAATAAGTCAGCTATATTTTCAGTTGACGGCACTTGTTTAAGATGAATAAGTTTACGATCAAAACAGTCGCGGATAAAATGTATGCGGATGTCTATGTGTTTAGTTTTTGAGTGTTGGATGGGATTTTTCACGATGTTTAAAACTGCCGTGTTATCACACCAAATTGGTGTGTCATAAATGTTGAGACCATAATCGAGAAGTTGTTGCTGAATCCAGACAAGCTGGGAACAACAACTCGAAGCAGCCACATATTCAGCTTCGGCAGTGGATGTAGAGACAGTGTTCTGCTTTTTACACTGCCAAGAAATTAGTCGGTTGCCCAAGAATTGACATCCTCCTGTGGTCGATTTCCTGTCTAAGTTACAACCACCATAATCACTGTCAGTATAAGCAAATAAATTGAAATCGGAATTTCGAGGATACCAAAGACCAAGTTTGGGTTGACCCTTGAGATACTTGAAAATCCTCTTGACAGCTTTCATGTGTGATTCCTTTGGATCACTTTGATAGCGGGCACACTGACAAACAGGGAACATAACATCCGGCCTGCTTGCAGTGAGATACATAAGGGAACCAATCATTGATCTGTAAAGATGCTGATCAACTGATTCTCCTAATGGATCTGGAGTAAGAGTAGGACGAGAAGCCATTGGAGTTGGAGCTACTTTGGAGTCTTGAAACTTGTATTTCTCAAGAATTGTCTGAACATACTTTTTTGATGAATGAGAATACCCGTTTCAGATTGAGTAACCTGAATACCCAAGAAAAATGAAATTTCTCCAAGTGAACTCATTTCAAACTTCTTCTTCATCACCTCTTCGAATTCCGTGCACATACTATCATTTGTGGAACCAAAAATAATATCATCGACGTAGATTTGAACCAAAATATATCATCCCCTGATTTTCGTATGAATAAGGTTTGATCAATTGCACCTCTTGAATAACCATTTGCAAGCAAATGTTCAGTCAGAGTTGCATACCAAGCACGAGGTGCTTGATGTAAACCATATAAAGCCTTATCCAACTTGTAAACATAATCAGGATGATCTGGGTCTTCAAATCCAGGAGGCTGACAAACATAGGTTTCTTCCTTCATTTCTCCGTATAAAAACGCAGTCTTAACATCCATCTGGTACACCTTGATGTTCATGAATGAGGCAAAAGCTAAGAAAATGCGTATTGCTTCTAGTCTTGCAACTGGAGCATACACTTCTTCATAATCTAAGCCTTCAACTTGATAAAATCCCTGCACCACAAGGCGTGCTTTATTTCTAACTATAACACCCTTTTCATCCGTCTTATTCCTAAAAATCCACTTTGTTCCAATCGGAAGCTTATCTTTTGGTAGTTCAACAAGATGCCAAACATTGAGCTTCTTGAATTGCATCAACTCATCCTTCATTGCTTCTATCCAGCTGTTTTCTTTAAGTGCCATTTCCACATTCTTGGGCACTATTTGTGATAGAAAGCAAGCATACAGACATGTGTTGATTGCTCCTGATCGACTTCTGGTAACTACACCTTCGTGCAACGGGCCAATGATTGCTTCAGTTGGATGAGTTTTATGTATTCTCAATTGAGGAATCTCATCTGCAACCATTCCATCTTCCAAATTTGTAATATGTTCAACATTATCAAGAACTTCTTCAGTATGTTGAGATAGAGGCACATAAGTTTCATCAATTGTGTCATCTGAAATAGGAGTTTCAGAAGCAGTTGACACATTTGGAGACTCATCAAATGGAACCTGAATGATCTCTATCGGTGTGTGTATAGTGTCTGAAGAAGATGAAGATAACGGAGAACTCAACGATTCTTCCAGCTCCTGAGTAGGAATTTGTTCTGAAGAAGTATCTAAAGACTCAGAACAGGCAGATACTGGCACAGAAGCTGTCGGATTATCTTTGGATGATGAAGCAGTAGCAGAATCATCAGATATCAAAGAAGGAAGTTCCTCAATTATTTGGTTATCCAAGGTGATTGATTGAGAATTAGAATCTGCAGATGAAGATTTAGAAATATTAAAATTTATGAACAAAGATTCATAATCATAAACCCATGAAGGAGCTGAACCTGCATCAGTTATGTTAAGTTCGTGCCAATCAATGTTAAATGACTCGATTATTTGTCTAGTTCTTTTATTATAAACACGATATGCAACCTTATTGGCAGCATATCCCACAAAGTAACATTCATCAGCCTTTTCAGAAAATTTTGAAGATGATTCAGTTGTATGCAACAAAGTGCAACAACAACCAAAGGCTTTAAAATATTTAACTTTGGGTTTGTGATTATAAAAGATTTCATAAGGAGTCTTATTTAATCTTTTGTTGATTAACACACGATTCTGAACATAACATGCAGTATTTACTGCTTCTGCCCAAAAGAACAAAGGTAATTTGGCAGCAGAGATCATTGTTCTAGCAGCTTCAATTAATGTCCTATTCTTCTTTCTGCAACTCCATTCTGTTGTGGAGTGCCAGCAGCACTAAATTGTCTGGCAATTCCCTTGGATTCACAAAACTCATTCAGAGTTTGATTGCAAAACTCTGTCCCATTGTCACTTCTGATGCATTTTACCTTTTTCTCTGTCTGATTCTCCACCAAAGTAATGAATTTGATCAATAGATGTGGAGTCTCATCCTTAGATGCTAAGAAAAACACCCAAGTAAATCTTGAAAAGTCATCAGTAACAACCAAACAGTAAGATCTTCGACCCAAACTTAGAACACTTACTGGACCAAAAAGATCCATGTGTAAGAGTTGTAAAATTGATTCGACTGAGTTGTGTGCAACTGGTTTGTGAGGAAGTTTATGTTGTTTACCTTTTGAACATGACAAACAATGTTCAGTTAAATGATATTCTTTTTCAGGTAAGCCAATTACATGATTTCCACGTACAAGTTTATTCATGTTTTTAAGATTGACATGTCCTAATCGACGATGCCATAACATGGAATCATTCTCCGAGGCTTTGGATAATAAGCAAGAGGCTGTTACCAAAGAATTAGAACAATGCATATCAAGAAGATATGTGTCATTGTCTCTCGGAGTCCTCATCAAAACCCATTCTTCTGGAACAACAAAACCTGGTTTTAATATTAAGCATTCGTTATTAGTAAAGTGTGTTGAATATTGTTTGTCACAGATTTGAGACACACTTAGCAGGTTATGTTTTAATTCCTCAACAAAATTAACATTCTCAAAACTCAGGACGCCATTTGTAACTGTACCCCGTTTAGTAATTCGTCCTCCTCTATCTCCTGCAAATATCACTCTTCCTCCGTTGTATGATTGCACATCTTGTAGTAATGATAAGTTACCAGTCATATGTCTTGAACAACCGCTATCAACATGCCATAGACTGTCAGTAGCCTTTCGCGGTTGTCCCTGCATTAGTAACAAAATTACTTAGATTTTGGTACCCAAGTCAAACATGACTTGAGCACTTTCTGAGTTGCAGTAAGACAAAATGATTTAAGATTATTATATTTTGTTTGCACATCATTCTTATCATTTATGCTTTTAGGCTTTACATTTCTTTTATGTCATTGGTCAAATTCTTATCCCGTTTGACATTAAACTCATTAGCAACCTTTGATTTCATATTATTTGATAATTTTCCACGAGTGAAAAATAATTTTCTATTATGAGAAATAGAATTATGAAATCTTTGTTTACTTAATGATTTGTGTCTTAAAGGACAATTATTTGCCAAGTGATTAGTGTTTCCACACTGAAAGCATCTCTTCTGTTGTGTGTGGAAAACAAACTGTGGATGACAATTATGAAAATTGTCATAAAAACCAAAGTCAGATTGACTAGGTTTAACTTTCTCCACAGTCTCTCGAATCTTTGTCTCGTTTGACAATTTCAAATGATTTTTACTATTAGATTGCAACTCATTCAAATCAACCTTCTTTTCATTTCCAGACAAATTTTGAGTACATGCAGATTGTGAAACTTTACATTCTTATTATTTAAACATTCATTCTCATTCTCATCCTCACTCTCACTTTCCCAATCTTCAACCAACCCATCCACCTTCATTTTATCTGCAAAAAGATTTTCAGGTGATTGTTTAGTTTTGGGAGCTATGATAGGATCAACTGATAAGTTTATTTTAACAGAAGGTTTTAAGTTTTGAGATGGAGAAAATCCAATCCCATAGACCATATCAGAATCACAAATATTCTCAGAGGAAGGTAAACATGAATAATCATGATTAATTGGAGGTGCAATGTTAGAAAACCCAACACCACATTTTCCTCCTTTGATTTTCTGAGTCATTTGTGACTTGATTATGCCTTCAACCATCGTTGATGAAAGTTCAAATTTCTCAACAGTCAATTTAACCGTGGCTAATTCACTGTTTAGTCTGTTAATTTCTAGAGCGAGTTCATTATTTCTATTTGTCAAGTCATTATTAGTACAATCTTTATCATGAAGATTTAATTTCAAATTATAAATTGTTTTATTTAAACCTTCAAGTTTTTCTTTAAAAATCCTTTCATTTGACTTGTGTTTACTTGCTTGATACTGAAGTTTTTCAACTTCCATTATCAGGCTTTCATTGTGAACTCTGTATCTTTGAACTTTCTCAACACATGCATTTTGACATAAGTCATCATATACCTTGGGTTCTGAAGTTTCCCCTTCTGTTTCCTCTGCCTTCTTGACCATGAATGCTTTCATGTTATCAGTTGGTTTTTCCACTGGAGCACTAACAACAGTCTTTGATCAATACATGTGCTTTTGACTGTGAGCTCAACAGTGTCATCTTCAAACACAATCTTTTCTTCATCAACCTTCTTAACCTGTTCTTTCTTCTCAGCTTTCTCTTTCTCCTCTTCAACTTTCTCAATCGTTTGATCAACTTTCACTTCTCCACTTCAATTCTCTCCTTCTCTTCTTCTTCTGTAGCAAACAAGCCCTCCAATAAATCATTAGACACGAATTCAGCAAACAAGTTTTCTTCCTCTTCTGGTTCTGGCACAATCTTTGCAATGAGTGCGTGAGACAAAGTCAGATCAAGGGCCTCCATTTGATCAGACCAATCGTATTCAGCATTTGTTTGAGAAACTAACGCTTTATTGCCACTAGAAGTACCAGCTTTGTCTTTCTTCTGTTCTATCTCCACAGTCACCATCTTCTTTGGGGCTTCATTTTGAACTGTTTTTGGTTCAGTACACTCTCTGGCGAAATGACCTGGTTTGTTACAGTTGTAACACCTCAGGTTGGATTTGTCGAAACCAATTTTGCTAGAATTATTGACACCAAACATTTTCCTTCCAGTTCTTCTAGCAAAATTCTTCGCCCTGTAAACTACCATGGACATCTGATATTTGATGTCGTTTTCTTCAACATCATCCGGATTAACTTGTTGAAGATCATCAACAAGAATATTTGGAGCAGAAAGTCTTCCGGCCATAAAAGCTTCATAACTTGACATAAATGTGGTGAAAAGAGCAAGATGCTCCTCAGCAATCTGAACAGTCTGCTTGGATGGATTAGTAGTAGCAACATAAGCATGTTGACCACTATGAGAATCTTGAGGTTGAGAGACTTGTTGGTGGATGATGGGGGAATAATGTTGAGCTGCTGGAACATGAACTTGATGAGTTACTGCTGGTTGCATATATGAAGATGCTGCACTTCTCGATTGTTGTTGCTGACACATTTGTGTATAACTGACATAGTAATTTGGATTACTAGCCATCTTTGCGTAGAGAGCAGTTCCTTCAGCACCTAGAGAACTGAGATGATTAGCAGCTCGCTGCTTATCATCCATAGCATATGACTTGATAGTTGAGATGAGATCAGTCAACTGAAGAGTATACAAGTCTTTGGTTCTCTTTATCAATGTACAGTTGTTATTCCAACTGTAAGGAAGTGAGTTGAGTAACTTCTTGTTCACAGTAATGGGTTCCATAGTAATACCAGCACTCTTCATTTTTGTGACCAGTCTAACAAACCTGGCCATTTGAGCTTCCAACTCCTCACCAACAATATGATTGAACATGTTGAATTCTTGATTCAACATATCCTTCTTGCTCTCTCTCATGTCTTTGTTGCCCATTATCTGAGATTCCAGAGCATCCCATAGCACTTTAGCACCCCTGAACTCTTGAAACTTTTGTGAGATCTCAGTAGTAAGAGCCATAGTAATTGCAGCATACGCCTTATCATCCAATTCCAGTCTCTTGATGTCATCTTCATCCACAAATGTTCAGGTTTCTGAACCATTTCTCCTTTGTCATTTTTGTACAACGGAATGTAAGGACCATATTGTATAGACCTCCACATTTTAGGTTCCGTGTAAATGACATATCTTTCAAATCGAAACGCCCAATCGGTATAATCATCTTCACATAGAAGCCTCGGTGGCTTGTTACCAGTTCCAATCTCAGTGTCTAGATGAAGTGAAGCAGTAAGATGCTTCAAATTCGGTGTTGTTGAAGCCATGATGAGCAGAATGTTTAAAATCAGAATTCTCGTGCGAAATACAATTTTGTGCGAAATCAGGTTTCGCGTGGAAAGAGTTTTCGCGAGAAGTAGCGCTTCGTGCGAAATTCCAAAGATACCTTTTTATGCGAATCGCACAAAAGGTGAAATAACTGTCTTTGCGAAAACAACACCTTTTCGCGTGCGAGAACTTGCAGATCAAGCGAAAACGTCGATTTTGTGCTGAAACAGATTACCAACTGTTTGTTCTTGTGAATTTCACCTCCAATTTACTGATTAAGTTTGATTGAACCCATTTTAATCCAATTTTAATGAATTTTAAGTCAATTTTAATCAAGATTAAGCTTAGGTCCACTAATTCAGTTCAATTCTGTTCTAATCAGTCCAAATCCTCCACAATCGAGCAGCATAACTTTGCCATTTCAGAATCTAAGGTAATCGATGATTAATTCTTCAAAAATCAGGTAGAACTCAATCCAATTCTTCTCCAAATCGTGGTTCAAGAGCCTAATGCTCTGATACCAATTGTAAAACCTCTGAAAAACTCCCAAAGATCAGTAACACACGATCTCAATCTTGTGAACGCGGAATATAAACAAGATTGGAGTAGAAGAAGATTGAATTGAATCACAAAAGAAGATATTCGATTGATAAACAGAAACCTATAAAAGGTCTTGTGCGATTTCGCACAGATACAATGATAATGAATGAAAAGCTTAATTACAAAACGAAAACTAGCTATTTATACTAAACATAGAGTTCTCGCGCGAGATCCCTTTCGCGTGGATCAAGCTTTCGCGCGGCAGCTGTCTTTCGCGTAGTCTGCGACTCGCATGGATCTGGACTTTCACATTGTATGCTTCTCGCGTGACTTCTTGTTGTCGCGTGGATCTGGTTATCGCACAGTATGTTTTGCCGAGCCTTGATTTATCTTCTACAAAGTTGGTTGTTAGAAAACTAATGCAAAGCAAGTAACTTGATTTAGATTTTGAAATCTATCAAGAGAAAAGCAATCACTTTCGAGTCCGGCTTCAAAGATTCATAAAAACTTGTTAACCTAGCTTGGTGAACACATAGACATGAACTTGTAACAATCTAGTTAAAACGATAATCAATGAAAAGTTTTTAACACTAACTCGTGCACCTAAATACCCAATCATAGATGCCAAACACCTCTCTAATTACCAAACTGTTCACGACGAAAGGAAACCGAAATCAAGTGGTGATAGACGGATGTTTGAAACATAAATAATTCATTTAAATTAACTAAACCATAATTGAATTTGTTTATTCACTATAAAAACAAACCAATAAATATAAGTGACACAAAATAGTTATGAGTCTTACAAGAACCCATCACCCTGATATGACCACGAATAAGTTTACTCGCTTACAACATGATTGGACATTCAATGATTGATTGGAGGTTTTTAATGCTTGATTCGGATGAAACCATGATAAAGGTAACTCCCAAAATCTCCTTCAAAACATCCGAAATTCACAAGGGAAAAATCTCCTTTTAAACCCTAATGATTGGTTGAAATAGGAAAGAAAATCCTCAGAATACGGATGTTGTTAGGGTGACTTGCATATCATACGCTCACCTTGACTTATTATACACCGGGTGTAAAGTTGTACGGAGCTTGTTCTCTATATTTAGTCCAGGATACGTGACTGGTATTATAATTAAGATAAGCATCTCGTGTGTGAATTGGACATCCACAACAAGTATATGAATAATAAACTTTATTCATGGTGAGGTTTAACTTCTTGAGAGTAACATGCAAGAAATAAAACACCTAGTGTAATATCACACAAAACTAAACTAAATATACAAAAAATAACATTTTGCGACCGATTCCCTGGCTCTGGTGCCATTTTGATCGTGTTGTCGAGGTTGGATAAAAAAACAAGTTAACTTTACAGACTTAACTACCTATAACTAGTACGAGTAAGAAAGGTTGTCTGCACACGGAATTGATGAAAAGTGTAAAACTTTATACCTAACTAATGATGTATGAAAAAAAGGATTGGTTTAAGTCAAATTGGGGTGACTTGAAATCTCGACAGTGTCTTGAAGGATAATAATAATTATAATACAGAAGTTCTGATTGTGGGATCCACTGACTTATATTAAATAAACACAAAACATGATATATATCACTCCTTATGTTTCTGAGTAAAACCTGAAGTATAAGTTTAGAAGGACAAAAGATATTGACAATCAACTTAACCAGTTATTTTAAATAAAGCCGGAAAGAGTCTTAACTTGATAAAGAACTATATGATCTCATTATGAAAATTCTTACAAAACTTACAAATCCGATATTGATTCTTTAATTGTTTTCATTTTTTTTGTTATTTGTGTGTAAGTGTTTTTCATTTTAATTTTGTGTTGTTTTATTTTTTAAGACAAATAAATAACAAATAATTTTGAAAATGAAGATTCATTAAATTAGTTGATCACTTGGTTAATAAAACTTTACGTTGACTTAAATAATTGAGAATAAAAGGTTTGAAAGTTTTAAAAAATAAGAAAGATTTAAAAAGGTTGAAAAAAAATCTGAAAAACAGTTCATCTCGCACGAAATGGAGAAGTCACGCGAAAAGCATGACTCGCGAAAGAAACTGTCGCGTGAGTTCTCAGAGATTAAATATCACAGTGTTCGAGATGAAATCACTTTTCGCTCACAATACACCCGAAAACTCCTCTCGCTTCACATCCGAAAACCTTTGTCGCTTCATCTCTGAAAATCAAATTCTGAAATCATCTCGTTCTTGATTGTGATTCTGATTCTTATTTCGTGTTCATTACACTCATATTGTGATTCTAAAGGTAATGTGAAGAATATGGTTACTTTAGATATTAAAATGTAAAATGAACTTAACAACTTTGAAATAAAATCTTAATAAATGGACTTAAAAGTTGAAATTGAAAGACAAAATAGTCTTAGTAATCTTAGGCGACATGAATGGACTGGATTTCATGGATTAAAAACGAGTTTTGATCTACTAATTTGAAAGTCAGGTTGTGTGAATCGCACAAGAACTTGAACAGACGCGAAATAGGGTTTTCGCGTGAAAACGGTTCTCGCTTGAGCCTTGATTTCGCTTAAAACTCTGTTTCGTATGAAATTCATTTTTGCACGAAACTAGTTTGTCGCATGAAGTATATTTTTCGCACTAATAGAATATTCGCACGAAGTTCATTTTCGCATAACTTGGAATTTCACATGACAGAAAGTTTTGAAATTTTTTCTAAGTGTTGATGTTGTTGTCTCAAATGGACTTATTGCATGCAACTTGTTTTCGAATAATAAACTTTTTGTTGCTAAAATTTTAAGTGTAGTAAATGTATTCTCATGTGACTAAGTGTTGAAATGTTGAATTGTTTCTAAGTAATAAAATTTTCTAAGTGTGAAACCTCAGAAATTAAAATGTTCTAAGTGTTCAAATTTGTATGCATAATTAAGTTATATTCAAAGTGTTCTAATCTTGATTTTGTGTGACAATGCAGATGGCACAAATGATTTTCAATAAAAATCATAATTGTGTTGCTTACTTAGATGATGTTCCAGAAGGAAAGGAACTGTTTATATCTATGATCGAAGGATTGAAGAATTCTCGTATTGTGTATGCTATATCTGCTGACCCCGCCATATATTCTGAGCTGATAGATTCTTTCTGGAGCACTGCTCCTCTAGAAAAAGACCAAGCGGGAAATCAAGTTATCACTGCTACTGTAAAGGACAAAAGAGTGACAGTTTCTCAGTCTATACTGAACCGAGTTCTTCTGTTTGATGATCAAGAGGGTGCACCTACACGATTGGATGATGAAATAGTGATTGACTGTCTGACTCGTATGGGATACGAGTACAGATATCCCAGTCTAGAAAAGAAGTGGCTACCACCGTACTGGAAATATCTATTTCATGTGGTGATTCATTGTTTGAGCAATCTTAAGGCTGGGATGGATAGCTTGAGTGCTGTTTTTGGCTCATTTTTAGTATCTCTGGTAGATGATTTACCTTTCAGTGTATCTGGAGTTATCTTCCAGGAGATGGTAAAGAACGCCACAGCCAATCCGGAAGAAAGTTTATTATGTACCCAAGGTTTGTCCAGTTGGTGATCAATGATGCTTATCCTGAGCTTGCCACTCAGAGATCTCCAAAATATGTTGCACAAACGATCAAGAAGGAGATTTTCACACATCTAACTGGAGCCAGAGGAAACAAATGCTCTGGTGAAAGTTTTGCAAAGATTGGAAAGTTTTCTGAGTTAGAGGAAGATATTGATGAGTTTGGAGAAGGTGCTCAAATGATGAAGCACAGACTGGCACTTTTACGTCTGGTGCTAGAGATAATTTAGATGAAGAGATTGAGAAATTGTTTGAAGATGAGCCTGTGCATGAAGGGAGAATGGAAGGAGTTGTTCACTCTGCTTCCAGTTCAGAGACCCCGAGTGATCAGATAGGTAATGTTCCCTATGTGATCCAAACTGATCAAACACCATCTACTCCAACCTCTTCAAGACCTAATGATGAAGACAGGGATACTGATTATGTCCCGGAGGATTCTCCTAGTACTTCATCAAGAAGAAAACGTATGGCAAAAAGGAGAGATTTTCCAGCGAGAAAAAGAGGTCGAGGTGTTGTTCCCAGGAGACCACGAACACATGTGATTATCACTGAGACTAAGCAAGATCAGACTGCTAATGTGACTTCTTCTGCTCCTGAGACAGAAACAGTTCCTGTTTCTGGAGCAGCTAATATTTCTGAGTCTGGTTTTTCTACACCACCAAGGCAAGAAAACTTAGAGTTTGATGTTGATTTGTTCTTGAATACTCCTCCAGATTTTCAAGGGAGAGAGGAATCAATAAATACTCCTCGTTCGATTACTTTAGAAGAAAGAGTAAAGAACTTAGAGAAAGAAAGTTTTGAGAATGTGAAGTTGATTGCTAAATTAAAGAAAGGTAATGACGAAAAGACAAATCTGATTAACATGATTCATCTCGATTCAGCCATTAAAGATACAAGAATAGTCTCTCTTGAACAACAGATGAAGAGCATGTTTGATTATACTTCAGGGTTGGAGAGACAACTAAATGAGCTTAGAGAATTTATATCTCAGACTTATTTTCATCAACCACCAGTCATAAGCTCTACTACAGTGATTGGTGAGTCTAGTAGGCACTCTCCAAGCCCATCTCCAGCTGAAAATGTTGAAGAAAGAGAAAAGGTCAACAAAGCTCAAACTTCTACTGAACAGCCAAGTGTTAGTACGACTAAAGATGTTCCAATTTCATCTGAAGTACCTATCACTGAAGCTTTCACTTCTACAGCTTTCGTTGAGCCAGAACATATGATTTCTTTGCCTGTTGTTAATGAAGAAGAGGATGAAGAGTTGATTGATTATACGGATTCAGATGATAACGAGGATGATGAAGATGAGGATGATGATGACAATGATGATAATAATGATGGTGGAGATAATGGTGGAAATGATGGTGATAATGATGAAGGAGATAATGATGATGATGGAGGTGATGCTGCAGGATTATCTTCGAGTCCAACTGGTGATACTAACACTGATAACCTCAATCGACCAAGTGTTAGTGATCCGGAAGGTTATGATCCACTTGACCCTGCTACTGAAAGTTTGTATGAAAAGGAATTGTATTCTTTTCAACAATCTTCATCAGGAGTTATCGAAGAAGAATTTGATATGTTTGAAGATTTGGATGGGCAGAATGAATATACTGATATATTTGGGAACAACCTTCAAGAGTTATTCAAAGATATTAATCTTGAAGAAAGAAAAATCCCTACTGAGACTGTGAGTGGTTCAACTCCTACTGATTCAATCAAGAAAGATTCTACTGGTCAAATTGCATTATACACTAGAGGAGGCTTGATGTTCAAAGCACCACCACCACCTACTGAAGCTCATTTTCTATTTATTTCATAGCCAAAGCAGAAGTATGGTGAAATGTATCATGTGATTAGTTGGGGATATGATGGAGAGAAAAGGTTGTATGTGATAAAACGAAAGAATGGAGAAATTGATTATCTAAAGAGCACACAAGATTTTCATACTCTATGTGCTGCTGATCTCTACTCTATGAGCAAAGCTCCATTTTTCAATGAAAGAAATCACAGTGAAGCTGAATTGATAAGATCAATGATATGAAGGGAGATGCGTACAAATTTCAAGCACTTTAAAACTGCAAAATCAAAGGTGATTGATGACTCAACAAGAATAGATGAAAAGACTAAAGCTCCAATGAAAATAAGAGTCTATCAACATCCAAAGTTCATCAGAAAAGTCCCTGTGCATGCTCCAGTTCCTCCCAATTCTCTGAAGCAATTACTTTCATGGAGATGCGAGAAGGATTCCGGTCATGTTGTGATCAGATGTACTGACAGATCTTTTAGAATTATTGATCCAGCTGACTTGATGAAGTTTGGCAAAGACGACTTAATCAAGCTCTTACATTGCCCCATTTCAGCTGATGAGTCAGTTTATTTTCTATCTTGCCAGTATGTGTGGATGATTGACCGAATACTTATGAATAAATGGTATGCTTATTTAGGATCGTACAAGAAGGCAAATGTTGATTTTGATTGATTATGTTTCACCGAGCCTAGGGGGAGATTGTAGAAGACTAATCAAGGCTCGGCAAAACAGCTTGTGCGAAAGCCTGATCCATGCGAGATGCAGCTGTCATGCGAGAAGAAGCTTCCACGCGAAGACGACTTCCACGCGAGAGACTTAGCCGCGCGAAAAGCCTGTCGCGCGAGAACCTTAGTTTTTAGTATAAATAGCTTAGTTTTCGTTTTATAATCAAGCTTTTGTTCATTATTCATCTCTGTACTGTGCGAAATCGCACAAGACCTGTTATAGGTTGATTTTGTTCAATACAATATCTTTTTGAGATCAATTCGATTCTTATTATATCCAATCATGTTTACATTCCGCATTCACGTGATTGAGATCGTGTGTTAACTGTTTCTTGGGAGATTTCAAGGTTTTACAAAAGGATTGATTATAAGTTGGTTGTTAGAGAACTAATGCAAAGCAAGTAACTTGATTTAGATTTTGAAATATATCAAGAGAAAAGCAATCACTTTCGAGTCCGGGTTTAAAGATTCATAAAAACTTGTTAACCTAGCTTGGTGAACACATAGGCATGAACTTTAAACGATCTAGTTAAAGCGATAATCAATGACAAGTTTTAACACTAACTCGTGCACCTAATTACCTAATCATAGATGCCAAACACCGCACTAATTACCAAACTGTTTACGATGCAAGGAAACCTAAATCGAGTGATAATAGACGGATGTTTGAAACATAAACAATTCATTTAAATTAACCAAACCATGATTGAATTTGTTTATTCACTACAAATACAATCCAATAAATATAAGTGATACAAAATTATTATGAGTCTTACAAGAACCCATCACCCGGATATGACCACGAATGAGATTACCCGCTCACGGCATGATTGGATCTTCAATGATTGATTGGAGGCTATTGATGCTTGATTCGGGTGAAACCGTGATGAAAGGAACTCCCAAAATCTCCTTTAAAACATCCAAAATTCGCAAGGGAGAAATCTCCTTTGAAACCCTAATGATTGGGTTCAAATAGGGATGAAATTCCTTAAAATTCAGATGTTTTAGGGTGACCGGCGTATCATGCGCTCACCTCGGCTTATTATACACTGGGTGTAAAGTTTTATGGAGCTTGTTCTTTGGATTCAATCTAGGATACGTGACTAATATGGTGCTTAGCGTATGATACGGTGGTGGATATGATGGTGTTAGAATCCTCACAACGTAAACTTTGCTTGAGAATCCAACGGCTGAACCAAGCGATTCAAAAGCCATAACGTTCTGATACTTGAGAGCATGTTTGAGTTTTTGAAAGTTTGTGTTTGTGTTTTTAGTATGTTTTTGCTTTTTAGTGTGTTGTGATCAAAGTATTACACCTAATTTCTTTTTATACTAGCATATTGGGGTAAAATAGTCCAAAAATTGCTTAAATGGCTAACATCCAGAATTTTTAAAATGACAGGAACCGGGTTCAACCCGGGTTGGAATACGCTATGTTAGGAACCGGGTCGTGTAGAACCCGGGTCAAAACCGGGTTGCGCACTTGCAATTCAAACCGATCTGGAACTGTTGGGTTTTTTCGGGTTCAAATAGGGGCTTAAGACTACGGGGTTCAGGTCGGTTTATCAGGTTGGATCGGAAAACCGGGTTGGATGTGCGTCTCTAGTGAAGGGCAATCCTTGTGAAAATCTATGACGACTATGACATTGGGATTACCCCTGAAAATTAAAGTGAAAATTAAAAACATAATTGGTCAAATTATCAGTCATGGACAAATGAATAAGCATACACATTATTATAAAATTTAATATTGTTGTAAATAATATTTTTTATTTATAATAAATTGTTTATGGCAACTTTTTTTTTCAAACAACTTGCAAGTTTATTGAAAAAAAAGGTTTGCTTCCACCCTCCCAGATCTATACGTATGATACATTGAGTATGTTTATTTATAGCTTATATTGTTTGCGGTGAGTTTTAGTGTAAAACAAATTAGTTGTTCGTAAATAAGCAATTTTATATTTTGCGTAGAT
Organism: Flaveria linearis; assembly: GCA_024085815.1. Lineage (NCBI taxonomy): Eukaryota > Viridiplantae > Streptophyta > Magnoliopsida > Asterales > Asteraceae > Flaveria > Flaveria linearis. Next base: position 75,515,781 of record CM044006.1, on the reverse strand, counting down.
TTTAAGATTAGTTTTGTTGTCAAAATTTTAAGCCGAGTTTGTATGGTCTGTTGTCATTGTAAAACTCCCGATTAAGTTTATGAGATCTAGGACATTTCTTTAGAAGATAGAAAAGATCAATAAATCATAAATAAGGAAAGGGGGTGTAAGTAAAATCAGTCATGTTAGCGCTGCCGTATTGACCGGACACAAGTTTTTCTTCTCTCATCCTCTCACAAGTGTTCCGATGGAGATTGTGTTATAACGTCCTATTTTGTTATCATCCATCGTAGAAACTTTGGTAAATTTATCAACCAATTGCAATGAAATATCATAGTTTTTAAAATCACTAATAATTATAACTTAGAATCATTACAGTTTTAAAAACAATAATACTTATAATTTAAGACACCCTTAATTAATTATGAGACACTAAACCTAGGGGAGGTGGTGTATGCAGCTTTTAGTTTTTTAATGTCGTGCCGGTATGCATGCAGCTTTTATTCAAATGACCTGGCATATAGTGCTAGTATACGTATTATTGTATCAATCAATCGACGTTGCTAACATGCCATGCATAGTTTTTTATGTTTTTGTTTTTTGGCTTTTGTCATTGTATACTTTAATTTTTTGTCCTCTTTCCTAATATTCGGGTATTCAAATTCCAACATTCTTTTTTATGGTTAATTTCTCTTTGAATCTTTTTTATTAAACTAAATGCATATACGTATACAATTTGCAAGGATATATTTTCTTGTAAAAGTTTCTACATAAAGAGGAGAGAAAACCTGAATTATTGGAATGAAAAGTATAACTTTTGCATATTAATCTCTTCATTTGTAACCTGACTATTTTGAGTTTGTACATTTGCATTTTAATATTACTTAGATGTTGATTGTATGAGGTTTTATGTAATTGGCGATAGAGTTTGAATTATTTAAAGGTTATAATGGTGATAATTTGTATACTAGTAGGATATAAAGTGTCACATGGCAGCTTAATATATGCATGATCGGATTTTCTATGTTTACTTCATATTTATTTGGTTTAGATACATATAATTGAGGGTGTAATAAATTGAATAAATAGGCTGGTGAGATGTTGAAAACTTGAAACAAAATTAAAACTTATTTAATAGACAGCATTATGTCCGGTTTCTCACACTAAGCTTGATTAGGCTCGCAAATTAAATGAGTTTATTATTTATAGATATTTTTAACAGTTGAAATTGTATTACCACTCATAAAATAACCAAAATTCTAGAGGAGTATAGTACATACCAAACACGAGATAAGAAACAAGAGACAATTACAATGAAAACAAAACCCAACTATTCCACCCAAACTGGAAATTCTTCACCCTCTAATTAACCCACAAATAGGATACCACATTGATCTCATGGACTATACTCGATACGGAGATTGATTTGTTATTATAGACCTTGTTTCTGACTTGTCAAATACTTGGCTTGTGACGAGGATAATAACTTGAACTATCATCATCTTCTTTTCATTCTCAACAAGTACCTACGAATCTTCATAAGGTTCTAGAAAGAAAATACGCGAGGGAGTTTGCGCAACCCACCAATTATGCACCGTATTTGATTAGCAACATGGCAAGAAGTTAATAGGTGGAAACGGATTCCCGAGTTTCACACAAACACGACAAAAAGAAGAGCATGTCAATATTTGTCTTTTAACGAGGATGTCCTAGGTTGGGATTTTATTCAAACTTTCTCTCTATTAAATATATATGTTAACTTTTATGATTGAAACAATTAAATAATATATGATAAAATTATATATATATATATATATATATATATATATATATATATATATAATGAATAATTCATAATAATGATAGAAACAATTAAATAATATATAATATATAAAATAATAATTATAAATGAATAGTTCATTTGATGTGTGTAACATATATATTGTCTTTTGTTGTAGTTATAGAAAGTGACCTTGGCCCCCAAAAAGTTAAAGTTTAATTGACATTTGAAGACTTTCTAGAACATTTACAAAATACTTTCAGTGATATTTGATGTCTTAAACTTACCCCCAAGGTTTACTCTACCGACGCTTGAACCCACTAAGGTTGCTCCATTGACGATTCCTGACGTTCAACCAAATGGCACCTAGATTGACAATGTTTGTTCGTTAACTAAACTTTGAAAACTGAGGGTTTTGATTATGATTTTGATTTGTATATGGCTTGCTTCAGTGATCACTAGATCAACTCCTGTCTATATAAAAGTTGTGATTCAAATACTGTAAGGTAAAACTAATTTAACTGTAAATAAAAGTATTTTAAGAGTTTCTTTAAATTAATAATAATAAAACTATAGCAAGTTGGGTCCTTTTGTATTTCGTTTTGGCATAATGTTTCCCTAGCTGGCTGGTGTTTATATTATTTTCTTGAAACATAGTTGAAACTACCTTTTTTTCATAGTTGAAATTAGCTACTGCAACAAAGGTTGAAATTAAAGGACATAGAGATCGACACATAATCTTTAGGAAAAAGATAACCACCCAATAATGGAGTCGCTGTCTATTTTTTTGTAGTTCGTGATTTGTTTTCTTATGACCTTGATCCGTTTCGTCTGCATCCTGCAGATAGATACTGGTGCTACATCCATCTCTTTTGCCCCTTTTAATATACGTCTACCTTTCATAACTCAATTTAAGATTCAACCATCGAGGTGGATAGATAGACTGTACGTACGTAAACCATAACTTTTTTATAAGATTTTATCAGTTTAGTTGCTGTTGGGTATCGATAAACTGTAGGTACACTGTATTGTTTATATGGGTGATATGATATGATGTTTGAGCAATATTCGAGTTAACAAGACATTTGGTAAATAATGCAGCTTCTTTAATTTGGGATCTCTAGGTGATTCGTAAATGACAAAGACATGTTACAACAAATACTTCAAGACGTCTTCTCATTAGCATAATTAAAAAAGATTAGGTATGTAATCAACAAAGATAAGGTAAAAGTTAAAACCATTATGTGTTGAAAAAACGTTTATTCCACTGAATTAACCGAATAATCGTGTTTTTAAAAACTGTTATAGACAGAAAACAACCAATTCAACATGAATGTCCGAACTCCTCTCTTCGCACTAATTAAATGTTAGATAGTGTAATTGGACTTACTAATTACTAATTTGATCATGATATTCATCAAATAAGTCAGGAGATATGGAATGCACGTTTGATTCTCGCATAGATATCATACTTAGTTCTAGTAATTGAGTTGTATTTGATTGAAAATTTGATGTGATCCCTATATAGTTTCAATTTGATAATGATTCTTGACTCTCAATTTATCCCGGATATTAACACATCAAATTCTCTATATTAAGAGTAATGTTATTAAAAATAATTTAACATCTAGAAGCCTACACCACATGAATTCCGGTCATTATTGGTGACACTTTTAGTGGTGACAACTCCTTCAGCTTACGTATCATTTCAACTAATTTCTGGACATTGATCAAGTGTAGATCTGACGACTCATATTCAACCGTATAAAAGGCATTAGCGGCGATTCGGCGCCGCTATTGCTCAATCCCTAATGGCGCGCTCCTTTCCCTCCAGCCATAGATCTGTGCGCTCTTTTCCCGCCAGCTACTCACCTCGTACGTCCAGACACAGATCTTGCCGGAAAACAGCCTCGCCAGCCTCTCCCCAACACCGACCATCGTCCAACCCCCCCCCCCTCGCGCGGCCCCCTTGAGTGTGCGCACCCCCTTAGCGATGTTTTATTAGCGGTGACTTTTTAGAGGCGGCTTGTCACCACTAAAGGTAATAGCGGCGACTTGGGGGGTATTTAGCGATGACTTTTGTCGCCCCTAAAGACCCGTCTCCTTGTAGTGCTAGAAGGAGAATTAACCGTAGCTACGTGTGTGATACATGGATATGGTCAAAGCGCCTTATGCAAATATTATGTGGTAGGTGATTTAAGCGTCACTGGTATCGTTTTTAATATAGAAAAATTAATTTAATAGCAAATGAGAAATTTAAATAAACATTAAGACGAATTAGGCTGTCTAAAGTTCACAACTAAACTATGTTGTTTGCGGGTATTAAGTAACCCCTAAGGCTCTAAATTAAGGCGAAACCCTAAACAATGAGGGCTCTAAGGGGCAACACCAAATGGGGAGGTTCGAGGATGTGCTCGTGACGAGGATCGCGTTAGATGGTAAAAAGTTGTAAAAAAATTTATAACTACTACTAAAGATCAATGACAACTTAGTTCAACACTAACAAATAGTCATCAACAAAAAGAGCCTTTAGTAGCAAGTGATGATCAATAGTAACCATATAATCAATGGCAGTAGCAACTAAGCGTCAATAGCAATCGAGAGGTAGTGGTGATTTATTTTTAGCGATAACAACGGGCAAGCCATAAGTATTAACTATCTAATCAAGTTGTGTCACACCCCCGCTGATAGCGGAAACACGGGGAATGTGAGCTAGACGGGATCGTCATAACACATGGTATATGATAGAGTAGCAATACAATATGATGACAAGCGTGTCATGACGACACCCGAACACAAATGGAGACTTGTGTCGTGTATAATCAATGTTCACGACAGCATAGTCATAAGTACAACATAAATGATCACATAAACATTGATAATAGCTTGTAATGTAATATTCCCACAATTCGGGAACAAGTATACAAAAGATCATATTCATATTCAAGCTTTACAAAAGTAATAACACAAAATACATCCTAGGGTCTCCACTAAAAGGCAGCACTCCTAGATTCTTCAATTACCTTGTTCACCTGAAAAGAAATGCTCAAAACGGTCAACATAATTGTTGGTGAGCTTCGCAGGTTTTAAGTAATAAAAGTTGTTAAGATGAACCAGTAGTTTAATAAGGTCCACCCAACTATACTTATGTATAGGCGGTTGTACCAGTTATAAATAGCTACAGCCAAACCTAATGTTCGGTTCCTCACGGGAATTGATGGCTGTAAAGAAAGAGTCCCAAAGTTTAAATAGTTTATTAAGACGTAGCAAGATCCACACAGCGCGTACGTATAGTTTATAACCAAACCAATCCTTAGGTCCCATTACCGGGATTAATGGTTATATAAAAAAAGTTTTACATAGCATAATAAGTTTAACTTGACGTAGCAAGATCCACACAGCGCATACGTGTCAAGTTAAACATGACGTAGCAAGATCCACACAGCGCATACGTATAGGTTACAACCAAACCAATCTTTAGGTCCCAATTACTAGAATTAATGGTTGCAATGGATGATCGGCTTAAAAGAACCACACAGAAGAACCACATAGCCGAGAACATCCAAGGTCAATGGCATCCACAAGTAGTATAAATCAACACGTAACATCAATTAATAGTGCAGGGTAGTGTAAAACCCCTAAGTAACATACATAGGGTAACATAGCACATAGTTCAAGTTCATCTAGCAGCAAGCAGTCAAGATCATCATGTAACCCGGTTTGAGCACATTCTTAGTATACCGGGGATGCTTATGTATAGGGTCCTCCGCAGCATTCCCACCACATCCACGATATACATAGAATGATACCTAAACCAGTTACATGACATCCATTTAACCTTAGTATCAATCAACAAGTTTAGCAAGGTAAGTTACTCATATAAGTAGCAGCCAACTTCCACTAAGGAAGGTGCCTGAAATTAAGTAATAAGTGAGCATTCTTTTCCCCCAAGTAGAAAATGTTTAAAAGGTTTTATAAGCGTAAAAAGGGGCCACGAAACTCACTGAATAGATGATAGGCACGTATGATGAATATTCCCAACGGTAGGATGCTATGAACAGTCAAACACCTATTGACAGTTACTGACAAGCATTAATAATGATCATAAGGCATAAAATGGTATCAATAGGGTCGGGCAGTTTCGGTTCGGTCATGGGTAGTACACACACAAGCAGTCACACACAACTCAGACTAGGTTATTTTAAATGGTATGTGCCTGTTAATAGCGTTGACTTTAATCTTTATGGTCAAGCTATGACACTTTATTAGTATTACATTACCGTCGTGAGATCTCCGAAAAGGGGATCCATACGCACACACACATCATTAGTCATACAACAGGACCGGACGCTCGACTGACACTCCATTCGCACGAGTGGACTTTCAGTCGTACGAATTAGCTACTTTCGTACGATTGAACCTTCATTCATGCGACTAAGCATTCAGTCGTACCATGCAAGACTTAGTCACACGACTCAACCTCCATACGCCCGATTGGTCCTTCAATCGCACGAATCAGCTTCATTCGTGCGATTGAACTTTCATTCGGACGATTGGCCTTTCAGTCGTACGACACACACACAATCGCACACAATTTCATTCGCACTGACTCAATCGCATGACTCATTCATTCGCACAGACTCATTCGCACATGCATTCAATCGCACACACCCATACGCCCGACTTAGTCGCACGATTTGCCCAATCGCACGGCTCGGTCGCGCGTCACACTCATACGCCCTACCCAGTCGCACGGCTTATTCCAGTCGCACGGCCCAGTCGGCCGGATGGCCCAGTCGCCCTGCACAGCAGGTCGCGACTGCACAGACCATCGAGCAGCGCCCAGCTGCTCCGAGCATGGGTTTCATGCACCAAGAACCTCCAGAACACTAATCCTAACATGTCTGGACAGGAAGCACACTCAGAAACAAGACATGCAAGTCCACACGACCTCATGTGCTCGGATGAACCTGAGCACCCGAAACCCTAGAAACGCAGCAGCTAAATCGAGCAATAAACGGGTCAAACGAGGTTATCTACCTGCTAGGAGTGAGATTTCACGATGATAACCAAGATTTGACGACGAAAACGCAACAAACGGGATGGATTTTGGTGCTAGAGTGGTGTAGAAAGGAGGAAGGAGAAAGAGGTCGATGAAGATGAAGATGAAATGAAGAAAAAGGGCTGGGAAATGGGTATTTATACCCATCCCAGGTTTACCAAAGTGTCACTTTTAGTCCCTGTACTTTGTCCCAAGTTCCTACATTTTGTTTCGGTTAAAAGCGTTATAATTTAGTCTCGTTTTATGACGATAAAATGTTTTTAATGTTATTTACAAATTAAAAATGATTTTATTTGTGACAATTATTTTATTATGAAAATGACGTGTTTAGTGTTAACGGGGCAAACCTGGGAGAGACGTCTTAAGATAATTACAAGTTGAACAATCATAACACGCCTATAAGGGCAATTAAGTAAAACAAATATGGTATTCACGTAGTTGGTTTATCAAAATGAGGAATGATCGATAACAAGGTCAAATCAAACACGCTAAATGACGGACCTTTGGTGACGGATGTCACAGTATCCCCCAGTTGAGGGAATTTCGTCCCGAAATTCAACTGGTGCTAGGCCCTAGAACGTCATCCGCGAATAATTGTGGATATTTGAGTCTCATCTGATCTTCACGTTCCCATGTAAACTCTGGCCCTCGTTTGGAATTCCATCTTACACGGACGATAGGTATCTTGCTGCGCCTTAGCTTTTTGACCTTTCGGTCCATGACCTCAATAGGTTCCTCAATAAAATGAAGCTTTTCGTCGATCTTGATTTCCTCAATTGGTACGTGTAAGGACTCGTCTGCCAAACACTTTTTGAGGTTCGACACGTGAAAAGTATCATGCACACCGCTAAGTTCTTGTGGCAACCTCAATCGGTAAGCGACCGAACCGATTCTTTCTGTAATCTCGAATGGTCCTACGTATCGAGGGGCTAACTTCCCTTTCTTACCAAATCGTACGATCCCTTTCCACGGAGAGACCTTGAGTAAGACATGATCCCCAATATTGAATTCTAGAGGTTTCCGACGATTGTCGGCGTAGCTCTTTTGGCGATCTCTAGCTGCTTTAAGTCGGTCTTTGATTTGAAAGATTTTATCGGTGGTTTCTTGAATGATTTCGAGACCTGTTAGCTGGCTTTCACCAACCTCGGCCCAACACACAGGCGATCTACATTTCCGTCCATACAATGCTTCAAATGGAGCACATCCAATGCTTGTATGGTAGCTGTTGTTGTAAGAGAACTCAATCAACGGTAAATGAGTGTCCCAGCTACCACCAAAATCGATTACGCAAGCTCTAAGCATGTCTTCCAACGTTTGTATAGTTCGTTCACTTTGGCCATCTGTTTGTGGGTGATAGGCAGTACTCATGTCTAATCGAGTGCCCATCGCTTTCTGTAACGTCTGCCAAAATCGCGAAGTAAATCGACTGTCACGGTCGGATATGATTGACACCGGCACCCCGTGCCGTGTCACGGCCTCTTTGATGTACAACCTTGCCAGCTTATCCATCTTGTAGTCTTCTCGGATAGGCAAGAAGTGAGCGGATTTTGTCATTCGATCCACCACGACCCATATCGAGTCGTGCCCACTTGGCGTTCTTGGGAGTTTGGTAATAAAATCCATTGTGATGTTCTCCCATTTCCACTCGGGAATTTCCGGTTGTTGCAATAATCCTGATGGTTTCTGGTGTTCAGCCTTGACCTTTGAACAAGTCAAGCATTTGCTCACGTATACAGCAACATCTTTCTTCATACCTGGCCACCAGTATAGTTCTTTCAGATCGTGGTACATCTTGTCTGCACCAGGATGGACAGAGTATCGTGTCTTGTGTGCTTCATCCATGACTAATGTACGTACACCTCCCCATCTGGGGACCCATATACGATCTATGAAGTAATGAACGCCATCATCTTTGCGAGTCATCTGTTTATCCAACCCTTGGAATTCTTCTCCCGCAAGGTTCTCTTCTTTCAAAGCCTTGTTTTGTGCAATCTGAATCTGAGCCTTTAAATTGGTTTGAATAGTCAAACCTAGCGCTCGAGCACGTAATGGTTTCACACGTTCTTTGCGGCTCAAAGCATCAGCCACCACGTTGGCTTTCCCCGGATGATACCGGATTTCACAATCGTAGTCGCTAAGCAGTTCTACCCAGCGTCGCTGCCGCATGTTAAGTTCTTTCTGGTTCATGATGTGTTGAAGGCTCTTATGGTCTGTGTAGATGATGCATTTGGTGCCATATAGATAGTGCCTCCATATCTTGAGTGCAAATACTAAAGCACCCAACTCCAAATCGTGAGTTGTGTAGTTCTTTTCATGCACCTTGAGTTGTCGCGAAGCGTAAGCAATTACCTTATCTTTCTGCATTAGTACACAGCCCAAACCTTGATGTGAAGCGTCACAGTACACCACAAAATCGTCAGTTCCGTCTGGGAGAGACAATATCGGTGCGTTGCACAACTTCTCCTTCAATGTTTGGAACGCCTGTTCTTGTGCTTTCCCCCAATCGAACTTCTTGTCTTTCTGAGTCAACAAAGTTAACGGTTGGGCAATCTTGGAGAAATTGGCAATGAAGCGACGATAGTATCCGGCTAATCCCAAGAATTGCCGTATTTCTGAGGGTGTTTGGGGAGTATCCCACTTCTTCACAGCTTCAATCTTACCGGGGTCCACATGAATTCCATTTTCGTTAACTACATGACCCAAGAACTTCACTTCTCGAAGCCAGAATTCACACTTCAAGAACTTGGCGAAAAGTTTCTCTTTCTTCAACAGTTCTAGAATTGCTTGGAGGTGTTTTTCGTGATCCTCCTTTGAACGGGAGTAGATAAGTATGTCGTCTATGAACACGATCACAAACTTATCCAGATAAGGCTTGCATACCCGATTCATTAAATCCATAAAGACAGCTGGTGCGTTGGTCAATCCGAATGGCATGACCAAGAACTCATAGTGCCGTAACGAGTTCTAAATGCTGTTTTTGGAATATCGTCCTCGAATACTCTTAGTTGATGATAACCAGATTGAAGGTCGATCTTAGAGAAATACGAGGCTCCTTGCAATTGATCGAACAGGTCGTCGATTCTGGGAAGAGGATACCGATTCTTCATGGTCAATTTGTTCAATTCCCTGTAGTCGATACACATACGGAATGACCCATCCTTCTTCTTGACAAATAACACCGGTGCTCCCCACGGTGAATGACTCGGTCGAATGAAACCCTTCTCTAGTAGTTCCTGTAGTTGGCTGGACAACTCTTGCATCTCTAAGGGTGCTAACCGATACGGTGTCTTAGCTATCGGTGTAGCTCCAGGAACCAGCTCTATATGGAATTCCACCTGTCGTGGAGGATGTTGGATTCTGTATGCCCAAGACATATAGAACATTGATGTGGTTAGTACGTTATGATCCAAGTCGGGTCATACCCAATAACAAGCTTAGCAAACACCAACTAATATTTAATTGATGATATGATCATGCAATTAAATAATTACACCAATTTGGAAAATGGGTTTTCTAAATAAATTATATGTGAGAAAGAACAAATTATGAGGATATTTTGTTCATGGACATTATTTGTAATGTTGTTTAATTTAGTTAAATAACATTAGATAATAAAAGTGTGTGCATATTATACATAATTAAAAGGTTAGTTATGTATGATAATTTTAAAAACTCTTGTATTATTTTGAAAGAGTTTTAAAAGAGGGGAAACCCTAAAGACTTGGGAGTTCGGCCGCCCCCCCTTGGCAGCTCTCTCTCCCTTTGTTTTCTTGTGTTCTTGGAACAATGGTTTTCTTTGAACACACACAAACTTCATCTCCTTTTTCTTCTCACATGCAAGGACCACAAAACGAAAGGTAATCTTTTCTTCAAGAGATTCACGGCTGAAGTTGTTCCAGCAGCATCCTTCAATTCGTTTGGGGCTGGAAATCGATTTCCAGCAGCACATTCTCGGTCTTTGGTGTACAAAAGCCTAGCAAAAGGGTGTTGCTAAAGGAGCTTGTGGGTATGAACACTTGAGAACACCTTCTCTTGGTGTTTTGGCTGCTCAAGAACATCATTCTTTTCAGCTTCATCCACGATTTTCAGCAGGTTTTGAAGGTAGTATGTATTGCTTCTTAGGGTTGTTTTTATTTATGATAACTAGTTCAAACACATATATAAGATCCTTGCATTCTTGGGTTTGTTGTAGACATGCAATGAACTATAATTTTCAGATTTCAAATGGTTGATGTTTGATGTTAATCCGCTGCGTTTTCTTGTTTAAAATGGTTAAACAATATTGTTTAGGTCCAACAAACCCAACAATGGCATCTAGAGCCGGATATGTGGATGACTAGTTTCTTGTGTTCTTGTAAAATTGGTTTTATAAGGCTTTAACAACCTTATTAGGGCTGTTTTGTGATGATTTGATGATACCCCAACCTTTCAAGGTTGTAATCATGCATGCTTATGATTGGATCTTGAAAGGAAGATATCAAATTGGTTGATTGTGTTTTTGTTTGGACAAAAGACCCTAAGTTCTTAGTTTGTGTTGGCTGAAAATTTAGGGTCAAATGGGGTTCATTTTGGTTCTTGAAATGATGTATGTGGATACATATATTAGTGCATAACATAGCCTTGACCATGTGTGTTTTGGATTTGGTTGATTGTAATCTTGTCATGTTAGTTGTATTCATTCTTTATGGGTTGTAATAATCCTTTTAGTGTTTCTATTTGGGTTGTAATTTATTTGTTCATTTGGCAATGTAATAAATAGATTAGGAGTATTTTTCTTTTACTAGAAAATATGTATTAGGATATATATTTTGTAAAAGAAGATGCTTGGGAAGGAAGCACAAAAGGAAGACACAAAGGATGAACTTGAAGTATTTGGATGCAAGTTCAAATGGGAGTCTTTGGATACCTCATCATTTCTATTGTGTTCAACCCTTAGGAAAGACCTTATGACAACACTTGTGATGGCAAACAAGTGTAGTCAACTTAGTGGCTATAGTTATGCACATATGTTTGTATGATTGTGCTTGTTTGGTTGTTTGTTGTATGATTGTTATTTGACATTTGGATATGCATAACAAACTAATTAACAAACTAAACAAGCTGAATTTTATGGTTCCTAATCATTAAGTGATTAATAAAAGGTTATTAAAAGGATTAATGATTTAATAAAAGAGGTTTTATTAAAAGTGAACCATAGGATACCTTATATTTGAAAGCATGCAAATACAAGGTAAATAGAGTTTTCAAACTAGAATCAATGAAAACTAAAAATCCATTTTTCAAACAAGTTTAACACCGTCCTTTTGCACAACGCTTAAGTCATTTGGAAACTCTTAATGGGATAAAGGTCACCTAACCATTTTGAGAGAACTTATGACTTAAGGTGGGAATACCACATTGGTGGAATAAAGGTCACCTAACCACTTGTGTTGGTAAACTCACATGTGTGTGCAAGTAGGGTAACTTGATTTGCAAACCATGTTGAATGGATCACCTAAAATATGGTTTCCAAATGATGTTGATGGGATTAACATGCCGACTTTGCATATGACGTTTAAAGTCGATCCCATACCGCTAGAAGTTGCAAAGGGTTGCAATTGTCAAATGTTGACTACCTTGTTAATTTGAATAATGGGATAAAGGTCACCTAACCATTATTTGAATGTAACGTTGGATTCTAGATTTTATTTATTAATTGTCTATGAGACATAAAGGGTATTAATAATTAAAATAAAATTTTTCAGAAATACTAAAAAGAACTTTGTAAAATTTGTAGAATGACCGCAAACAATAATGCTACCACCCCGACCGTCCATACCCTATCACTGAGAACTATTTTAGAGAGGGATCGTCTCTACCATAATAACCTTATGGACTGGTCTCGAAACTTGAGAATTGTTCTCAAGCAAGAGCAAAGGCAAATGTCCTTGACGATCCCATTACTAACCAACCCGACCCCGACGATGTTAAGGCCGCCTCGAGAGGCTTAGCTGTCCTGTCTCAAAGAAGTTGACCAAGGATATGATCCTTAATGGCCTAACTAAAAGTTTGAGACATTCATAATGAATTACAATATGAATGGATAGGACAAGAGCATTGGTGAGTTTCACGCAATGCTCGCAACAGCTAAGGCAGGGATGGGTAGAAAGATTCTAACTATTCTCTAGATCAATAAGGAAAGGCCATTCCCGATCCCAAAGGCAAATGTTGCCAAAGGAGAAGGGCACATCAAAGGCAATGGGTAAGGGTAGATCAAAGCGAAACCTCCAAAACCTAAGCTTATGAAGCTTAAGGTAACCGAAAACGATCCATGCTTTGAGTATGGTGAGATAGGTCATTTGAAAGGGATTCATCCAACCTATCTAAATGAGTTGAGAAATAAAAGGGATGCTGGGCAAACCTTAAATATAACTTTCATAATCCATATTAACTTAGGTGTTATTTCCTAAAAACACATGGGTAATTGGATACCTCATATGGAACTCACTATTGCAATTTGTTGCAAGGGTTCAAAAGAAATAAGCACTTTAAGAAAGGAGACTATGTTTTGAAACTTTCAAAAGGTTTGGAAGTTGTTCGTCAAAACATGTTATATACTCCTAGTTTGACTAGGAACATGATTTAAGTTTCCCTTTTAAAACGATATGGTTATGATTTAAAGTTAGTAAATGATGGTATTTATATTTATATGGATGATGTATATTATTTTAAGGCCATGCCTTCTAATGATGTTGATGAATTGGTTCATAAATTCATCCTATAATAACACATTATACCTATCATACACCAAGAGACTTAAAATGGTTTAAGTGACTCTTATTCTTGTCATTGTCATCTTGGTTACATAAACAAGAATCGGATTTAAACACTTTAAAAGAATGGTCTTTTGAAAACAAATGAAAATTGTTCATTTGATAAGTGTGAATCTAGTTTACAAGGTAAGATGACTAACACGCCCTTTAGTGGTACTAATGAGAGGGCAAAAGACTTATTAGGAGTCATACATTTGGATGTATGTGGTCCTTTTAATAGAATGACAAGGTATGATGAAACTTACTTCATTACCTTAACCGACGATTATAGTCACTATGGTTATGTGTACTTGATGGCACATAAACATGAAGAATTTGAAATGTTCAAAAACTTCAAGAATGAAGTAGGAAATCAACTCGATAGAACTACCAAAGTTCTCCGTTTAGATAGAGAAGGTGAATACCTAAGTGAGACTTTTAGGGATCATCTAGGAAGTTGTAAGATTGTCTCACAACTTACTCCTCACAGAACACCATAACATAATGGTGTGTCTGAAAGGAGATCGAACCCTATTGGATATAGTTCGACCTATGATGGCTATAAGCTCACTACCTCTATAATTTTGGGGTTTCGCACTACTCTCCGCGGCTCATATTTTGAATATAGTCCAAACCAAGAAAGTGGATTCGACGCCTCTTGAAATATGAAATGGAATAGTTCCATCGCTATCATATTTAAAATTATGGGTTATGAAGCTTATGTTAAGCTTAACACCCAAACCAACTGAAAGTCGATTCACTAAGTGTATATTTGTTGGATATCCAAAAGGACTGTATAGGATACTACTTCTTTGTTCCAACAGAGCAAAAGGTATTCATTGCTCAAAAGGCAGAGTTCTTGGAAGTAAAGTTCCTTATGGAAGGAATGACGCATAGAACAGTGGAATTTGATGAGGATCAAGATCCACAAGCCGATACACGTTTGGTTGACACTAGCAATCAACAAGAGGTTGTTGATCATGATCAAGAGGTTGATCAATGCACACAAAACGTTTGCTGATCTGGTAAAGTTAGCATTTCACATGAAAGATATGGATTTTTCATAGATGGATGCTACGTTGTTGACTCCGAAGAGCCAACTACATACCATGATACAATGTCCAATTCGGATTGTGACATGTGGCTAGGAGCCATGAACGTAGAGATGCAATCCATGTATGACAACCAACTTTGGGAATTGGTTGACTCTTCACTTAACTCCAAACCGGTTGGATGCAAGTGGGTTTTCTAGAAGAAAACTGACATGCATGGAAACTTGGATACTTACAAGGCAAGACTTGTAGCAAAAGGTTTCACTCTAAGTCAAAGGGTTGATTATGATGAAACCTTCTCGCCGATGGCAATGCTAAAGTCTATCAGGATATTGTTTGCCATAACTGCTTATTATGATAATGAGATTTGGCAAATGGATGTCAAAACCGCTTTTCTTAATGGACATATCGAAGAGACTGTCCATATGGTTTAGCCTGAAGGTTTTGTCGATCCAAATCATCCTGACAAAGTATGCAAGTTAAAGATATCAGTCTATGGATTGAGACAAGCATCGTGAAGTTGGAATCAACGTTTTGATGAAAAGATCAAGAAACTGGGTTTCATCAAGAACGCTAACGAGGATTGTGTGCATCAAGGGGCTAGTGGGAGTGTAATTACGTTCTTAGTATTGTATGTTGATGACATACTACACTTGGAAATTGTCTTTCCAAAAGGGATCTCCGTGAAGCCGTCTCTATTTTAGAAATAAAGATCTATAGGGATAGATCAAGGCGGTTGATAGGGTTAAACCAAAGTGCATACATTGATAAAATCTTGAAAAGGTTCAAGATGGAAAACTCTGAGAAAGGTATAGTACCTATTCAAAGAGGGACAATATTGAGTGCATCTCAATATCCAAGCTTAAAGGATGAGCAACATCGTATGAAGGACATCCCATATGCGTCTGCTATAGGATCCATCATATATGCGATGATATGCACTAGACTGGACATGTCATGCACATTAAGCATGACAAGTAAATATCAGCAGAATCCAAGTAACTGCCATTGGATGGATGTTGAAAGTATATTGGAATACCTTAGGAGGACTAAGGATATGTTTCTAATATACGGATCTGACAAAGAGGAACTCGTTGTAAAGGGTTACATGGATGCGAGTTTCCAAACTGATCGAGATGATCCTCGATCACAATCGGGGTACGTCTCCATTATGAATAGGGTAGCATTGTCCACTACAGAATTCGAATACATAGCCGCCTCATTAGCGGCTTGGGAAACTGCATGGATAAAAAGGTTTATCACCAATCTAAGGATGGTCTCTACCATTCAAGACCCCTTAGAAATCTTTTGTCATGACGAGGGTGCGATTGTTCAAATCAAGGAACCCCGCGCACATCAAAAGATTAGGTACAATGAGCGGAAATTCAACTACATAAGGGATGAAGTTGAAAAGGGAAAGATATGTATTCGCAAAGTTCACTTTGATCAAAACATTGCGGATCCACTCACGAAGCTCCTTGAAAGGGCAAAGCATGAAAGTCATACTTGTGCCTTAGGATTTCGATATTCTAGTGATTGGAATTGATCTGTTTAGTATTAATATTATTAATATGGAACAATTGTAATACTTAACTTATCTATGTATTTACGATATTTTAAGTGATGTTCCCTTTTAGCATGTTTACATCCATGAATAATTTTATTATTCTAAATGTCCGTAGTCGGTCATATTTGTGGGAACAAATATGAATGTAAGACTATTATGAACTTGGATTGGTGGATGTTCATAAGGCATGAATATAGAGCAATTGGGTGCTGCCAAGGTTCATAGATATTCGTGGGATACGAATATTGGAATGACCCGCATCTCAAATCTTACTACATGGAATCTTATTGATTGATCATAAGTAAATTTGAGTAAAGGCGAATATCATTTGGTATCCTCCGACCTGAGATACATATTGGGTTTTGATATTCACCAAGTGTTATACCTTGAGTTAGTTCTTCACTGATATGAAATAATTGTCAGTACATAAGGCTATGTTCAGGTATGACATAAGGTGATTGTGAGAAACGTATGTAGTCAAGATGGAATTTGTTCCTCTTATTCGTTGAGAGTATGATGTCTAAGGCCTGATTAAGTTAAATCAACAAGGAATGATCATTCTGTGTCCTTGGATTTAACATGACATCTGTGACAAAAGGATAAATGATTGATTCACCTAAATCATTTCAAGTTGGATACTTGAAGGGGATGATGTTATTGAATGGCTTCTAAGTCATGCGTATTAAGGGTAGTAAACCGTTGTTAGGCGGTATTTACTGCTTGCATCAATCTTCTATGTATCTTGTGCAAGTGGGAGATTGTTGGATTCTGTATGCCCAAGACACATAGAACATTGATGTGGTTAGTACGTTGTGATCCAAGTCGGGTCATACCCAATAACAAGCTTAGCAAACACCAACTAATATTTAATTGATGATATGATCATGCAATTAAATAATTACACCAATTTGGAAAATGGGTTTTCTAAATAAATTATATGTGAGAAAGAACAAATTATGAGGATATTTTGTTCATGGACATTATTTGTAATGTTGTTTAATTTAGTTAAATAACATTAGATAATAAAAGTGTGTGCATATTATACATAATTAAAAGGTTAGTTATGTATGATAATTTTAAAAACTCTTGTATTATTTTGAAAGAGTTTTAAAAGAGGGGAAACCCTAAAGACTTGGGAGTTCGGCCGCCCCCCTTGGCAGCTCTCTCTCCCTTTGTTTTCTTGTGTTCTTGGAACAATGGTTTTCTTTGAACACACACACTTCATCTCCTTTTTCTTCTCACATGCAAGGACCACAAAACGAAAGGTAATCTTTTCTTTAAGAGATTCACGGCTGAAGTTGTTCCAGCAGCATCCTTCAATTCGTTTGGGGCTGGAAATCGATTTCCAGCAGCACATTCTCGGTCTTTGGTGTACAAAAGCCTAGCAAAAGGGTGTTGCTAAAGGAGCTTGTGGGTATGAACACTTGAGAACACCTTCTCTTGGTGTTTTGGCTGCTCAAGAACATCATTCTTTTCAGCTTCATCCATGATTTTCAGCAGGTTTTTGAAGGTAGTATGTATTGCTTCTTAGGGTTATTTTTATTTGTGATAACTAGTTCAAACACATATATAAGATCCTTGCATTCTTGGGTTTGTTGTAGACATGCAATGAACTATAATTTTCAGATTTCAAATGGTTGTTGTTTGATGTTAATCCGCTGCGTTTTCTTGTTTAAAATGGTTAAACAATATTGTTTAGGTCCAACAAACCCAACAGAGGAGGCAATCCAGACAAATCATCAGGGAACACTTCCGGGTAATCCCGTACAATCGAAATGTCTGCCAATTTCGTCTCTTCTTCCTTCTTTTCTACCACGTGAGCCAGAAAGGTGTAACACTGCTTTCGTAGACTTTGGCGTGCTTTCATGCAGGAGATAAGCTTCAAATTTCTTCCCGGTCGCTCTCCTTGTATTCTGAGTACTTTCCCGTCTGACATGGGAATCCGCACTACTTTATCTCGGCAAACAATCTCGGCTCCATGCTTAGACAACCAATCCATTCCCACTATTACGTCAAAGCTCCCCAACTCAAAAGGTATCAAATCTATGCTGAAGACCTGACCTTCCAATATTAGGGTGCAGTTCTTAATAATTTCCTCTGCCTGTTCAACCCTACCATTTGCCATTTCTACGGTGTAACTAGTTTCTAGTCTACTGGCACTCAAATCAAGCATTTGCACAAACTCAGATGATATAAAACTATTGTCTGCTCCAGTATCAAACAGTACAGATGCGAAGTGGTTATTGAGTAAGTGCGTACCCGTGACAACGTTCGGGTCTTGACGGGCATCATTAGCTCCAATGACGAAGGCGCGTCCCCGTGCAGCATGAACTTGGTTTCCTTGGCCTTGAGCACCCGCTATGGCCAGTATCTGCTGCTGGTTGTTTCCCTGCTGACCCGGTGCCCTATTCAGTCGGGGGCATATGTTCCTGAAGTGATCGAGGGCTCTACACTCGTAGCAAGCCCTGGCATTCCCAGCGGGGTTAACCGCGTTGATGGGTGCCACCAGGTTTGGTGCTACTCTACAGTCTCTTGCTTGATGCCCCGGACGTCTGCAGTTCAAGCACACCCGGCACGGTGTTGCTGGAGGATAATGAAGATTACACCTGTCACATTTCGGGTGCGGCCCAGCATATTCCTTCTTTCCTTGAGTCACAGCCACAAAGTTTCTGGTCGTTTTGGCCCTCTTATCAAACTTTCCTGTACCGGACCGGCTCGATTCCCCAGCTTCCTTCCTTTTCTCTGCTCCCTTACCCAGTACCCCTGTTCTTACCATCTCATCAGTGAGAGCGCCAGCTTTCAGGATTGCACTCTGAATTGTAGGAGGAGCAGCTGCAGTTACTATTGCTCGGATTTGAGGCGCGAGTCCCCAAATGTACCTCTCAATCCTCTTAGATTCCGGAGTGACTAAATGTGGAACTAGTCTAGCTAACTCGTGGAATCGGTTAGTATAAGCTGCATGCCCCGCCCCCACCATAGCATGATTCCAGAACTCATGCTCAAGCTTTTGCATCTCGTTGTGAGGGTAGTATTCCTCGGTAATCAAGGCTTTAAATTCATCCCAGGTCATCTGCATCGCAGATTCCCTTCCCCTAGCTTGAACCTGGGTGTTCCACCAGGTTAGTGCTCGGCCTTACAGAGAGCACGTAACATACTTGATGCGCTGGCTGTCAAGGCATTCACTGATGTCGATCACAGCCTCCATTTTCCCGAGCCATCTGATCAGGGCTATCGCCCCACCTTTTCCATCGAAATCCCGGGGCTTACAGGCCACAAATTCCTTGTAAGAACAACCCCGTTTGGCATTAGCAACCCCAGTTTCGTTACCGGCTGTACCACCATTTCCGGTCTCCTGGTTGCTTTCATTCCCAGTCGGGTTCCCATTATCCTCATTCTCATTACCACCGTCCCCGTGGGGTGGTTTTGCTGTTGCAGCGCGTCGCTCACCTGAGCTACGATAGTTGGAATCAAGGCAGTCAATTGTTGAGCAATCAAGGCTGCCATTTCAGCATTTCCAGTCCCTTGATTATTTCCAGAAGGGCCTTCATTCGCTGTTGGAGGTCTACCCCTGCCTCGGCCTCTGCCCCTCGGGGCTTCACTTCCGCTACTGTTGCTGCGGGTAGATCTTCGAGGCGGCATGTTCTATTCATACAAGAGGCAACATATAAGCTTTAGTCACCTTAAGATGCATAAGTACTTTACTTATCAAATTTCCAATGTTTTGTGTTCCAGTCGGTCAAGATCACCATACAGCCATTTTAAGCATATTCTCAGTATACCGGTGGTGTTTATATATAGGGTTCCCCGCAGCGTTCCCACCACACCCACGATGTACCGAGAATGATGCCTAATCCGGTTACATGACATCCGACCTTCCTTCACATCATATCCATAATAATCCATCAAATCAACTGAGAACCAAACATGTAGTCACGTATAGTCTTGCGAAGGTTGTCTATTTCGCGTCCTTGAAAGGACTCAGACATAGCCTCCTCGGGTCGGTCTTAGTATCTGAGGTCAAGCGCAATGTAAGGTCTTTGACGATCTGTTCGGGTCTCGATTCCCGAATTTGGTTATGATAACTCGGCGCACAGAGGGAACGGAAGATCCAATAGGAAGCATACCATAAGGGTCGAGCACAAGGGCTCAAGCGCAAAGTAAAAGATCACATAATAGAACGATAACCAAGCATGTAGGGAGGAACACATACACGAGATATATAAATGCACACAAGCTTAAGCATGCAAATCTACATGAAGGATCCTAGGTTATAGTCTAGGTCAAGTGTAATTGCCTAATTCTCTATAACCAATGGCTCTGATACCAGTCTGTCACACCCCCGCTGATAGCAGAAACACGGGGAATGTGAGCTAGACGGGATCGTCATAACACATGGTATATGATAGAGTAGCAATACAATATGATGACAAGCGTGTCATGACGACACCCGAACACAAATGGAGACTTGTGTCGTGTATAATCAATGTTCACGACAGCATAGTCATAAGTATAACATAAATGATCACATAAACATTGATAATAGCTTGTAATGTAATATTCCCACAATTCGGGAACAAGTATACAAAAGATCATATTCATATTCAAGCTTTACAAAAGTAATAACACAAAATACATCCTAGGGTCTCCACTAAAAGGCAGCAATCCTAGATTCTTCAATTACCTTGTTCACCTGAAAAGAAATGCTCAAACGGTCAACATAATTGTTGGTGAGCCTCGCAGGTTTTAAGTAATAAAAGTTGTTAAGATGAACCAGTAGTTTAATAAGGTCCACCGCAACTATACTTATGTATAGGCGGTTGTACCAGTTATAAATAGCTACAGCCAAACCTAATGTTCGGTTCCTCACGGGAATTGATGGCTGTAAAGAAAGAGTCCTAAAGTTTAAATAGTTTATTAAGACGTAGCAAGATCCACACAGCGCGTACGTATAGTTTATAACCAAACCAATCCTTAGGTCCCATTACCGGGATTAATGGTTATATAAAAAAAAGTTTTACATAGCATAATAAGTTTAACTTGACGTAGCAAGATCCACACAGCGCATACGTGTCAAGTTAAACATGACGTAGCAAGATCCACACAGCGCATACGTATAGGTTACAACCAAACCAATCTTTAGGTCCCAATTACTGGAATTAATGGTTGCAATGGATGATCGGCTTAGAAGAACCACACAGAAGAACCACATAGCCGAGAACATCCAAGGTCAATGGCATCCACAAGTAGTATAAATCAACACGTAACATCAATTAATAGTGCAGGGTAGTGTAAAACCCCTAAGTAATATACATAGGGTAACATAGCACATAGTTCAAGTTCATCTAGCAGCAAGCAGTCAGGATCATCATGTAACCCGGTTTGAGCACATTCTTAGTATACCGGGGATGCTTATGTATAGGGTCCTCCGCAGCATTCCCACCACATCCACGATATACATAGAATGATACCTAAACCAGTTACATGACATCCATTTAACCTTAGTATCAATCAACAAGTTTAGCAAGGTAAGTTACTCATATAAGTAGCAGCCAACTTCCACTAAGGAAGGTGCCTGAAATTAAGTAATAAGTGAACATTCTTTTCCCCCAAGTAGAAAATGTTTAAAAGGTTTTATAAGCGTAAAAAGGGGCCACGAAACTCACTGAATAGATGATAGGCACGTATGATGAATATTCCCAACGGTAGGATGCTATGAACAGTCAAACACCTATTGACAGTTACTGACAAGCATTAATAATGATCATAAGGCATAAAATGGTATCAATAGGGTCGGGCAGTTTCGGTTCGGTCGTGGGTAGTACACACACAAGCAGTCACACACAACTCAGACTAGGTTATTTTAAATGGTATGTGCCTGTTAATAGCGTTGACTTTAATCTTTGTGGTCAAGCTATGACACTTTATTAGTATTACATTACCGTCGTGAGATCTCCGAAGAGGGGATCCATACGCACACACACATCATTAGTCATACAACAGGACCGAACGCTCGACTGACACTCCATTCGCACGAGTGGACTTTCAGTCGTACGAATTAGCTACTTTCGTACGATTGAACCTTCATTCATGCGACTAAGCATTCAGTCGTACCATGCAAGACTTAGTCACACGACTCGACCTCCATACGCCCGATTGGTCCTTTAATCGCACGAATCAGCTTCATTCGTGCGATTGAACTTTCATTCGGACGATTGGCCTTTCAGTCGTACGACTCACACACAATCGCACACAATTTCATTCGCACTGACTCAATCGCATGACTCATTCGTTCGCACAGACTCATTCGCACATGCATTCAATCGCACACACCCATACGCCCGACTTAGTCGCACGATTTGCCCAATCGCACGGCTCAGTCGCGTGTCACACTCATACGCCCTACCCAGTTGCACGGCTTATTCCAGTCGCACGGCTCAGTCGGCCGGATAGCCCAGTCGCCCTACACAGCAGGTCGCGACTGCACAGACCATCGAGCAGCGCCCAGCTGCTCCGAGCATGGATTTCACGCACCAAGAACCTCCAGAACACTAATCCTAACATGTCTAGACAGGAAGCACACTCAGAAACAAGACATGCAAGTCCACACGACCTCATGTGCTCGGATGAACCCGAGCACCCGAAACCCTAGAAACGCAGCAGCTAAATCGAGCAATAAACGGGTCAAACGAGGTTATCTACCTGCTAGGAGTGAGATTTCACGATGATAACCAAGATTTGACGACGAAAACGCAACAAACGGGATGGATTTTGGTGCTAGATTGGTGTAGAAAGGAGGAAGGAGAAAGAGGTCGATGAAGATGAAGATGAAATGAAGAAAAAGGGCTGGGAAATGGGCATTTATACCCATCCCAGGTTTACCAAAGTGTCACTTTTAGTCCCTGTACTTTGCCCCGAGTTCCTACATTTTGTTTCGGTTAAAAGCGTTATAATTTAGTCTCGTTTTATTGACGATAAAATGTTTTTAATGTTATTTACAAATTAAAAATGATTTTATTTGTGACAGTTATTTTATTATGAAAATGACGTGTTTAGTGTTAACGGGGCAAACCTGGGAGAGACGTCTTAAGATAATTACAAGTTGAACAATCATAACACGCATATAAGGGCAATTAAGTAAAACAAATATGGTACTCACGTAGTTGGTTTATCAAAATGAGGAATGATCGATAACAAGGTCAAATCAAACACGCTAAATGACGGACCTTTGGTGACGGATGTCACAAGTTGTTTACTAATATTCTTAATGATGGTTCCCACCACTACGTACTAGAAAAAAAAATTTGCTACAAACATTTGCGACATGTTTGCCACAACAAAATAATTGCGAAAACTTTCCTAAAAAGTTGCATTGTAAAAAGATCGAGATGCTCAAGAAAACTTTAGAAAAACGCTTGGAAACAATGGAAAAAGATCATGAACAAAATGGGGAACAACCGCAGGTCAAACGGGAATAAGAGCTGATTGAACGCGTAAATATTACATAAACAAATTATGAAAAGATTATTTGATAAATAATTCTTGTTTTTTTCTTTTTCGTAATTTACAAGAAAAACTTACTCGTAACTATTGAAACATTCTTATATTGTTTAAATTTTTTTCAGAGTAGTTATTAGTTTAGTGGTTGGATTTCTAGATTAGTTATAAATTTTGGTATTTTTTGTATAATATATATATTCTTAAATTGTTGTTCAGATCATTTATTTATTTATTTGTACTTATATTTTGTTGCAAAACAAAAATAAAATAAATATTAATCTTTGTTGGTAGTTTGTCCCAGATCTTAATTACTAATATAATTTAAATATTCGTTTTAGTGTTACTTATTATAATATATAATATTATTGTTGTTATTGTTATTATTAAAGAAGATGATATACAAAACCAGCTTTGTTACAAGGTTGTGGCATATTTGTTGTGACATCCGGAAATCTTCCGTTACAAAACTCCGTTAGTTCCGTTAAGTTTTGCATACACGTGTCCGTAAGGACACAATAGTTGTCGTTTGACGTTGGTGACCTAATAATAATTAATAATGTTAATTTAATAATAATCTACTTGATTAGATGATTATTGTGTTATGCTTATGTGTTTACGCGATTTAAAGACTATTCGGGAATTTTATCGCGTAACGCGGAAACGCGTGTGTTAATTTGTATGTCTTGTGTTTTTATAAAATAAAATATATAAGTGTTATCAATAGTTTAAATGTTTAAAAGATAAAATTTAAGAATATATAAAAGTGTACATGTGGTTAATTAAATAAAACAAAACAAAACACCCCAAACCCCCACCCAAACACCCATGACCGACCTGCAACCTCTCTCCATCTCTTTCTGCGAATTTCGACCAAGAACAAGTGATTAGAAGCTGATTTTGATCGATTGCAAGCCTTACAACACATTAGAACCTTCAATTGCAAGCTATTACACGTTTAAAAGGTTAGCTTTTGATGTTTTTGTGAATTTTTCATTAGGGCCGAAACCCTGCTGCGAAATTAGTATTCATGGGGCCGAAATCTTGATGTTTTTTAGTAATGTTGTCTTAATTTGATATAATAATTATAGATGTCATTTGTTGACAGATATAACCACTAAACAATTATCTTTCACGAATAGTTGTAACATTTTGTTATGTCTGATCTCCACTTAATTGTACGTATAAAGGAATCATCCAGTTGTTTCAAACATTGTTTCAAAACACTGAATCAACTAGTTTTTTTAAGATTCATTTTCTGTCTTACCCAATATTGAGTTTGTGTGCCCATTCTAATCTGGAAGTAAGATGAGGAATCAAAGGTATCTAAGTCGTATGAAATTTATAAAGTTGGCCAACGAGTTGTTGTCCCATGAAAATCATACGTAAAACATGTAAAAACATTAGCCTTAAATGAAACCAATTGAATTATATAGGGGCTAAAATGTTGCAATGAACCATCACAATCTTTTAAGAAAATGCATGGCAATCGGATGTTATAATTACATTTACTACTAGGTCTCAAGTTGTTACCTATGCTAATAATTGCTAGTGGTATAATTATAAGTTTCTACTGAGTCTGAAGACTGATTACTGTTGATCTACTACTGCCACCGATCATGTGTTTCCAAGAAATTATTATTAGCAATTTCGATCTCCAGATTGACCTTCGTGCAGTGGTGTCACTCCTTTCATCTCATCAAAGGCTCACCCCTGAACCCTCGCCTCAACGGTGCCCCGCCCATGGAACCCCCTCTTGGTCCTAAAAACTTTACAGGTATTTGACTGAGAATACACTTCACATGTGAATTAATGGTGTACAACCTAATTCAAATTAATGTATTTTTTAATATATTAATTGATCTATAAATCAAATTATTATTATTTATTTTTTTGAACACTCGCCTTTTTGTTCAACAATCTAGCAAGGAGCTAGAACAAGATTACAACATTAAAAAGAAACGTTGCACCATGGGGACCAATCTAGAGATAAACTACGAGAACGATTTTTTATCTAAAGAAAGACATTAATTTTAAATCCGTAAAACATAAACCGGTTCTTTGAATTTGTCATTAAATGTCCGTTCATTCCTTGCCTTCCAAATACATGACTTGAAGGAAATAATGATCGATTTCATGATGTTCCGATGGCTAGTCGACAATGTCCAGGTATCAGGGAGCTAAGCGAGATATCAGGTCACGAGTTGTTTTGGCAACATCCTTGGGTGCCTTGCACCAATCTCATATTAAACATCCTTGGGAGCCTTAATAAATTTAAGTATACTAATATATATGACTTTCATGACACAAAATTACTATCATGGATGTGCGTGAGTCGAGGGTATGCAGTGAAACATATGCATCTAAACAATGATAGAGAAAAGGTGATAGATATATAGTGTGGTCCTATTGGCTTGATTAATCACGAAGCTAGAGATCTAGGTATTATTGATCTACTGGCCATGGTTTTGTTTACCGAGGAAAAAAGTAAGTCGTTCAAGTTCCAATGCTTGCCGAAGATGTCGAAAAAAAAAAGAAAAGGCCACCACAATAAGGAAAATATGAAGTTATATGAGTGTTACTAGATTAAATTAAAAATGAAGAATGAATTAAGTATAAAGGATTTGCCTAGCTAGTAGCTTCGATCGGTGTGGATGGTGTTTTAGAATAATCTAAAGGATCCCAATTTGGTGATTTTTGATGATGTTACATCTTTGATGTACAGGTTTTGGTGTTATATGCATATTTGTACTATTAGTTCTGTTGACATATTTATTCTTTTTAGGTATTAGGATTTCGTCTACAGCTCCATTGGTACTCTCACTGTTTTGTAGTTGTGTGTTGTCTCCGGTGAGGGCTTACTGATTATATCTATTTATATTTTGATACTTAGTACGACCTTATCTTCATGAGTAGGTCTTTGGTTTTAAGTTTTTGATGGCTTTCCGTGTGTGATTGTAGTTTGATTTGTCTGTCAAAACCTAAGGGCTAACATCCGACCTCTTATATTAACAAATACAAGTGTAACATCCGGTATCTTTTATACATATTCATACCATCTAATATTACGTCCAAAATGCATTGTTAGTATTTGAAGTAACATTTTTCTTATGAACCAACATTTCTTTTATACATATTCATAGAGGTTGTGAGATTGAAAGACCGCTAACGAAGTATTCTTGTGAGGGAAGGGTGACAAGGACACCCCCTCTCCCCCAACTATATTAGAGAGTGAAATAGAACATGAAACCATAAGTTTCAATCGAAGAATGCCGGCCTTGTATGTTACATGTGACTATGTTTATAGTTCCATCTTTTTTGTTCAAAACCACTGATCAAAGGCTCACTATGGAACATGTTTTTCATTTATTTATGGTGTTGTTGGCTAATGAATTTACTTGTACGTGCAAGCGGATTCTTTTTAGGGTTGTAGGTGCCTAGCTCATCACCTCGTCTTAAGGTTCAGTGATGTTATGTGTTGTTGTGGCTTCTCTTTTTAATTAGCTCAAATCCATTCTTGTTGGGTTAAAAGAAAGTATTGTATTTGGGTTATCACTTACGGCATTTAGTTGTGTTGTTAATTTCTTATAGTAGTACGTACTCTTGTATTTGGGTTGTACAACTAAATTGTCACATGATGTCATGTGACAATTTAGTTGTGTTATTGGTTTCTTGCAGCTCTTTTTATAGTATGTTTTTGTCTTAAGTATCTTTTATATGGAGTCATTAATAATACTACTTGATCGTTTCAAGAAAAACTACAAACATAAAAATCTATGTTAATATCTAGTATTTAGTTTTTTTCAAGATTTATTAGACTATCTCCAAGCATACTCTAGGCTTACGTGAAAAGGCCCTTTGAAATCACTGTTTTAGAATTCAAGGCTCTTGTAGGTGAAATAGGTTTGGAAGCTAGGGCGTACGTTGTGAGAGGCCGGATAGGAGAGTGAGTCGTGAAATCGATGAAGCAGGCTAGCCGACGTGAAGGGAAGTGCCCTTGTGACCTATGCAACGAACATGGCTTTATATGTATATTTTTATTTTTTAAAAATGCCGCCCCATTAACTTTTTTTTTGAACGATAACTTCTAAACCTACTCTTAAATCAACCCATTCTTCACATTTGACCCACTAAGCGGGCAATCAGTGTATGTTTACTATTTTGATTATGCATGCATCTCCTCATTCTAATCACCAATTAAGTACTCAGTGATACAGTTAAAATGTATCCGCATCTTCAAGCACCCAATACTAGATTTTGTTTCTGCCTACATGATACAATTTTCAAAGGCATGTTTCATAGAATATATAAAACGAAAATGTCAATGGGTGTTTTCAAAATATATCATAAGAACTAATAAACGCAGTCACCCGCGAAAAAAGATGGCTAACAACACTTGTAACGATCAGAAACTACTAAGATCAGGGAGGTTAATGCGAAAATACAAAGAAAATGAAGATATTTATTATGCAAGAACTGAAGACCCCTCGTATATATTAAACCCGAGAATTCATTTGTTGTGCGGTTTAGACAGTCATTCCTTTTTAAGAATACTTGAAAGACCGAGCATAAGTCCCATTGAGTTGAATCTAACAAATGTTATTGCGTTGTTTGATGAATTAACAAGGATGTGCCAGCCTGTAGTCTAACTCGACTCCTCGTCCTTGGTTTACTCGCATTCAATTCTTCAATAGGAAAATAGAACATGCGTATTATGAAATATTGAATTTTAATTAGAAGTTCAACTAGTAATTCAAATTACTGATTGCAGGTTCTTTACAAGATCCGTTGATGACATAATGAAGTCATCATTCTTCTGCAGAAGCCCAAAGAAAATGAATCAGGGCCATGTACAATAATAAAGGGAAATTTTACTACAAAAATTACTATTAGAAACGACTCAGTTAGTAGTAGTGTTGAAATTACTCAATTTTCTAGTAGTGTTAATGTACTTGTCATGAAAATACGTACGTTAAACAATATTTGATGCTTACCTGAGCAACAATGGTGACAAGAATTGTGGTATCAGCAAACGGGATAGTGCTGCAACTCATGATAGATAAACCAACCTTCTGCATCTCGCTAAGCACTTTCACTAACGATATACAATTCTTTCGACAGTAGATTTCTACAAGTAGGCTGCATCCCGAGGTCCTCACTTCGATCTCCGGATTGCAAGGGCTACTGCTCTCTTCAAAGTTTGCTTCATTAGATGATGAACCATCATCATCACTACTACTAAGCCTTGATCTCTTGCCTGTGATAACCGATTCTTGCATGTTCTTTCTCTTCATGACTGATAATCCCTCGAGTTCCTTCACACGATTTTGAAGTTCTTGGATGTAATTAGCTGCATCTTCTAACACAGTTGCCTTATCCATCTACCACCAAAGAGTGAACAAGATCATTAATAAACTACATATGAAAGAGAAAAAAAACTTTTGTTGTTAAGTCTTAATGATAGCAACATATCTATCCTTTAGGATACAGGAAATTAAGGTATACATTCATCCCACCCTCGCCACACCCTACCAATAGGCAATAGCTTCGCTGGAGTAAGACTGTACCGGATACGTTTGTTTGTTTATTTATATGAAGTATTTAGGGTTTAAGCTAGGAATTGCCATTAATTACCTTCTTCAAGTCTGGAAGGAGAGAAGACAAAGCAATAAACCGCTGAGCCAACTTTTCTCTTCTCTTCCTCTCAGCCAACACATGATCTTGAACTTGAATCGGATTCCTGATAGGGGTCGAACCCTTTTTCGTACCAGCTTCTGTGAAACCATATGACTCACTAAATGAAAGGTACTCATCTTTAGGCTTTATATCTCCAAAAGATATTGTGAAAGTGTTAGGAGCATCAGAAACAAGCTTTGACTTGGATTTTTCAGCTGAAGGTGATTTCTTGTCAATACTATTGGCCTTTTTGTAATTGAATGGTTGTTTGATATTTGCCGGTTCTTCGCGCTTATGAGTTTGGAAAGATTGATCAATAAAAGATGGAGTTTCTGTGTAGCTATCTGATGAAAACGAATCAACACTGAAATCCTCCATCATATGATGATAGGGTTTGTTCATCTGATATTGATTCATGAACCCTTGATCTTGCATTTCCTGAAAAAAAGATTCAACCAACAGATTAAAATACACATATATAGATCAATAAATCATGAGTATATATGATATTATGATTCATATTTAACATATTGAACTATGATACAGCTTGTAGACTTTACTTACCAGTTCAGGTAGCCAAGATGAAGGCATATCCATTGTTATTATATGCGAGTGATAGTTCCAATGTAGGCTGCAAACAGAAGAACTTTTCATTAGATCTATATCACACATGATCATATCACATAAGATGAACATATGCTACACTTTTCTATAGAAAACAAATGGAAAACTAAACTGTATTCACTCCATAAGATTTCAAAAGATTGCAACTTCAAATTTTACACGATAGCACACAATCTTTTGATGATAAAAACTTTCCCAGATTTCATAACACAAAAACATCTTAAGGAACTTTTTGAATATCCAAAACTCTCATCAACAACTATGAGTGAAAGCTTCATAGCCAGTTTACATAAGCATATTAATATTTCGTGTGATTGATCGTTCAATCAATCAATATGCTTGATGTGCTTGAATTCTTCAAGCCTTAGATGAAAAAGAACGAATACCCAGGGATAGATCGACGAGTTTACAACTAGAAACAACGATGTTGATGATTCGATGTGATAGTCATGAACATCACCCTTCAAAGAGAACTTAGATGAGATGAGATAGAGATCGAAGGAATTACCTTTGGGAAAGAAAAGAAAGACTAGTTTTTTAAATTATCAGCTTTTTGCGGAATATTTCTGTTTTGGCATATGAACCTCAGAGAATAAATATATAGTTGAAGTGTTTGTAGTAAATTGATGAACACTTGAATACTGTGTTGTATTCAGCTGAGACACGTGATCGAAAAGCAATTCCATCTGGAATTGATTCTCTCGTAATTTCTCCTACAAAAATGATCTAACTTTTCACTATTATTAAACATATGATGGTGTAAGCATGGGCAATAATTAATGGATCAATACATACAACTGTTGTCTAAATCCTTCTTGTAAACCGTATAATTCCTTTATTTTATTTTGGCTTTTAGTTGCTAAAACTTAGGGAAAGCATCTCTTCAAATAAACTGATAATCTGTCATTCCTTACAGTGTAACAAAGAACTGTAACTTTTCAATAACTTTTCATCGTATTCATTAGTTATTAATATTGAAAAGCTGAGATTAAAAGCTTTTTGCTTTCTTTAACCATCAAAAGATGTAAATATCTAAGTTATTATTCGTAGACCGTAGTTTATATATAGTTTGTCATGTCTGTGTGAGTGTTTTTGACAGAAGTATGTGTATTTTAAAATTACAAATAACATAAAGTACATATATAAATACTTTATTATTAATGCATCATTAATCACAAGGTATTTAGGTAATGTTCTTTTCAAAGATCCGGAGCTTATTTTAAAGTCTATTTTTTAAAAGCTTAATCTTTTTAAATCAAAACTAAAAGTCTATCGTTCAAAGGAAACTATTTCAATCACTTAGGACTAAACGCTTGAAAGTAGAAGCAAATGAACATATTATTTTAGTCTCGCTCTTCGATTATAGAAAAACCAAGTTTTATATATTCTTATAATAATTGTGTTAGGATATTATAAATAAGAGTTATTAGATTTTAATAATCTTAACTTTCATTTGTTAACCGAGATTAATCTCAACTCAAAAAATATTTACAGATACTTTTAACTTTGAACTTATTTTCGAAACAACTTTGTAAAATAGTAATCAAGTTTTAAAATTGTTATAATTATGTCACATATAAATTTTTTTTTCAATCAGGTCATTTATAAATTTTTATCACAACCAGATCACTAAAGTTTCAGTATTGTTCTAATTAAGTCATTCATAAGTTGCAAAAAAACTAAATTTGAAATTTTTAAAAAAACTAACAATTGTTTTAAAAATTTGAATTATTTTAAAAATTTTGTGTATTATTTAAAACAATTAATAAAATATAAGTGACCTAAGTATAAAACTCATAAAAGTTTAATGACCTGTTTGGAACAAATAAAGTTATTAGTGACCTAATTGGAACACTCTTAAAACTTTAGTGATTTAATTGGAACAAATATAAATATAAGTGATCTAATTGGAATACTGCTAAAACTTACTTATTATTCTGTAAATTTTTCCCCTTATTTTATTTCAGCAATCTCTTACTAACTAAAAGTTAACACCTGTTAATCTAAAATGAGGACAACTTTGAGATATTTTTCAACTTTGTCGTTGTCAAGCCTACATCAGGTTCGTTTGCTGGTGTTTAACCTCCATCATCATCTGAAATCTACGTCCAACGAGTTAGGTGGTTCAGATTAGGGGGTTGAGATTGACGGATTTCAGGGTAAAAAGTTTCAAATTGACGAATGTGATGGTAGATTTCAACTTTCAGCTTGTGTTTTGGCTACATAAGCAGTACAAGTCATAAAAAACTAACGACGTTAACTATCAGTTAGTAAGAAATCATTGAAGAAAAATAAACTCAAAATTATGATTGTCAGTAAACATTTATTGAGTTGAGATTAATCCTGATAAATAAATAAAAGTTGCGATTAATAATATCTAATAACCTTATAACTAAACTAAATAATATTCTCATTAGATATTGTTTTATATTAAAAGAACAGGTTTATGTACTATGTATATCAAAGCTTTTTAAGCAACTAACAATAAAGGAAACAACTCGTTATAAAGTAGTATATAATGACAAGAAAACTTAACACTACAAAAAACACGCGCAATAGCGGCGACGATATTAGCGGCGACAGCGCCTTTAGCGACGACAGCTATTAGCGGCGACGCCCGTGTCGCCGCTAAAGATTGACGATCCACCGTTCATTAAATGAGTCACATCTAACCGTCCATAACCAATTAGATCTAACGGCTCCTGTTAAATCGTACTGTGAGCATTAGCGGCGACGCGTCGCCGCTAATGATGAATGGATATACCGGTCTTTCTCTTATCCCTTCTTCATTTTCCCTCCAACTGTAAGGATCAAACATTTTGGATTATACTATAGTTTTAACTCATAAGAGATGAACAACTTGGAGTACATACGATTACATGCATGTTGGAAACAATGCATGCAAAGAGAAGCTGCATGCACGCATGCGAAAGAAAGCAAATTCGCATGCATGCGAAACTGCATGCATGCAAAGGCAGGCTAGTCGCATAGTCATGCGAAGGCAGGCTAGTCGCATAGTCATGCGAAAGGCAAGCTAATCGCATAGTCATGGGAAATCGTGACGCGAATCGCATGCATGCGAAAAGTATCTCTTTCGCATGTATATATATTTGCATACGAGTTCAGTTAGAAGTGTGCTATTTATTTCCAAAACCGAGAGCTACACATTAAGTGTGTGTGTTTTATTTTTGCTCAATTGAGCAGATCACGTTTGTGATTTTTCCACCTTCGGGTGAGATCGATCTTGTATCGATTATCATTGTAATCATTAGACATCATATATACATTTGAATTACAATGATTTTGTGCTTAATATCTTGTTCTCTCGGTTGACTCAATTAGATTACGCACCCGTCTTCGCGTTTTATCAAGTGCAACTATCAAACGAAGTGAGATCGATCGGATCCTGGACTTTACATTTGGTATCAGAGCAAGGTGTTGCTCTTGATACAACGGATCATTATTCCGCGATCTTCCGTTCGAGGACGCTAAACAAGTTGAAAGTTTATCCGGTTTCATCAAGGAATTATTCGAAACCAAGAACACACACAAAACAGATTCAGATTGCAAGATCTTATGAAGTTTTGAAGCTCAACAGCTGTTTTATCTATCCGCTGATGCGAGAACCTTCGTGAGAAAGGTTTGTTAAAGATTGAAGAACTCAAAACCATAGCATAATCCAAGGGGGAGATTGTAAGGATCCAACATTTTGGATTATACTATAGTTTTAACTCATAAGAGATGAACAACTTGGAGTACATGCGATTACATGCATGTTGGAAACAATGCATGCAAAGAGAAGCTGCATGCACGCATGCGAAAGAAAGCAAATTCGCATGCATGCGAAACTGCATACATGCGAAGGCAGGCTAGTCGCATAGTCATGCGAAGGCAGGCTAGTCGCATAGTCATGCGAAAGGCAGGCTAATCGCATAGTCATGCGAAATCGTGATGCGAATCGCATGCATGCGAAAAGTCTCTCTTTCGCATGTATATATATGTGCATACGAGTTCAGTTAGAGGTGTGCCATTTATTTCCAAAACCGAGAGCTACACATTAAGTGTGTGTGTTTTATTTTCGCTCAATTGAGCAGATCACGTTTGTGATTTTTCCGCCTTCGGGTGAGATCGATCTTGTATCGATTATCATTGTAATCATTCGACATCATATATACATTTGAATTACAATGATTTTGTGCTTAATATCTTGTTCTCTCGGTTGACTCAATTAGATTACGCACCCGTCTTCGCGTTTTATTACGTGCAACTATCAAACGAAGTGAGATCGATCGGATCCTGGACTTTACACCAACCTACACCCACCCACCACCGACGCCTTCTCCGCCGCGACCACCCAACACCGCCGACACCTCCGCCTTTGCCGCAGCCACTCCGACCAGCCACCGCAGCCACCACCATCCGAACCCCGGGTTGTAGGTCATCCTTAATCGCGCGTCCACACCACTCCGACCAGCCACCACCCACCACCCGTGGCCACACCATCCGACCAGCCACCACCATCCGACCAGCCACCACCCACCGCCCACACCACGTCACCCACCACAGACACTACTACGACCACCCACCACCTACGACTGTAAATCCTCTGAAATCTCCCAAGAACAATAACACACGATCTCAATCTTGTGAACGCGGAATATAAACAAGATTGGAGTAGAAAAGAAGATTGGATTGAACAAGAAATGCTTTTGCGATTGAAACAAACAACCTATTACAGGTCTTGTGCGATTTCGCACAGATAAGTATGATAATGAATGAAAAGCTTAACTACAAAACGAAAACTAGCTATTTATACTAAACACATAGTTCTCGCGCGAGATGCCTTTCGCGCGGCTTTGTCTTTCGCGTGACAGCTGTTCTCGCGTGGAGGCTTGTCTCGCATGGGCTGCTTCTCGCGTGACTTATTCCTGTCGCGTGGATTCTTGCTTTCGCATATGATGTTTTGCCAAGCCTTGATTTGTCTTCTACAATCTCCCCCTAGGCTCGGAGAAACATAATCAATCAAAGTCAACATTCGCCTTCTTGTAAGATCCAGCATAGGCATACCACTTATTTCTCAGGATCCGGTCAATCATCCATACGTACTGGCAAGATAGAAAATAAACAGACTCATCAGCTGAGATAGGGCAGTGTAACAGCTTGAATAAGTCGTCTTTGCCAAACTTCATTAAGTCTGCTGGATCAATAATTCGATAAGACCTGTCTATACATCTGATCACAGCGTGACCGGAATCCTTTTCACATCTCCAGGATAGAAGTTGCTTCAAAGAGTTTAGAGGAACTGGAGCATGAACAGGAACTTTTCTGATAAATTTGGGATGTTGATAGACTCGTATCTTCATTGGAGCTTTAGTATTTTCATCAATTCGTGTTGAGTCATCAATCAACTTCGATTTTGCAGTCTTAAAGTCTTTGAAATTTGTGCGCATCTCCCTTCTTATCATGGATCTCATGAGCTCAGCTTCACTGTAATTACTCTCATTGAAGAATGGAGCTTTGCCCATGGAGTATAAATCAGCAGCACGTAAAGTATGGAAATCTTGAGTGCTCTTTAGATAATCAATCTCTCCATTTCTTCTCTTTATAACATACATCCTTTTCTCACCATCATAAGCCCAGCTAATAATGTGAGACATTTCACCATACTTTTGTTTTGGCTTTGATATAAACAGAAAGTGAGCTTCAGTAGGTGGTGGTGGTGCCTTGAACTGTAAACCTCCTCTAGTGTATAAGGCAATCTGACCAGTAGTATTTGTGTTTATAGCATCAGTAGGAGTTTCACCACTCACAGTCTCATTGGGAATTTCACCTTCTTCAAGATTGATGTCTTTGAAAAGCTCTTGAAGGTTGTTCCCAAAAATGTCTGTATACTCATTCTGCTCTTCCAAATCATCAAAAATATCAAGTTCTTCTTCAACAGTTTCATATGAAGTTTGTTGAAAAGAATATAATTCCTTTTCATACACACTTTCTGTGGCAGGGTCCAATGGATCATATCCTTCTGGATCACTAACACTTGGTCTATCGACATTGTCAGTGTTAGTCTCTCCAGTAGGACTTGAAGAAGAACCTGTAACATTACCTCCATCATTATCATCTCCATCATCATTATTACCATCATCACTTCCACCATCGTCATCATCATTATCATCATCATTTTCACCTTCATCCTCATCATCATCATCTTCATTATCATCAGAATCAGCATAATCAACTAACTCTTCATCCTCCCGTTCATCAACAATAGGCATAGAAATCATGTGTTCCGGCTCAACAAATGCTGTAGATGTGTAAGCTTCGGTGATAGGTACTTCAGATGAAACAGGAACATCTTCAGTAGTGCTACCACTTTGCTGTACAGTAGATGCTTGTGCTTCGTTGACCGTTTCCTTCTCAGGAACAGTATCAGTAGGAGGTGGACTTGGAGAGCGTCTACTTGATTCACCAATTACTGTAGTAGACCTTATGATAGGAGACTGATGAAAGTAAGTCTGAGAAATGAATTCTCTCAGCTCGTTCAGTTGCCTCTCCAATCCAGAAGTGTAGTCAAACATGCTTTTCATTTGTTGCTCAAGAGATGCTAATCTTGTATCTTTGATAGCTGAATCAAGATGAATCATGTTGATCAGGTTTGTCTTTTCATCATTCCCTTTCTTTAACTCAGCAATCAATTTCATATTCTCAAAATTTTCTTTCTCCAGGTTCTTTATTCTTTCTTCCAACGTGATAGAACCTGGAGTGCTTGTTGATTCCTCTCTCCTCTGAAACTCAGGAGGAGTATTCAAGAGTGTATCTACATCAAACTCTAGATTTTCTTGATGAGGTGGTGTAGAGAAACCTGATCCAGACATATTAGCTGCTCCAGAAACAGGAACTGTTTCTGTTTCAGGAGCAGAAGAAGTCACATTTGCTGCCTGATCTTGCTCTGTCTCGGTGATGACCACATGAGTCCGTGGTCTTCTTGGTACAATTCCTCGACCTCTCTTTCTTACTGGATAATCTCTCCTTCTAGCCATCCGTTTTCTTCGTGAGGAGGTATTTGGTGATTCTTCAGGGACATAATCAGTATCCCTGTCTTCCTCATTTGGTCGAGAAGATGTTGGAGTAGAAGGGGTTGGATCAGTTTGGATCACATAGGGAACATTCCCTATTTGATCACTAGCAGTCTCGGAACTGGAAGCAGAGTGTACAACTTCTTCCATTCCTCCTTCACGTACTGGCTCATCTTCAAATAGCTTCTCAATCTCTTCATCAATATTATCTCTAGTAGTGGAAGTAGAAGCACCATTCTGTGCATCATCAGCATGAGCACCTTTGTCAACCTCATCAACATGTTCATCAATCTCAGAAAATTTTCCTATCTTCGCAAAACTTTCACCAGAGCATTTGTTTCCTCTGGCTCCAGTAAGATGAGTAAAAATCTCCTTCTTGATAGTCTGAACAACGTATTTAGGAGATCTCTGAGTGGCAAGCTCAGGAAAAGCATCATTGATGATCAGCTGGATGAATCTGGGATACATGATAAACTTTCTCCCTGGATTGGCCGTAGCGTTTTTCACCATCTCTTGAAATATAACTCCAGAAATGCTGAATGGAATATCATCCACCAGAGAAACCAATAACGATCCAAACACAGCACTAAGGCTATCCATTCCAGCCTTCAAATTACTCAAACAGTGAATTACCACATGAAATAAATATTTCCAGAATGGTGGTAACCACTTCTTCTCCAAACTTGGATATCTATACTCATAACCCATCCGAGATAGACAATCCATAACAACATCATCATCTAATCTTGTTGGTGCTCCCTCTTGGTCATTAAATAGAAGAACTCTGTTTAGTATGGCTTGAGAAACTATCACCCTTTTATCCTTTACAGTGGCTGTGATAATCTGGTTTCCAGCTTCGTCCTTTTCTAGAGCAGCAGTGCTCCAGAAAGAATCTATCAATTCGGAATAGATGGCTGGATCAGCAAAAATAGAATAAACAATCCTTGAATTCTTCAGCCCCTCAATCATAGATGAAAATAATTCCTTCCCTTCCGGAACCTCATCCAAATATGCAACACAATTATGATTCTTGTTAAAGATCATTTGTGCCATCTGCATTGTCAAATAAGATCAAAATTAGAACACTCTTGAAAATAACTTAATTATGACAAAATAGTTTCTACACTTAGAACATGTGAACCACAAACTTTTTACTTAGAAAATTTCATTACTTGAAAACAATTAATCATCTCAAGTTTTATTACATTTAAGGTTTATCAACAAAAATTTATTGTGTACAAGTACAATTGAGACACAAGTGGTTCAACACTTAGAAACTTTTACAACATTCTGTTATGAGTAAAATCAACACTTGCGAAAATTCAAGATGAATGACAATTGTTTTATGCGAAAACACTTTTCACGCGACAATACTGTTAAATGCGAAATCTCTGTTTATGCGAAAGCACTTTGTGAAAACTTAGTTCAAGCGAAAACTTGTTTGTCATCATGCGAAAAAGGACTCACGCGAGAACCAATTTCACGCGACAAATCGTTTTCGCGACTGTTCAGTTTCTTGGTGCGATTCGCACAACCCATCTTCAAATTAACCGTCCAAAATTCGATTTTACTCCATAATATTCAATCCATTACTATCGCCTAAGTCTATTAGGTATATTTCAACATTCAATTTCATCTTTTAATCCTGATTTTAAGATTTTATTTTCAAGTTGTTAAGTTCCCCTTTAACAGTGCATATCTACAGTAACTAAATCGAACCATTTATACCTTCAAAAACACACTATGCACGTACTAGAGTGAGATGAGAATCAAAATAACAGAATATGAGTGAAATGATGTAATTTTTGGTGTATGCGAGAGGAGATTTCGGATTATGAGCGAAAAGGGTTTTCGGGTAGGCTTTGAGCGAAAAGTGATTATGCCTTGAACAGTGTGATATTTAAACTCTGAGAAGTCACGCGACAGTCCTTTTCGCGAGTCATGGTTTTCGCGTGACAATTCATTTTCGCACGCGATGAAAAAAAAAAAAAATTTTTCAAAGTTTTCAAAATTTTCAATTTTTAATCTTTTACAAACCTTTACACAACTTTCAATCCTTTTTATTTTAATGAATTAAGTCAACATAAAATGTTATTTACCAAGTGACCAATTATTTTTAATGAATCTTCAATTTTCAAAAATTTTCTTGTTATTTATTTGTCCTAAAAATAAAACACTATAAAAGTGAAATAAAAAACAAACACTTATAAACAAAATAACAAAAGAATAAAAACAATTAAAGAATCAAGATCGGATTTGCTTGTTTTGTATGAATTTTCATAATGAGATCATATAGTTCTTTTGTCAAGTTAAGACTCTGTCCGGCTTTATTTAAAATAACTGGTTAAGTTGATTGTCAATATCTGTTGTCCGCTTTAAACTTATACTTCATGTTTTACTCAGAAACATAATGAGTGATATATATATCATGTTTTGTGTTGATTTAATATAAGTCAGTGGATCCCACAATCAGAACTTCTGTAAATTAATTATTATCCTTCAAGACACTATTGAGATTTTTCAAGTCACCCCAATTTGACTTAAACCATGCATTGATGATCAGTGATACCATTTATAATAATCTTAAATATAACTATTTGAGCATAACTAGCCTGAGAAATATTTCTTAACCCGGAATATTAACAAGTTTAAGGACTTACTGACAGCCATCCGGACTTACGTCTGCCCTCTCAAGATATTTAGGACTTACAAGCCATTCGGACTTACATGCCCCATCTTTCGATTTTGCCTTCCAAAGTTAAAAACTATTCTCAAAATCAGAAAATATATATACCATATAGTATGTATGTCTTTTAGACATATCTTTTGATTTGTTGTGCTTCTTGGCATCTTATATCCTATATGGCCTTTTCCTTTTGGCATCTTTTTGCTCAATTATTTTCCTTTTGTATTTTTTTCTCTTTTGTTTCTTTTTGTATTTTTATCTTTTGTATATATATATATAGTTATGATAATCACTGAATCAATCATATACAGGCTTGAGTATGACAAGATTATATCTCTCAGTCTGTGTTAGAACATTTTTGGCACAGAATCCTGATATGTTCCCCACTAAATCATATTTCTTTGATTCAAGTGTAATCACTCAATTATGATCTTTTCATTTCTGAAAGCAAAGCCTATCAACATATCAAACATAATCCAAGTGTATTCGTATTTAAGCCTTTGAAAGTACTTATACTCGTTTTGAACTTTGTAATATCATTTCTCATTTTAAGTATGAAAATTTCTTCTTTTGATTTTGGCAATCCTTTGATCTTAACTCCCCCTAAGACCAAAAATATGTTTTCAGAACTTGTTTTTCTAATTTTCTCCCCCTAAAATTGTGATAGTCCTTTTTAAGAAAAAGAAAAAGAAACAATTGCAATTTTATTCGTTAAAATAAAAAAAGATTGAAAGTTATGTAAAGGTTTGTAAAAGTTTAAAAATTGAAAAATTTGAAAACTTTGAAAAATCTTTCATCGCGTGCGAGAAAGGAAAGTCACGCGAAATCAAATGACGTGCGAAAGTCCATGTCGCGTGACTTGTCAGGGATATAAAGTTCACACTGTTCAAGACCAAATCACATTTCGCACAGATAATAACCGAAAACCCTTTTCGCTCACAATCCGAAAACTCCTCTCGCATACATCATTTCGTTTCTACTCTGTTATTTTGATCCACATCTCATTCTAGTACGTGCATAGTGTGTTTTTGAAGGTATAAACGGTTTGATTTGGTTACTGTAGAAGTAAAATGTTAAAGGGGAACCTAACAACTTGAATTTAAAAACTTAATAAAAGGACTTAAATGATGAAATTGCAAGATGAAATCAACCTAATAGACTTAGGCGACAGCAATGATCTAGATTTTATTGATTAAAAACAAGTTTTGAAGTGTTAATTTGAAATTTGAGTTGTGCGAATCGCATACGAAACTGAACAGACGCGACACAGGATTTTTCGCGTGAACACAGTTCTCGCGTGAGATTCGATTTCGCTTAAAATGTGTTTCGCATGAAACTCGTTTTCGCATGAGACTATGTTGTCGCACGAAGTTCAATTTCTCTTAACTGGAGTTTTCGCATGACATAAATTGTTGAAATTGTTTCTAAGTGTTGTTGTTGTTGTCTCAAATGGATTTATCACTTGCAACTTGTTTTTCACTTAATAAACATTTTTGTTGATAAAATCTTAAGTGAAGTATATGTATACACTTGTGACTAAACTTAGAGATGATTAATAGTTCACATGTGATGAAATTTTATAAGTATAAATTTTGTTCTAAGTGTTGCAATTATTTTGGCATAATTAAGTTATATTCTGAGTGTTCTAATTTTGATCCTATTTGACAATGCAGATGGCTCAAATGATCTTTAACAAGAATCATAATTGTGTTGCATATTTGGATGAAGTTCCGGAAGGGAAAGAATTATTTTCATCTATGATTGAGGGGCTGAAGAACTCAAGGATTGTTTATTCTATTTCTGCTGATCCAGCCATCTATTCCGAACTAATAGATTCTTTCTGGAGCACTGCTGCTCTAGAAAAGGACGAAGCTGGAAACCAGATTATCACAGCCACTGTAAAGGAGAAAAGGGTGATAGTTTCTCAAGTCATTCTAAACAGAGTTCTTCTGTTTAATGACCAAGAGGGAGCACCAACAAGACTAGACGATGATGTTGTTATGGATTGTCTATCTCGGATGGGTTATGAGTATAGATATCCAAGTTTGGAGAAGAAGTGGTTACCACCATACTGGAAATATTTATTTCATGTGGTAATTCACTGTTTGAGTAATTTGAAGGCCGGCATGGATAGCCTTAGTGCTGTGTTTGGATCTCTATTAGTTTCTCTGGTGGATGATATTCCATTCAGCATTTCTGGCGTGATATTTCAAGAGATGGTGAAAAATGCTACGGCTAATCCAGGGAGAAAGTTTATCATGTATCCCAGATTCATTCAGCTGATCATCAATGATGCATTTCCTGAGCTTGCCACTCAGAGATCTCCTAAATACGTTGTTCAGACTATCAAGAAGGAGATTTTTACTCATCTTACTGGAGCCAAAGGAAACAAATGCTCTGGTGAAAGTTTTGCGAAGATAGGAAAATTTTCTGAGATTGATGAACATGTTGATGAGGTTGACAAAGGTGCTCATGCTGATGATGCACAGAATGGTGCTTCTACTTCCACTACTAGAGATAATATTGATGAAGAGATTGAGAAGCTATTTGAAGATGAGCCAGTACGTGAAGGAGGAATGGAAGAAGTTGTACACTCTGCTTCCAGTTCCGAGACTGCTAGTGATCAAATAGGGAATGTTCCCTATGTGATCCAAACTGATCCAACCCCTTCTACTCCAACATCTTCTCGACCAAATGAGGAAGACAGGGATACTGATTATGTCCCTGAAGAATCACCAAATACCTCCTCACGAAGAAAACGGATGGCTAGAAGGAGAGATTATCCAGTAAGAAAGAGAGGTCGAGGAATTGTACCAAGAAGACCACGGACTCATGTGGTCATCACCGAGACAGAGCAAGATCAGGCAGCAAATGTGACTTCTTCTGCTCCTGAAACAGAAACAGTTCCTGTTTCTGGAGCAGCTAATATGTCTGGATCAGGTTTCTCTACACCACCTCATCAAGAAAATCTAGAGTTTGATGTAGATACACTCTTGAATACTCCTCCTGAGTTTCAGAGGAGAGAGGAATCAACAAGCACTCCAGGTTCTATCACGTTGGAAGAAAGAATAAAGAACCTGGAGAAAGAAAATTTTGAGAATATGAAATTGATTGCTGAGTTAAAGAAAGGGAATGATGAAAAGACAAACCTGATCAACATGATTCATCTTGATTCAGCTATCAAAGATACAAGATTAGCATCTCTTAAGCAACAAATGAAAAGCATGTTTGACTACACTTCTGGATTGGAGAGGCAACTGAACGAGCTGAGAGAATTCATTTCTCAGACTTACTTTCATCAGTCTCCTATCATAAGGTCTACTACAGTAATTGGTGAATCAAGTAGACGCTCTCCAAGTCCACCTCCTACTGATACTGTTCCTGAGAAGGAAACGGTCAACGAAGCACAAGCATCTACTGTACAGCAAAGTGGTAGCACTACTGAAGATGTTCCTGTTTCATCTGAAGTACCTATCACCGAAGCTTACACATCTACAGCATTTGTTGAGCCGGAACACATGATTTCTATGCCTATTGTTGATGAACGGGAGGATGAAGAGTTAGTTGATTATG
The DNA here is from genome assembly GCA_024085815.1 of Flaveria linearis. Lineage (NCBI taxonomy): Eukaryota > Viridiplantae > Streptophyta > Magnoliopsida > Asterales > Asteraceae > Flaveria > Flaveria linearis. Next base: position 75,472,424 of record CM044006.1, on the reverse strand, counting down.
CTGATTCTGATGATAATGAAGATGATGATGATGAGGATGAAGGTGAAAATGATGATGATAATGATGATGACGATGGTGGAAGTGATGATGGTAATAATGATGATGGAGATGATAATGATGATGTATATATATATATAGTTATGATAATCACTGAATCAATCATATACAGGCTTGAGTATGACAAGATTATATCTCTCAGTCTGTGTTAGAATATTTTTGGCACAGAATCCTGATATGTTCCCCACTAAATCATATTTCTTTAATTCAAGTGTAATCACTCAATTATGATCTTTTCATTTCTGAAAGCAAAGCCTATCAACATATCAAACATAATCCAAGTGTATTCGTATTTAAGCCTTTGAAAGTACTTATACTCGTTTTGAACTTTGTAATATCATTTCTCATTTTAAGTATGAAAATTTCTTCTTTTGATTTTGGCAATCCTTTGATCTTAACTCCCCTTAAGACCAAAAATATGTTTTCAGAACTTGTTTTTCTAATTTTCTCCCCCTAAAATTGTGATAGTCCTTTTTAAGAAAAAGAAAAAGAAACAATTGCAATTTTATTTGTTATTAAAAAAAATGAAAAATCTTTTTGTGAAGATTCATTAAACCAATTTATCCAAAGTTAATCATTCCCAATGATTGCACAAGGAAATCAAATCGAGAATGATCAAACGCCTTAGTAAATAAGTCAGCGATATTTTCAGTTGACGGCACTTGTTTTAGGTGAATAAGTTTACGATCAAAACAATCGCGGATAAAATGGATGCGGATGTCAATGTGTTTAGTTTTTGAGTGTTGAATAGGATTTTTCACGATGTTTAGAACTGCCGTGTTATCACACCAAATTGGTGTGTCATAAATGTTGAGACCATAATCGAGAAGTTATTGCTGAATCCAGACAAGCTGGGAACAACAACTCGAAGCAGCCACATATTCAGCTTCGGCAGTGGATGTGGATACAGTGTTCTGCTTCTTACACTGCCAAGAAATGAGTCGGTTACCCAAGAATTGACATCCTCCTGTGGTCGATTTCCTGTCTAAGTTACAACCACCATAATCACTGTCAGTATAAGCAAATAAATTGAAATCGGAATTTCGAGGATACCAAAGACCAAGTTTAGGTTGACCCTTGAGATACTTGAAAATCCGCTTGACAGCTTTCATGTGTGATTCCTTTGGATCACTTTGATAGCGGGCACACTGACAAACATGGAACATGACATCCGGCCTGCTTGCAGTTAGATACATGAGGGAACCAATCATTGATCTGTAAAGATGTTGATCAACTGATTCTCCTAATGGATCCGGAGTGAGAGTAGGACGAGAAGCCATTGGAGTTGGAGCTACTTTGGAATCTTGAAACTTGTATTTCTCAAGAATTGTTTGAACATATTTTTCTTGATGAATGAGAATACCAGTCTCAGATTGAGTAACCTGAATACCCAAGAAAATGAAATTTCCCCAAGGGAACTCATCTCAAACTTCTTCTTCATCACCTCTTCGAACTCCGTGCACATACAATCATTTGTGGAACCAAAAATGATATCATCGACGTAAATTTGAACCAAAATAATATCATCCCCTGATTTTCGTATGAATAAGGTTTGATCAATTGCACCTCTTGAATAACCATTTGCAAGCAAATGTTCAGTTAGAGTTGCATACCAAGCACGAGGTGCTTGATGTAATCCATATAGCGCCTTATCCAACTTATATACATAGTCAGGATGATCTGGGTCTTCAAATCCAGGAGGCTGACAAACATAGGTTTCTTCCTTCATTTCTCCGTATAGAAATGCAGTTTTAACGTCCATCTGGTACACTTTGAAGTTCATGTATGAAGCAAAGGCTAAGAATATGCGTATTGCTTCTAGTCTTGCAACTGGAGCATACACTTCTTCATAGTCCAATCCTTCAACTTGATAAAATCCCTGCACGACAAGACGTGCTTTATTCCGAACTATAACACCTTTTTCATCCGTCTTGTTTCTAAAAATCCACTTTGTTCCAATCGGAAGCTTATCCTTTGGAAGTTCAACAAGATGCCAAACATTGAGTTTCTTGAATTGCATCAACTCATCTTGCATTGCTTCTATCCAGCTGTTTTCTTTGAGTGCCATTTCCACATTCTTGGGCACTATTTGTGATAGAAAGCAAGCATAAAGACATGTGTTGATTGCCCCTGATTGACTTCTGGTAATTACACCTTCGTGCAACGGACCAATGATTGCCTCAGTGGGATGAGTTTTATGTATTCTCAATTGAGGAATTTCATCTGCAACCGTTCCATCTTCCAAATTTGTAATATGTTCAACATTATCATGAGCTTCTTCAGAGTGTTGAGATTGATACACAATAGTTTCTTCAAGTGTGTCATCTGAAACATGAGTTTCTGAAGCAGTAGACACATTTGGTGATTCTTCAAATGGAACTTGAATGATTTCTATTGGTGTATGTATAGTCTCTGACGAAGATGAAGATAATGGAGAACTTAAAGATTCTTCCAAATCCTGAGTGGAAATTTGTTCTGAAGAAACATCTAACGACTCAGAACATGCAGATACAGGTACAGAATTTATAGGAATTTCTTTGGATGATGAAGCAACAGCAGAATCATCAGATATCAAAGATGAAAGATCCTCAATGATTTTGTTGTCCAAAGAAATTGCTTGTGAAGTAGAATCTGCAGATGAAGATTTAGAAATTTTAAAATTCATAAACAAAGATTCATAATCATAAACCCATGAAGGAGCTGAACCTGCATCGGTTATGTTAAGCTCGTGCCAATCAATGTTATATGACTCAACTATTTGTCTAGTTCTTTTATTATAAACACGATATGCTACTTTATTGGCAGCATATCCCACAAAGTAACATTCATCCGCCTTTTCAGAAAATTTCGAAGATGATTCTGTTGTATGCAACAAAGTGCAACAACAACCAAAGGCTTTAAAATATTTAACTTTGGGTTTATGTTTATAAAATATTTCATAAGGAGTCTTATTTAATCTTTTGTTGATTAAAGCACGATTTTGAACATAACATGCAGTATTTACTGCTTCTGCCCAAAAGAACAAAGGTAATTTGGCAGCAGAGATCATCGTTCTAGCAGCTTCAATCAATGTTCTATTTCTTCTTTCTGCAACTCCATTCTGTTGTGGAGTGCCGGCAGCACTGAATTGTCTGGCAATTCCCTTGGATTCACAAAACTCATTCAGAGTTTGATTGCAAAACTCTGTTCCGTTGTCACTTCTGATGCATTTTACCTTTTTCTCAGTCTGATTCTCCACCAAAGTAATGAACTTGATCAAGAGGTGTGGAGTTTCATCCTTAGATGCTAAGAAAAACACCCAAGTAAATCTAGAAAAGTCATCAGTAACAACCAGACAGTAAGATCTTCGACCCAAGCTTAAAACACTTACTGGACCAAAAAGATCCATGTGTAAGAGTTGTAAGATTGATTCGACTGAGTTATGTGCAACAGGTTTATGAGGAAGTTTATGTTGTTTACCCTTTGAACATGACAAACAATGTTCAATTAATTGAAATTCTTTTTCGGGTAAACCAATAACATGATTTCCACGTACAAGTTTATTCATGTTTTTAAGATTGACATGTCCTAATCGACGATGCCATAACATGGAATCATTCTCCGAGGCTTTGGATAGTAAGCACGAAGCTGTTACCAAAGAACTAGAACAATGCATATCAAGAAGATATGTATCATTGTCTCTCGGAGTCGTCATCAAAATCCATTCATCAGGAACAACAAAACCTGGTTTTAAAATTAAGCATTCTTTGTTAGTAAAGTGTGTAGAATATTGTTTGTCACAGATTTGAGACACACTTAGCAGGTTATGTTTTAATTCCTCAACAAAATTAACATTTTCAAAACTTAGGACGCCGTTTGTAACTGTACCACGTTTAGTAATTCGTCCTCCTCTATCTCCTGCAAATATCACTCTCCCTCCGTTGTATGATTGCACATCTTGTAGTAATGATAAGTTACCCGTCATGTGTCTTGAACAGCCGCTATCTACATGCCATAGACTTTCAGTAGTTTTTTGCGGTTGTCCCTGCATGCGTAACAAAATTACTTAGATTTTGGTACCCAAGTCAAGCAAGACTTGAGCACATTCTGAGTTGCAGCAAGACAAAATGATTTGAGAGTATTATATTTGTTTTGTACATCATTCTTTTCATTTAAGTTTTTGATCTTGACATTTGCCTTTACATCATTAGTCAAATTCTTATCCCTTTTGATATTAAAATCATTAACAATTGTAGATTTCATATTATTTGAAAATTTTCCACGAGTGAAAAATAGTTTTCTATTATGAGAAATAGAATTATGAAATCTTTGTTTACTTAATGATTTTTGTCTAAAAGAACAATTATTTGCCAAATGATTTGTGTTTCCACACTGAAAGCATCGCTTTTGTTGTGTGTGGAAAACAAACTGTGGATGACAATTATGAAAATTGTCATAAAAACCAAAGTCAGATTGACTAGGTTTAACTTTCTCTACAGTCTCTCGAATCTTTGTCTCGTTTGACAATTGCAAATTCATCTTTTGCAGACTCGAGGAAATTGATGAATTATGACCACTTTGGATTGTAGATTTGGCAGTTTTGACTTTGGAATTGGTGGTGTTGAAACAGGAACAGTCTTTGATTCCGCTTTGGTAGGACCAGACTTTGAATTTGCTGGATGAGGACCAGCTTAGATATACGGATTGGTGCTGGAGAAGGACCAGGCTTTTGAATGTTCAGATTAAATGCAGAAGAATCATTTACATGCAAATCTGGGCTACATACATCTTGATTCACAAGGTTAGCATTATAATGTAGTTTATTTTTAAAGAATCGAGAATTCGTTTCTTTAAAAATATGTTCTTCATTTTCAACTGTCCCTTTTGAAACAAATCTATACTTAAAATCCTTTTCCATTCTTTCTTTCTGATTTACCCTTTGATTTGCATTCAAATTATAATTGCTATTTGATTTCAACTCATTCAAAACGACATTCTTTTCATTTCCTGACAATTTTTGTTTACAAGCTGATTGTGAAACGTTTACATTTTTATTTTTCAAACATTCATTCTCATTCTCTTCCTCACTCTCACTATCCCAATCTTCAACCAACCCATCCACCTTCATTTTATCTGCAAAAAGATTTTCAGGTGATTGTTTAGGTTTGGGTACTATGATAGGATCAACAGATAAATTTATTTTGACAGAAGGTTTTACGTCTTTGGATGGAGAAAATCCAATTCCATAGACCATATCCGAATCACAAATGTTATCAGATGATGGTAAACATGAGTAATCATGATTAATTGGAGGAGCAATGTTAGAAAATCCAACACCATACTTTCCTCCTTTGATCTTCTGAGTCATTTGTGACTTGATTATTCCTTCAACCATTGTTGATGAAAGTTCAAATTTCTCAACAGTCAATTTAACCGTGGCTAATTCACTGTTGAGTCGATTAATTTCTAGAGCGAGTTCATTGTTTCTATTTATCAAGTCATTATTAGTACATTCTTTATCATGAAGATTTAATTTCAAATTATATATTGTTTTGTTTAAACCTTCAAGTTTTTCTTTAAAAATCTTTTCATTTGACTTGTGTTTGCTAGCTTGATACTGAAGTTTTTCAACTTCCATTATCAGGCTTTCATTGTGAACTCTGTATCTTTGAACTTTCTCAACACATGCATTTTTACATAAACTATCATATACCTTTGGTTCAGAAGTTTCCCCTTCTGTTTTCTCTGCCTTTTTGACCATGAATGCTTTCATTGTATCAGCTGGTTCTTCCACTGGAGCACTAGCAACAGTCTTTGGATCAATGCATGGACTTTTGACTGTGAGCTCAACAGTGTACTTATCATTCACACTTTCTTCTTCAGCAACCTTTTCAACCTGATCTTCCTTCACAATAGTCTCCTTATCTTCAATCACTTTCTCATCCTCTATTTCAACTCTCTCCTTCTCTTCTTCCACCGTTGCAAACAAACCTTCCAACAAATCATCAGACACGAATTCAGCAAACAAGTTTTCCTCCTCTTCTGGTTCTGGAACAATCTTTGCAACCAAGGCAGTAGATAAATGTAAATCAAGGGCCTCCATTTGATCAGACCAATCATATTCAGCATTAGTTTGAGAAACTAATGCTTTAGTACCACCAGAAGTACTAGCTTTGTCTTTCTTTGGTTCTATCTCCACAGTCACCATCTTCTTTGGGCCTTCATTTTGACCAGTTTTTGGTTCAGTACACTCTCTGGCGAAATGACCTGGTTTGTCACAGTTGTAACACCTCAGGTTAGATTTATCAAAACCAATTTTGCTAGAATTGTTTACGCCAAACATTTTCCTCCCAGTTCTTCTAGCAAAATTCTTCACCCTGTAAACTACCATGGCCATTTGATACTTGATGTCATTCTCTTCAACATCATCCGGATTAACTTGTTGAAGATCATCAACAAGAACATTAGGAGCAGTAAGTCTTCCGGCCATGAAAGCTTCATAACTCGACATGAAAGTGGTGAAAAGAGCAAGATGCTCCTCAGCAATCTGAACAGTTTGTTTTGATGGACTAGTGGTAGCAACATAAGCATGTTGACCACTCTGAGAATCTTGAGATTGAGAGACTTGTTGATGGATGATGGGGGAATAATGTTGAGCAGCTGGAACATGAACTTGGTGGTTTACTGCTGGTTGAATAAAAGTAGATGCTGCACTTCCAGATTGTTGTTGCTGACACATCTGCGTATAACTGACATAGTAATTCGGATTACTAGCCATCTTTGCATATAGAGCATTTCCTTCAGCACCCAGAGAACTGAGATGATTAGCAGCTCGCTGCTTATCATCCATAGCATAAGACTTGATTGTTGAGATGAGATCAGTTAACTGTAGAGTATACAAGTCTTTGGTTCTCTTTATCAAAGTACAGTTGTTATTCCAACTGTATGGAAGTGAGTTGAGCAATTTCTTGTTCACAGTTATGGGTTCCAGAGTAATACCCGCACTCTTCATTTTCGTGACCATCTAACAAACCTGGCCATCTGAACTTCCAGCTCTTCACCAACAATATGATTGAACATGTTGAACTCTTGATTCAACATATCCTTTTTGCTCTCTCTCATGTCTTTATTGCCCATAATCTGAGATTCTAGAGCATCCCAAAGCACTTTAGCACCCCTGAACTCTTGAAACTTTTGTGAGATCTCAGTAGTAAGAGCCATTGTGATGGCAGCATACGCTTTATCATCAAGTTCCAACCTCTTGATGTCATCTTCATCCCACAGATGTTCAGGTTTCTGAACCATTTCACCTTTATCATTTTTGTACAATGGAATGTAAGGACCATACTGGATTGATCTCCACATCTTCGGTTCCGTGTAGATAACATATCTCTCGAATCGGAAAGCCCAATCAGAATAATCATCTTCACAGAGAAGCCTCGGTGGCTTGTTACCAGTACCAATCTCAGTGTCTAGATGAAGTGAAGCAGTAAGATGCTTCAAATTCGGTGTTGTTGAAGCCATAGTGATCAGAAAGTCAAAAATCTGGTTTTCGTGCGAGAAGAGAATTCGTGCGAAAAGTGATTTCGCGCGGACTGAGTTTTCACGCGCGATGGAGCTTTTCGAGCGAATTTCCAAAATTACCTTTTCACGCGAATCGCATAAAAAGGTATAATATCTAACTGAGCGAAAACACCAATTTTCGCGTGCGAAAAATTGCAGATCAAGCGAAAACGTTGAGTTTGTGCAGAAACGAATTTTCAACAGTTTGTTCACGTGAATGTCACCTCCAATTCACTGATTAGGTTTGATTAGTTCCATTTTAATCCAATTTTAATGAATTTAAGTCAATTTTAATCAAAATTAAGCTTAAAGTTCACTAATTCAGTTCAATTAGGTCCAAATCAGTCCAAATCTTCCACAATCGAGCAGCATAATTTTGCCATTTCAGAATCTAAGGTAATCGATGATGAATTCTTCAAAAATCGAGTAGAACACAATCCAATTCTTCTCCAAATCGTGGTTCAAGAGCCTAATGCTCTGATACCAATTGTAAATCCTCTGAAATCTCCCAAGAACAATAACACACGATCTCAATCTTGTGAACGCGGAATATTAACAAGATTGGAGTAGAAAAGAAGATTGGATTGAACAAGAAATGCTTTTGCGATTGAAACAAACAACCTATTACAGGTCTTGTGCGATTTCGCACAGATAAGTATGATAATGAATGAAAAGCTTAATTACAAAACGAAAACTAGCTATTTATACTAAACACATAGTTCTCGCGCGAGATGCCTTTCGCGCGGCTTTGTCTTTCGCGTGACAGCTGTTCTCGCGTGGAGGCTTGTCTCGCATGGGCTGCTTCTCGCGTGACTTATTCCTGTCGCGTGGATTCTTGCTTTCGCATATGATGTTTTGCCGAGCCTTGATTTGTCTTCTACAACGACCACCCACCACCTACCACACCCACCACCATCCGACCGCAGCCACCACCCACCACCCACCACAGCCACCACTACGAACACCATCACCGACCACCGGTCAAAACCACGTGCGATCTGACCACCGTCGTCGCTGCTGCTCTTGTTCCGTCGGCGCTACTACAAAGATTTCTAGACTCGGTATTTTTTTCGTTTTTTTAAATTTTTTGTTTTATAGATGTAAATGCTTTAGACTGTGCTTATTTGATAAAATTATTTGTTTGATTAGTGTTATTTTGGATGAGAGAACATATATTTTATGATTTAAGTTTTGATTAGTTGATAAATATATTTGTTAAAACCATATTAAAGATGTAAATGGTTAACTTTTGAACTAATTGGATTAGGATTAGAAGTCATATTTGTTGAAACTATATTTAGGATAAGAAACTAAATTTGTTGATATATGCTTTAAGTTTTGCTTAATATTTGAACTATATGAAATTGGGTATTTTGTTATTTAGTTGGTTATAATTAGTTGAAAGTATAGAAAACTTGTATTAGAAATTGACAAATTAGTTATACTAAATTATTTAGCTATTTTATTAAAGATGTAAATGGTTAACTTTTAAACTAATTGGATTAGGGTTATAAGTCATAGTTGTTGAAACTATATTTAGGATGAGAAACTACATTTGTTGATATATGCTTTAAGTTTTACTTAATATTTGAACTATATGGATTTAAGTATTTTGTTATTTAGTTGGTTATAATTAGTTGAAAGTATAAAAAACTTGTATTAGAAATTGACAATTAGTTGTACTAAATTATTTAGGTATTTAATTAAGAGAAACAAAATTAGTTACGTATGATGAATAACAAGAATAAATTGGCTTTTAATTGTTGTTCATTATTAGAAATTGACTTATAATTGATGTCCATTATGATGAAAAACAAAATTGTTGTTCGTTTTGTAATTTAATTTTGTCATTATTAGCTTTTAGGTTTCGTGAACTCATTCTAATCATAATGATTATATTCATCCACTTAAATCCAAATTATATTCCAGTGCTGTAATCATGTCTGTCGATAAAAGTTGGATTCTTAATCCGAACCGTAGATCACCTGAGTATCAGCAAGGACTCAGCTCTTTTATCGATATGAGTGAAAAACATATCGACAAATATGGCCTGATTAGTTGTCCGTATAGAAATGTCAGAATTCTCAATTATTAGGATGGGTTAAAATGAAATATCATTTAGAAATATGGGGCATGTGTCAGACGTATAAGGATTGGATCTATCATGGTGAATGTTTAATTACTGAAGTTGTAGTTGTAGATGATGTTGAGCCAACAAACTAAATGGCTGACGTTATCGAAGACGTTATGGAAGAGAGTAGCGGTGTCCGTGATGATTAATCAGAATTATATCCTGGTTGTACTAAGTTTTCTTCCCTTGACTTTTTAGCAATGCTTATGAATATTAAGGTGAACAATAAATGGACCAATAGCTCATTTGATGAGCTCCTTGAGTTGTTACAGTCTTCACATCCTGACGGTAACAAAATTCACTCTTCTCACTATGTAGCCAAGAAGACATTAAAGAAGATTGATTAGGGTATGAATCGATACACATGTGCAAATATGATTATGCTCTTTTATGGGCAGAAAACCTATTGTTAGAAAATTGTCCAGTTTGTAACGAGAGTCGGTGGGTCGATACAAATACAAAGGGTAAGAAGTTACCACACAAGGTGTTACGATGGTCTCCTTTAACCCCCAGACTATGACGTTTGTATTCTTCAAGGCACACTATAAAGGATATGATTTGGCATAATATCGGACGATCAGAAGATGGTACGATGCGTCATCCTGTTGATGGTTATTCATGGAAAGATTTTGATATAAAGTACCCTACCTTCTCGAGAGAACCCCAAAATGTACGCCTAGGACTTGTAGATGACGGTTTTAATCCATTTAGTAACATGAGTTCGGCTCATAGCACGTAACCTGTTATACTCACGACATACAATCTGCCTCCATGGCTATGAATGACGGAGTCCTCATTCATGTTGTCATTGTTGATTCCTGGTCCTAAATCCCCCGGGAAGGACATGGATGTTTTTCTTAGGCCGTTGGTGGATGAGCTTAAGCAGTTGTGGGTGTCGGGCGTACGTACTAAAGACATGATGACAAACACATTTTTCACAATGAGGGCAGCTTTGTTATGGACTATAAAATGATTTTTCGGCTCGTAGTAGTCTATCAGGTCGGAGCGGCCAGGGCTACAAAGCATGCCCGACTTGTAACGAATACACTCCTTTAATGCATGTCATAAATATAGTCGTTTATGTTGGTCACCGTCGATTTTTAGATGGAAACCATGAATGGAGAACAAGTTTGGACTTCAACGGGGAACCCAAGATAAGAGCCCCTCCGAAATAATTTAGTGATACTGACATAGAAACTCAACTTAGTCGACTCCGCCACCGTTTACCAGGTAAGCATCCTGATTTTGGAGGTGTTAAATCAAATTGGGAGGAGTATGAGTTAAATTGGTCCAAACGAAGCATATTTTTTGAACTTGAGTGCTGGTCTTCTCTACAGCTAAAACACAACTTAGATGTGATGCATATAGAGAAAAATGTGTGTGATAGTTTGCTAGGTACTCTTCTAATGAATGAAAAGAGCAAAGATACACCAAACGCACGGGTTGACTTGAAAAATCTAAATATTCGGAGTAGGCAATGGTTAGAGAAAAAAATGGCAAGTGATATAGCCCCCACCCAAAATACTCATTGAAGACCAGTGATCGAAAGTTATTTTGTGAGTTTATAAAAATGTAAAACTGTCTGATGGGTTTGGATCTAATATAAGAAAGAGAGTGATAGATAACAATACTAACATTACTGGGTTGAAATCTCATGACTCTCATATTCTCATGCAACGTTTGATACCAATTGGTGTTAGAGGTTTTTTGGCCAAAGATACTTATACACCAATAGTTGATTTGTGTACATTCTTAAGCAAATTTTATCTAGAACACTACTAATAGATGATATGAAGAAAGCTAAGGAGGCCATTCTTATAATATTGTGCAAGTTAGAATTGATCTATCCTCCAACGTTTTTTGACATTATGTTTCATTTAGTTTTGCATTTACCTGATGAAGCGATTCGTAGTGGTCCAGTGTGTATGAGATGGATATATCCGTTTGAAAGGTATATGAAAAAACTAAAAAGTTATGTCAGAAACAAGGCAAGACCAGAATGTTGTATAGCTGAATGTTATGTTGCTGAAGAAGCTTTATTATTTTGTTTGAGGTACCTTCGAGATGTTGAGACTCAGTTCAATAGCCCTGATAGAAATGAGGATATCGTTATTTAAAAAGAAAGATATATGCGTTTGAGTCAAAATGTCGTCCGGCTAGCACAAAAAAGATGAAATATCTTTCTCCAAGCGAAAAACTTAAGCAAGAATGGTTTGACCTCGATAGTTGTCAAGAAGTTAGAGACTATATGAAGTAAGAGTTCCTATCTTTAAGTTTTTAACATTAGTTAAATATATTCCGTTCCTCACTTATTATATATTTTTGTCAAAAATATAGTAAATTTAAATCTGAATGCCCACATGAGGATGTCATAACCAAATTTCCATCATGGTTCTGGAGAAGGTAATCCATGTATAAAATTCTCGAGGTTTCCAACATGAATTCAAATCTATATTTGTTAGGTAATTTATATACAACAAGTTATTTTCTTAGGTTTATTTGATGAAAATACAAAATTCTCCAGATTTTCACTCAGAGTTATATGCTCTTTCAATGGGTGCGGACGTAAAAGCCTATAATTACACTGCTTGCATAGTCAACGGTGTTAGGTTTATGGTACTTGCACGTGACGCGCAACGCATAACACAAAACTCTGGTGTTTTAGTGGAGAGTGAGAATGATGAGAAATATTATGGTCAAGTTGAAGAGATTATTGAGTTGTGGTATGCAAATGGGTATTCTGCAGTCCAATTTTGTTGCAAATGGTTCGATACTCGAAGGGGTGTTTCATACGACAATAATATCACCAGTATCAACACCGAACGCAAATGGGACAAAGACGATCAACTCATATTTGCTTCCCAAGCTAAACAAGTGTTCTACATCCGAGAACCTTCTCGGAGAAACCAAAACAATAATCACCGGTGGGTCGTCGAGAATGTTAATCATCGTAAAATTTGGGATCGACCGTCATCTAATGATGGCCTCGTGGAGAACATCAAAATGTTGATAATGACTTAACAGAAGATCTTGACGTCATTCATAATCATTCTTCATCTAATAATGTACTTTTCATTGACTTCACCCAATACTTTCAAAATATTCCTACTTATGTCACCGATGGCGAGACTGCAAGTGAAGTCAATCCACCAAATGTTACTGCTAATGTGATGTCTGAGGACGAGGGTGATTATGATAAAGAGGATTTTGATTATGACACTGAGGGGTCTAACAACGAGACTGAAGTATATGAGGGAGACTCCGATTAAGTATATATTTAATCTAAAACTTTGTAGACATGATATCTTATTATAGTTGAAAACTTTATTCTTATTTTAATATTTATGTTGTATATCTTATAATTTTTGCAGACATAATATCTTTTTAGATTGTTTTGGTACACCTCATGGCTGATGTAATGAGCCATGGAGGTGATGGCGTGGGGGATCCACCACTTCCTCCTTTTGACGGCCCCGGAAGCCATCAGTTGGATGGTAAGTATTATATTTTTATATTTATTTATTTATTATTAATATATATTGTAAGTGTGGGTTTTTTTATTATAAGTGCAGGTTCGCCTTCCCGAAAAACAAGAGGGAAGGTAAAAAACAAAAAGTTACAGCATGAGTTAGAAAAAAAGGAGGACATTTATCTCTTCCTTTTGATAGGGCTGCCACGTATACCCCAGTCGGTGAACTTAACGATATGTTTGTTCGTGAGGTTGGGATATACATGGAGGCCAATTATCCCTTTAATGTACGTTCATGGACTGATCTTTCCGATGCTCAGAAGAATGCGTTGGATGAGCATATGGCGGTAACTTTTATATGTTTTATGTTTATTGTTCGGTATTTATTTAACTAACATCATTTTGTTTTAACTTAAATGTAGTGACGCTTTGATTTTGATGAGATTTTGCAAGATCGTGAACACGCTCAGATTGAGGGTGACATTCGTTCTATATATCTCAAACGATTCAGAGATCGAAAAAACATTGCAAAAAGACACTTTGAGCATGTTGGAGGATATGAAGATGTGGAACAAGCAAGGCTCAACCCACCAAAGGGAATGAATCATGAAAATTGGAGGAAAACAGTTGATTTTTTCTTAAGTGACGGACACAGAAAAGCCTCATCATCAAACAAAGCAAACAAGCAATAACAACAATACACTAATCGTATGGGGACTGCCTCGTATAGTAGTTATTGTTACAAGAAGGTAATGCTTTAATTATTTATATGTGTATTGTATACAAGTATTTATTTAATATGTGATATATTTTTAAATGTTAATCAGAATAAGAGCAGACTTGAGGTATTTCAGAATGCTCATACAAGTAAAGATGGGACCTTTGATACGGAGATAGCTGAGCAACAATATGTAAGTTTTATATAAATTAGAGTTTTGAAATATTAAAGATGAAGCCTTTGTGTGTGTGTGTGTGTGTGTATATATATATACATATATATCTGTAGATATAGATATATACATATATATATATATAGATATAGATATATACATATCTATATATGTATATATGTATATATACATATATATATATGTATATATACATATATATGTATATATATATATGTATATGTATATATGTCACACCCTCAATTTTCACAAACGGAGTTTTACCGTCAGGCGTGTGACATAACCAGGATCTCAAATAAGCATCAGTTACACCAAACGACTCGACAATTACAAATCATATAAGTTGCTTAGTAATAATGAATAAACCAACTTGTATTAAAGTATTGCGGAAGCAAAAACAGGAAAATATTTAACAATAACTTTGGAACATGCAAACACGCGTTCAATACAATTTATGTAAAGTAAATGAAATTAAGTCTTGAAAATATTTTGGGGTGAATGCGGAATGACATGCAGTGGATGATGTGCTCCTAAACGATCCATTTCAATGTCCTGAGAGAAAACATGCAAAAGTCAGTACAAGACTGGTGAGTTCACAGGTTTATCAGAAAAACATAAGTATCAGTAATGTAATTCCTGGATTTAGTAATCAAAGCATATAATGGGTAGCTAGCCCATAGCAATCATTATGTGTATGAAGTCGCGACCGAGCTGACATGTAATTAATAGTAATAAAGTATGCCCGACTATGGATTCCCCACCACAACACTGTAAAACAGGCTGACCGTTCACCCGTTTGACCTCCGGTCAAGCTAACGCGACTAGCCCGGACGGGGTATGTCAATCCCAGTAGATCTACTAACAATCACCTCGCTATTTGCATATTAACGGTCCGAAGGGCAAAGTATAACACCATGGTATCAGGTATATGCAGTATTACAAGAACCCAATGTAATGTAACATTTATAAAAGCAGCATGTTTCTCTCCCCCAAAAAGAGTATAAAGTAAAAGTGGGGCTGTAAACTCACCTGGTATGCGTAACAACTATTTAAAGTTTACTTGGAGAATAAGTGAACTGACAACCTTCAGAGGTTACCTAGATCATGTAAGTACATAAGTACGTGCAAACAGAGAAGATGTGAAACCCTAAGCACACACAACCAAAGACTCAAGGTTTCAGAAAAATAGACATGTTTGACCCGGTTGACCCGTTTGACCCGTTGGTGACATTATGAGTTGTAATTCCTTTAAGTAACATAATCATTCCTCAAGAATGGTTCACATACATCATAACAATCAATTTCCAGTCCCAAACATGATTTCCTAATTAGTAATCATCATTCAACATCATACATGATCATCAAGTTCCATACAAGCCAATTAATACATTTCATCACAATAAGCATCCTTAATAAATACTCTAGCATGATCCTAGACTCATACACAACTCATACGATCAAAATAAATTCTAGTAGTACTAACATTACACGCAAAAGCCAAGTAAATATGCTACAGTTTGTAGGTATTCGTTTTCCAGAATCTGCGTTTTCCGGCAGATTCTAGGTGTTCGAAAGATACGGTCAAACACATAACCAACCAAGGATTTAGACCAAGGAAAAACTCTAGTAGGCTCTCCTATGAGTCAATTAAGTATGTGAAAAGTTGTTTTAGGTTTTAAGGGCCTGGAGTTACTAGAAAAACTAAAAATGTTACAGCAGCTCTCAACCGGAAGGCTGCTGGAGTTAGCTTGCCAAATTGTGCATAACTCCCATTTGAAAATAGATATTGGGTTAATTCTTTTTCTGGAGTTCAGAGGACTCCTAGGAAAAATGTTTGATCATAGGGTTTGGTCTCAATTTTTATGAAATGAAAATGGCACATCAAACAAGTCAACACATACATTCTGTCCAAGAGGACAGAATTGACCCTTCTAGCCAAAACAAGTAAAACACGAACTTAACCACCTCCAATTGGAGTGTGGTTACCCTTTCTGGAAACTAGACTCAGTAACAAACAATTTGGGCACCAGAAACACATCATTTGGACCTGTTATGACCTGTTTGTGGCACATACAAATGAGACTCAGAATCTGTCAGAATGTTTGTTTCTGACCACACATTACTAAAATGATGATAACTCACGTTTTACAAGTCCAAATTGGACAAGGTTGGATATTTTGAAAACTAGACTCCATGAGGAACATGTTAGACTCAAGAAAACCAGTTTTTGGATTCGTATTCATTTGGTTATGTTATGATGAAAACAGAGTATGCAATCTGCCAGATATCAGAACGTGTACACATTTCACATTTGTCATACCCCACATACCACATAACGATTTCCCAATACAAGAATCATTTTTAGAGCAGGTCATAGCATCTATTAGAAAATCTAATTATCACCATGAACATATCCATAACATCAATACATCAATTCCTTGCAAGATTAACATATTCTAGTATTCATCCAACCAAACTAACATCATGAAATCATCAAACAACCATCAATTTCATGTAATTAACTTTAATTTCGAACTTGAGTTCATCATGTATCAAACCCACGAATTTAATCAACAAAAACTTATAATTCTTGCATAATCAATATCAAGCAATATGTAAACCATCAAACTAAACTACTAGCATCATCAATTAACCCAAGGATCGTCATCAAGAACATCAACATAACATCTAAACCCTCGGCCGACCTAAAGAACCCACACAAAACATCAAACTAACCTTTGATTCTTGCAATAGAACACGAATTGATGCTTCTAACACCTTCTAATGCTTGAAATCAGTCCAATCCAAGGTTTCTTTGCTTGATTTTGATCCAAAACCAAGAGAGAAAGGGTGAGAGGAAAGGAGTCGGTCGAATGGGTGGGGATTTGGGGTTTGGGTTGTTTTATTTATTTTAATTTGGCATATTTACCCTTTAGACCCTAGTGTTTTGCATTTTATAAAAAGGCACCCCTTTAAACATTTTTTAAATAGTTTTTAACTACAATAATTAAACATATAAACTCATGGTAACAATTACACATTTAATCTTTATAAAACACGAAACATACGAATCTATACACACGTTTCCACGTTACGCGATTAATTCTCCATTTACATGTAAAACACACAAGCACATAAACGTAACGCAATAATCACATAATCAGTTAAATTACCTTTAATTAATCATTATTAATTGTCATTAGGTCACCAACGTTAAACGACAACCAGTGTGTGCTCAAGACACGTGTATACAAGACTTAACGAGACTAACGGAGTTTGGTAACGTAAAATTACTGAGTGTCACATTATCCCCATGTTGAAAGAATTTTCGTCCCGAAAATTGGAACACTGGGTCAACGTACATAGTTAGTAAATGAAGCATTATGAGCAACTATTTTGTTATCCAGCACGTAGACGTCCTAAGGTTTCCGAGAGATTAGGAAATAAATCCAAAATAAAGAACGTAAGGTTCTTAAGGTTTCGCAAGAGTTGTGACATTTATCCCCATGTTGAAGGGAATTTCATCCCGAAATTGAAGGAAAAGATATCTTACAACTGTATCTTAGGAATTGAAAATTTAATCGTCGAACAGTTGCGGATACTTCTTTTTCATTTGATCTTCGCGTTCCCAGGTAAACTCTGGTCCACGCTTTGAGTTCCACCTAACACGCATAATAGGGATCTTGCTACGTTTTAGGGTTTTGACTTCTCGATCAATGATCTCCACTGGTTCTTCGATGAAATGTAATTGGTCATCTATCTTTAGTTCCTCCAATGGCACGATCAATGATTTATCAGATAGACATTTCCTCAGATTGGATACGTGAAACACATCGTGTATCCCCCTGAGTTCTTCAGGTAAATTCAACTGATAGGATACTGGGCCAATCCGTTTGACAATCTCAAATGGCCCCACATATCTAGGGCTTAGCTTCCCATGCTTGCCAAAACGTATTACTCCTTTCCACGGCGAGACTTTTAAAAGTACATTGTCGCCAATCTGGAATTCCAATGGTTTACGACGCTTGTCAGCATAGCTTTTCTGTCGATCACGTGCCGCTGCCATCCGATTACGTATTTGTACAATCTTTTCTGTTGTTTCGTGCACCAGTTCCGGACTAGTAAGTTGGCTTTCTCCAACCTCTGCCCAACATACAGGTGACCGGCACTTACGTCCATAAAGTGCCTCAAATGGTGCGGCTTTCATTGAGGTGTGATAACTGTTATTGTAGGAGAACTCAACCAATGGTAGATGAGTTTCCCAACTGCTACCGAAATCGATCACACAGGCACGCAACATGTCTTCTAGTGTCTGGATCGTACGCTCACTCTGGCCATCGGTTTGCAGGTGATACGTAGTGCTCATATCTAGTCGTGTTCCCAATGATCGTTGTAATGACCGCCAGAAATGAGAAGTGAACCGAGCGTCACGATCAGATATAATAGATACTGGCACGCCATGCTGAGAGATTATTTCTCTTATGTAAATGCGTGTCAGTTTCTCCATTTGGTCCGTCTCCCGGATTGCCAGAAAATGTGCGGATTTTGTTAAGCGATCTATTATAACCCAAATGGTGTCGCATCCGCTGGGAGTCCTGGGTAACTTTGTAATAAAGTCCAGTGAAATCTGCTCCCATTTCCACACTGGGATTTCTGGTTGCTGGAGTAAACCGGATGGTTTCTGGTATTCCACCTTAACTCTGGAGCAAGTTAAGCATCTGCTTAAATACGCGACGATCTCCGCTTTCATGTTCGGCCACCAGTAAAACTCCTTTAGGTCTTGATACATCTTATCTGAACCTGGATGAACTGAGTAACGCGTCTTATGAGCTTCATCCATTACCAGCTCTCTCAAATTCCCATACAGTTGTACCCAGATCCGTTCCCTGAAGTAACGGATTCCATGAGCTTTGATCTCCAACCGTTTCTCCATGCCTCGTATGGATTCTGCTTTCAGGTTCTCAGTCTTTAAGGCCTCGCTTTGAGCAGCCTTGATTTGCACAAGTAGATCAGAATGTATGGTCATCTGTAATGCACGCACTCGACGAGGTCTTAATGTTTCTTTCCGACTAAGGGCGTCGGCTACCACATTAGCTTTACCCGGGTGATACTTGATCGCACAATCGTAGTCATTGAGTAATTCCAACCATCGTCGTTATCGCATATTCAATTCCTTCTGATCGTATATGTGCTGGAGGCTCTTGTGATCCGTATAAATCGTGCACTTGGTTCCATATAGGTAGTGTCTCCAGATCTTCAAGGCAAATACTACAGCTCCTAATTCCAAATCATGCGTTGTGTAGTTTTTCTCATGCACCCTGAGTTGTCTAGGCTCATAAGCTATGACTTTGTCACGTTGCATCAGTACGCATCCCAAACCCTGGATGGAAGCATCACAGTAAACAACAAAGTCATCAGTCCCTTCTGGTAAGGCTAGGATTGGTACAGTGCAAAGTCTGTCTTTAAGCGTCTGGAATGTTGTTTCTTCTTTTCTACCCTACTTGTAAACAGTTCCCTTATGGGTCAGGGCAGTCAAAGGTTGTGCCACTTTGAAAACCCTTCAATAAATCGTCTGTAATAACCTGCCAAACCAAGGAATTGTCGCACCTCGGTAGGCGTCTTCGGTGTTGGCCAATCCGTGATGGCTTCAATCTTTGATGGATCTACATGTATACCCTTGTCGTTCACCACATGCCCAAGGAAATGCACTTCGAGCATCCAGAAGTCACATTTTGAGAATTTGGCATAAAGTTGTTCATTCCTCAACAATTCTAGTATGGTTCTCAAATGTTCTTCATGATCTTCCTTATTATGGGAGTAGATCAGTATATCATCGATGAATACAATGATAAACTTATCCAAATAAGGCTTGCAGACGCGATTCATGAGGTCCATGAAAACTGCTGGGGCATTGGTCTGTCCGAACGGCATTACAGCAAACTCATAGTGTCCATAGCGAGTCCGGAACACCATCTTCGTGTAAAACCTCTGAAAACTCCCAAAGATCAGTAACACACGATCTCAATCTTGTGAACGCGGAATATAAACAAGATTGGAGTAGAAGAAGATTGAATTGAATCACAAAAGAAGATATTCGATTGATAAACAGAAACCTATAAAAGGTCTTGTGCGATTTCGCACAGATACAATGATAATGAATGAAAAGCTTAATTACAAAACGAAAACTAGCTATTTATACTAAACATAGAGTTCTCGCGCGAGATCCCTTCGCGTGGATCAAGATTTCGCGCGGCAGCTGTCTTTCGCGTAGTCTGCGACTCGCATGGATCTGGACTTTCGCACTGTGGGCTTCTCGCGTGACTTGTTGTTGTCGCGTGGCTTTGGTTTCGCATATGATGTTTTGCCGAGCCTTGATTTGTCTTCTACAATCTCCCCCTAGGCTCGGTGAAACATAATCAATCAAAGTCAACATTAGCCTTCTGGTAAGAGCCAGCATAAGCATACCATTTATTCCTCAGGATCCGGTCAATCATCCATACATACTGGCAAGATAGAAAGTAAACAGACTCATCAGCTGAGATAGGACAGTGTAACAGCTTTGATAAGTCGTCTTTGCCAAACTTCATTAAGTCTGCTGGATCAATGATTCGATAAGACTTGTCTATACATTTGATCACAGCGTGACCGGAATCCTTTTCACATCTCCAGGATAGAAGTTGCTTCAAAGAGTTTGGAGGAACTGGAGCATGAACAGGGACTTTTCTGATAAATTTAGGATGTTGATAGACTCGTATCTTCATTGGAGCTTTAGTATTTTCATCAATTCGTGTTGAGTCATCTATCAACTTTGATTTTGCAGTCTTAAAGTCTTTGAAGTTTGTGCGCATCTCCCTTCTAATCATGGATCTCATGAGCTCAGCTTCACTGTGATTACTCTCATTGAAGAATGGAGCTTTGCCCATAGAGTATAAATCAGCAGCACGTAATGTATGAAAGTCTTGTGTGCTCTTTAAATAATCAATCTCTCCATTTCTTCTCTTTATAACATACATTCTTTTCTCACCATCATAAGCCCAGCTGATTACGTGAGACATTTCACCATACTTTTGTTTTGGCTTAGATATAAACAGAAAGTGAGCTTCAGTAGGTGGTGGTGGTGCTTTGAACTGTAAACCTCCTCTAGTGTATAGGGCAATCTGACCAGTATTATCTGTCTTTGTAGTATCAGTAGGAGTTTCACCACTCACAGTCTCTGTAGGAATTTCTCCTTCTTCAAGATTAATATCCTTGAATAATTCTTGAAGATTGTTGCCAAAAATATCTGTGTATTCAGTCTGTTCCTCCAGATCTTCAAAAATATCAAGTTCTTCTTCAATAGTTTCAGATGAAGTTTGTTGAAAGGAATATAATTCCTTTTCATACACACTTTCTGTGGCTGGGTCTATTGGATCATATCCTTCTGGATTACTAACACTTGGTCTATCGACATTGTCAGTGTTAGTCTCTCCAGTAGGACTTGAAGAAGAACCTGTAACATTTCCACCATCTCCACCATCATTTCCACCATCTCCACCATCATTTCCATCATTATCTCCATCATTATTATCATCACCATTATCATCTTCATCGTCATTCTCATCATTTCATCCACATCATCATCAGAATCACCATAATCAACTAACTCCTCATCCTCCCTTTCATGAACAATGGGCAGAGTAACCATGTGTTCTGGCTCAACAAAAGCAGTAGATATGTACGCTTCAGTGATCGGTACTTCAGATGAAATAGTAACATCCTCAGTAGGACTGACACTTTGCTGTACAGTAGATGTTTGGGCTTCGTTGACCGTTTCTTTTTCAGGAACTGTCTCAGTGGGAGGTGGGCTTGGAGATCGTCTGCTAGATTCACCAACCACAGTAGTAGATCTTATGTTCTGTGGCTGATGAAAGTAGGTCTGAGAGATAAATTCTCTGAGCTCGTTTAGTTGTCTCTCCAACCCAGATGAGTAGTCAAATATGTTTTTCATTTGTTGCTCAAGAGATGCTAATCTGGTATCTTTGATAGCTGAGTCAAGATGAATCATGGTTATCTGATTAGACTTTTCTTCATTACTTTTCTTCAACTCAGCAATCAATTTCATATTTTCAAAATTTTCCTTCTCCAGGTTCTTTATTCTTTCTTCTAAAGTGATAGAACCTGGAGTGCTTGTTGATTCTTCTCTCCTCTGAAACTCAGGAGGAGTATTCAACAATATGTCTACATCAAACTCCAAATTCTCCTGATGAGGAGGTGTAGAGAAACCAGAAACAGGAACATTAGATGCTCCAGAAACAGGAACTGTTTCTGTTTCAGGACTAACAGTAGTCTTATCAACATGAGATTCTTCCCTCGTAATCACATTTGCAGGTGATCTCTGAACTTCAGAAGAAGTGGTCTGATCAGCCTCTGTAATAACCACTTGTGTTCGTGGTTTCCTGGGAATAATACCACCACGAACTCTCTTTCTCGATGGGAAGTCTTTTCTTTTTGCCATTCGTTTGCGTCGTGATGATGTACTCGGAGACTCTTTTGGGACATAATCAGTGTCCCTCTCTTCCTCACTTGGTCGAGATGATGTTGGAGTGGAAGGAGTTGGATCAGTCTGAATCACATAAGGAACATTCCCTATCTGATCACTAACAGTATCGGAACTAGAAGCAGAATGAACAACTTCTTCCATTCCTCCTTCATGTGTAGGTTCATCTTCAAAAAGCTTTTCAATCTCTTCCTCAATATTTTCTCTAGTAGAGGAAGTAGAAGCACCAGCTTGTGCCTCATCAGTATGAGCACCACCTTCACCGAGCTCATCGACATTTTCTTCAATCTCAGAAAATCTTCCAATCTTGGCAAAACTTTCACCAGAGCATTTGTTGCCTCTGGCTCCAGTTAGATGAGAGAAAATCTCCTTCTTCACAGTCTGTACAACATACTTAGGAGATCTCTGAGTAGCAAGCTCAGGATAAGCATCATTTATCACCAACTGGATAAATCTCGGGTACATAATGAACTTCCTTCCAGGATTTGCTGTAGCATTCTTTACCATCTCCTGAAATATAACCCAGAAATGCTAAAGGGAATGTCATCAACCAATGAAACTAGTAGAGATCCAAACACAGCACTCAGGCTATCCATTCCAGCCTTCAAATTACTCAAACAGTGAATTACCACATGAAATAAATATTTCCAGGATGGTGGTAACCACTTCTTCTCTAAACTTGGATATCTATACTCATAACCCATCCGAGATAGACAATCCATGACAGTATCATCATCTAATCTTGTTGGTGCTCCCTCTTGGTCATTAAACAGAAGAACTCTGTTTAGTATGGCTTGAGAAACTATCACCCTTTTATCCTTCACAGTTGCTGTAATAATCTGGTTTCCAGATTCGTCTTTTTCTAGAGCAGCAGTGCTCCAGAAAGAGTCTATCAGTTCGGCATAGATGGCTGGATCAGCAGAAATAGAATAAACAATCCTCGAGTTCTTCAGCCCCTCAATCATAGAATGAAATAGTTCTTTCCTTCCGGTACTTCATCCAGATAAGCAACACAATTATGATTCTTGTTAAAGATCATTTGTGCCATCTGCATTGTCAAATAAGATCAAATTAGAACACTCTTGAAAATAACTTAATTATGCATATAGAATTTAACACTTAAAACATTTTAGCTTTTAAGGTCTTATTATTTGAAAATTTTATCACTTAGAAAATTTTCATTTCAAGACTTAGTCACATGTGTGTACATTTAATTCACTTATGATTTATCAAAAGTTATAAGTGAGAAATCAATGTATGATAACAACAGAATCAACACTTAGAAACATTTAGAATTTTTCTCACGCGAAAAAACTCATGCGAAATGACCAAATCATGCGAAATTCAACAATTCTTGCGAAAAATGATTTTATGCGATAAAGCCTTATCACGCGAAATTAGTTCACACGCGATAAGCCTTTTCACGCGAAATTAGTTCACACGCGATAAGCCTTTTCACGCGACATCTTAGTTCATGCAAAAGGACTTTGTGAAAACTTAGTTCAAGCGAAAACGCGTATGTTCTCATGCGAAAACAAGACTTATGCGAGAAATCATTCACACGAGAAATCGTTTTCGCGACTGTTCAGCTTCTCTTGCGATTCGCACAACCCCAACTTCAAATTAACCTTTCAAAATCGATTTTAATCCATGAAATGCATATCATTGCTGTCGCCTAGATCTATTAGGTTAATTTCATTCATCAATTTCATCATTTAAGTCCATTTATTTAGATTTTAAGTTCAAGATGTTAAGTTCCTCTTAGTTTTTCAGATCTACAGTAACCAAATCAAGTTGTTTATACCTTGAAAATCACACTAAACACGTACTGAGTATGATGAGAATCAAAATAACAGAAGATGAGTGAGATAATGTAATGTTTGGAGTATGCGAGAGGAGATTTCGTGTATGTGAGCGAAAAGGATTTTCGGGTAGGTTTGAGCGAAAAGTGGCTTTTTCTAGAACATTGTGCCTTTTATACCACAGACAAGTCACGCGAAAACACATTTTCGCGAAACATCCTTTTTCGCGTGAGATTCCCAGTCGCGTGATTCAGTTATTTTTCAAAATTTTTCAAACTTTTCAATCCTTTTATTTTTAATGAATTTTGTCAACATAAAATGTTATTTACCAAGTGACCAATTATTTTAATGAATCTTCAATTTTCAAACATTTTCTTGTTATGTAATTGTCCTAAAACTAAAACACTATAAAAGTGAAAAAAAAACAAACACTTACAAACAAACAAAATAATAAAAGAATAAATACAATTAAAGAATCAAGATCGGATTTGCTTGTTTTGTATAAATTTTCATAATGAGATCATATAGTTCTTTTGTCAAGTTAAGACTCTGTCCGGCTTTATTTAAAATAACTGGTTAAGTTGATTGTCAATATATTTTGTCCTTTTAAACTTATACTTCAGGTTTTACTCAGACACATAATGAGTGATATATATCATGTTTTGTGTTGATTTAATATAAGTCAGTGGATCCCACAATCAGAACTTCTGTAGAATTATTATTATCCTTCAAGACACTATTGAGATTTTCAAGTCACCCCAATTTGACTTAAACCATGCATTGATGATCAGTGATACCATTTATTGTAATTCTAAATATAACTATTTGAGCATAACTAGCCTGAGAAATATTTCTTAACCCGGAATATTAACAAGTTTAAGGACTTATTGACAGCCATCCGGACTTACGTCTGCCCTCTCAAGATGTTTAGGACTTACAAGCCATTCGGACTTACATGCCCCATCTTTCGATTTTGCCTTCCAAAGTTAAAAATATTCTCAAAATAGAAAATAGATACCATATAGTATGTATGTCTTTTAGACATATCTTTTGATTTGTTTGTGCTTCTTGGCATCTTATATCCTATATGGCCTTTGTTGTTGGCATCTTTTGCTCAATTATTTTCTTTTTGTATTTTTCTCCTTTTTGTTTCTTTTGTATATGTTGTTTATCTTTGTATATATATATATATGATAATCACTGAATCATCATATACAGGCTTGAGTATGACAAGATTATATCTCTCAGTCTGTGTTAGAACATTTTTGACACATAATCCTGATATGTTCCCCACTGAATCATATTTCTTTAATTCAAGTGTAATCACTCAATTATGATCTTTTCATTTCTGAAAGCAAAGCCTATCAACATATCAAACATAATCCAAGTGTATTCGTATTTAAGCCTTTGAAAGTACTTATACTCGTTTTGAACTTTGTAATATCATTTCTCATTTAAGCATGAAAATTTGTTTCTTTTTGTATTGGCAATCCTTTGATCTTAACTCCCCCTAAGACCAAAAATATTTTTCAGAACTTGCTTTTCTAATTTTCTCCCCCTAAAATTGTGATTGTCCTTTTAAGAAAAAGAAACAATTGCAATTTTATTCATTATTAAAAACTGAAAAATCTTTTTGTGAAGATTCATTAAACCAATTTATCCAAAGTTAATCATTCCCAATGATTGCACTAGAAATCAAATCGAGAATGATCAAACGCCTTAGTAAATAAGTCAGCGATATTTTCAGTTGACGGCACTTGTTTTAGGTGAATAAGTTTACGATCAAAACAATCGCGGATAAAATGTATGCGGATGTCTATGTGTTTAGTTTTTGAGTGTTGGATGGGATTTTTCACGATGTTTAAAACTGCCGTGTTATCACACCAAATTGGTGTGTCATAAATGTTGAGACCATAATCGAGAAGTTGTTGCTGAATCCAGACAAGCTGGGAACAACAACTCGAAGCAGCCACATATTCAGCTTCGGCAGTGGATGTAGAGACAGTGTTCTGCTTTTTACACTGCCAAGAAATGAGTCGGTTGCCCAGGAATTGACATCCTCCTGTGGTCGATTTCCTGTCTAAATTACAACCACCATAATCACTGTCAGTATAAGCAAATAAATTGAAATCGGAATTTCGAGGATACCAAAGACCAAGTTTGGGTTGACCCTTGAGATACTTGAAAATCCTCTTGACAGCTTTCATGTGTGATTCCTTTGGATCACTTTGATAGCGGGCACACTGACAAACAGGGAACATAACATCCGGCTGCTTGCAGTGAGATACATAAGGGAACCAATCATTGATCTGTAAAGATGCTGATCAACTGATTCTCCTAATGGATCTGGAGTAAGAGTAGGACGAGAAGCCATTGGAGTTGGAGCTACTTTGGAGTCTTGAAACTTGTATTTCTCAAGAATTGTCTGAACATACTTTTCTTGATGAATGAGAATACCAGTCTCAGATTGAGTAACCTGAATACCCAAGAAAAATGAAATTTCTCCAAGTGAACTCATCTCAAACTTCTTCTTCATCACTTCTTCGAACTCCGTGCACATACTATCATTTGTGGAGCCAAAAATAATATCATCGACGTAGATTTGAACCAAAATAATATCATCCCCTGATTTTCGTATGAATAAGGTTTGATCAATTGCACCTCTTGAATAACCATTTGCAAGCAAATGTTCAGTCAGAGTTGCATACCAAGCACGAGGTGCTTGATGTAAACCATATAAAGCCTTATCCAACTTGTAAACATAATCAGGATGATCTGGGTCTTCAAATCCAGGAGGCTGACAAACATAAGTTTCCTCCTTCATTTCTCCGTATAAAAACGCAGTCTTAACATCCATCTGGTACACCTTGATGTTCATGAATGAAGCAAAGGCTAAGAAAATGCGTATTGCTTCTAGTCTTGCAACTGGAGCATACACTTCTTCATAATCTAAGCCTTCAACTTGATAAAATCCCTGCACCACAAGGCGTGCTTTATTTCTAACTATAACACCCTTTTCATCCGTCTTATTCCTAAAAATCCACTTTGTTCCAATCGGAAGCTTATCTTTTGGTAGTTCAACAAGATGCCAAACATTGAGCTTCTTGAATTGCATCAACTCATCCTGCATTGCTTCTATCCAGCTGTTTTCTTTAAGTGCCATCTCCACATTCTTGGGCACTGTTTGTGATAGAAAGCAAGCATACAGACATGTGTTGATTGCTCCTGATCGACTTCTGGTAACTACACCTTCATGTAACGGGCCAATGATTGCTTCAGTTGGATGAGTTTTATGTATTCTCAATTGAGAAATCTCATCTGCAACCATTCCATCTTCCAAATTTGTAATATGTTCAACATTATCAAGAACTTCTTCAGAAGCAGTTGACACATTTGGAGATTCATCAAATGGAACCTGAATGATCTCTATCGATGTGTGTATAGTGTCTGAAGAAGATGAAGATAATGGAGAACTCAACGATTCTTCCAGCTCCTGAGTAGGAATTTGTTCTGAAGAAATATCTAAAGACTCAGAACATGCAGATACTGGCACAGAGGCTGTCGGAATATCTTTGGATGATGAAGCAGTAGCAGAATCATCATATATCAAAGAAGGAAGTTCCTCAATTATTTGGTTTTCCAAGGTAATTGATTGAGAATTAGAGTCTGCAGATGAAGATTTAGAAATATTAAAATTTATGAACAAAGATTCATAATCATAAACCCATGAAGGAGCTGAACCTGCATCAGTTATGTTAAGTTCGTGCCAATCAATATTAAATGACTCGATTATTTGTCTAATTCTTTTATTATAAACACGATATGCAACCTTATTGGCAGCATATCCCACAAAGTAACATTCATCAGCCTTTTCAGAAAATTTTGAAGATGATTCAGTTGTATGCAACAAAGTGCAACAACAACCAAAGGCTTTAAAATATTTAACTTTGGGTTTGTGATTATAAAAGATTTCATAAGGAGTCTTATTTAATCTTTTGTTGATTAACACACGATTCTGAACATAACATGCAGTATTTACTGCTTCTGCCCAAAAGAACAAAGGTAATTTGGCAGCAGAGATCATTGTTCTAGCAGCTTCAATTAATGTCCTATTTCTTCTTTCTGCAACCCCATTCTGTTGTGGAGTGCCAGCAGCACTGAATTGTCTGGCAATTCCCTTGGATTCACAAAACTCATTCAGAGTTTGATTGCAAAACTCTGTCCCATTGTCACCTCTGATGCATTTTACCTTTTTCTCTGTCTGATTCTCCACCAAAGTAATGAATTTGATCAATAGATGTGGAGTCTCATCCTTAGATGCTAAGAAAAACACCCAAGTAAATCTTGAAAAGTCATCAGTAACAACCAAACAATAAGATCTTCGACCCAAACTTAGAACACTTACTGGACCAAAAAGATCCATGTGTAAGAGTTGTAAGATTGATTCGACTGAGTTGTGTGCAACTGGTTTGTGAGGAAGTTGATGTTGTTTACCTTTTGAACATGACAAACAATGTTCAGTTAAATGATATTCTTTTTCAGGTAAACCAATTACATGATTTCCACGTACAAGTTTATTCATGTTTTTAATATTGACATGTCCTAATCGACGATGCCATAACATGGAATCATTCTCCGAGGCTTTGGATAATAAGCAAGAGGCTGTTACCAAAGAATTAGAACAATGCATATCAAGAAGATATGTGTCATTGTCTCTCGGAGTCCTCATCAAAACCCATTCTTCTGGAACAACAAAACCTGGTTTTAATATTAAACATTCATTATTAGTAAAGTGTGTTGAATATTGTTTGTCACAGATTTGAGATACACTTAGCAGGTTATGTTTTAATTCCTCAACAAAATTAACATTTTCAAAACTCAGGACGCCATTTGTAACTGTACCCGTTTAGTAATTCGTCCTCCTCTATCTCCTGCAAATATCACTCTTCCTCCGTTGTATGATTGCACATTTGTAGTAGTGATAAATTACCAGTCATATGTCTTGAACAACCGCTATCAACATGCCATAGACTGTCAGTAGCCTTTCGCGGTTGTCCCTGCATTAGTAACAAAATTACTTAGATTTTGGTACCCAAGTCAAACATGACTTGAGTACTTTCTGAGTTGCAGTAAGACAAAATGATTTAAGATTATTATATTTTGTTTGCACATCATTCTTTTCGTTTATGCTTTTAGGCTTGACATTTTCTTTTATGTCATTGGTAAAATTCTTATCCCGTTTGACATTAAACTCATTAGCAACCTTTGATTTCATATTATTTGATAATTTTCCACGAGTGAAAAATAATTTTCTATTATGAGAAATAGAATTATGAAATCTTTGTTTACTTAATGATTTGTGTCTAAAAGGACAATTATTTGCCAAGTGATTAGTGTTTCCACACTGAAAGCATCTCTTCTGTTGTGTGTGGAAAACAAACTGTGGATGACAATTATGAAAATTGTCATAAAAACCAAAGTCAGATTGACTAGGTTTAACTTTCTCCACAGTCTCTCGAATCTTTGTCTCGTTGACAATTGCAAATTCATCTTTTGCAGATTCGAGGAAATTGAAGTATTACGACCACTTTGATTCGGAGATTTGGCGATTTTGACTTGTGAAATTATTGGTGTTGGAATATGAACAGTCGTTGTCTTTGCTGGAATAGGACCAGACTTTGAATGTGCTGGAGAAGGACCAGGCTTAGATATACGGATTGGTGCTGGAGAAGAACCAGGCTTTTGAATTGTGAGATTGCATGCAGAAGAATTATTCACTTGCAAATCTGGGCTACAAACATCTTGATTCACAAGGTTAGCATTATAATGAAGTTTATTTTTAAAGAATCGAGAATTCGTTTCTTTAAAAATATGTTCTTCATTTTCAATTACACCCTTAGAAATGAATCGACTCTTAAAATCATTTTCAATTCTTTCCTTTTGATTAGCCCTTTGATTTGCATTCAAATGATTTTTACTATTAGATTGCAACTCATTCAAATCAACCTTCTTTTCATTTCCAGACACATTTTGAGTACAAGCAGATTGTGAAACTTTTACATTCTTATTATTTAAACATTCATTCTCATTCTCATCCTCACTATCACTTTCCCAATCTTCAACCAACCCATCCACCTTCATTTTATCTGCAAAAAGATTTTCAGGTGATTGTTTAGTTTTGGGTGCTATGATAGGATCAACTGATAAGTTTATTTTAACAGAAGATTTTATGTTTTGAGATGGAGAAAATCCAATCCCATATACCATATCAGAATCACAAATGTTCTCAGATGAAGGTAAACATGAATAATCATGATTAATTGGAGGAGCAATGTTAGAAAACCCAACACCACATTTTCCTCCTTTAATTTTCTGAGTCATTTGTGACTTGATAATGCCCTCAACCATCGTTGATGAAAGTTCAAATTTCTCAACAGTCAATTTAACCGTGGCTAATTCACTGTTGAGTCTGTTAATTTCTAGAGCGAGTTCATTATTTCTGTTTGTCAAGTCATTATTAGTACATTCTTTATCATGAAGATTTAATTTCAAATTATAAATTGTTTTGTTTAAACCTTCAAGTTTGTCTTTAAAAATCCTTTCATTCGACTTGTGTTTATTAGCTTGATACTGAAGTTTTTCAACTTCCATTATCAGGCTTTCATTGTGAACTCTGTATCTTTGAACTTTCTCATACATGCATTTTGACATAAGTCATCATATACCTTGGGTTCTGAAGTTTCTCCTTCTGTTTCTTTGACCTTCTTCACCATGAATGCTTTCAATTTACCATCTGAATCATCCACTGGAGCACTAACAACAGTCTTTGGATCAATATATGGACTTTTGACTGTGAGCTCAACAGTGTCATTTTCAAACACAATCTTTTCTTCATCAACCTTCTCAACCTGTTCTTTCTTTTCAGCTTTCTCTTTCTCCTCTTCAATTCTCTCCTTCTCTTCTTCTTCTGTAGCAAATAATCCCTCCAACAAATCTTCAGACACGAATTCAGCAAATAAGTTTTCTTCCTCTTCTGGTTCTGGCACAATCTTTGCAATGAGTGCATGAGACAAAGTCAGATCAAGAGCCTCCATTTGATCAGACCAATCGTATTCAGCATTAGTTTGAGAAACTAATGCTTTATTGCCACTAGAAGTACCAGCTTTGTCTTTCTTCTGCTCAATCTCCACAGTCACCATCTTCTTTGGGGCTTCATTTTGAACTGTTTTTGGTTCAGTACACTCTCTGGCGAAATGACCTGGTTTGTTACAGTTGTAACACCTCAGGTTGGATTTGTCAAAACCGATTTTGCTAGAATTATTGACACCAAACATTTTCCTTCCAGTTCTTCTAGCAAAATTCTTCGCCCTGTAAACTACCATGGCCATCTGATATTTGATGTCGTTTTCTTCAACATCATCCGGATTAACTTGTTGAAGATCATCAACAAGAATATTTGGAGCAGAAAGTCTTCCGGCCATAAAAGCTTCATAACTTGACATAAATGTGGTGAAAAGAGCAAGATGCTCCTCAGCGATCTGGACAGTTTGTTTGGATGGATTAGTGGTAGCAACATAAGCATGTTGACCACTATGAGAATCTTGAGGTTGAGAGACTTGTTGGTGTATGATGGGGGAATAATTTTGAGCTGCTGGAACATGAACTTGATGAGTTACTGCTGGTTGCATATATGAAGATGCTGCACTTCCCGATTGTTGTTGCTGACACATTTGTGTATAGCTGACATAGTAATTTGGATTACTAGCCATCTTTGCGTAGAGAGCAGTTCCTTCAGCACCTAGAGAACTGAGATGATTAGCAGCTCGCTGCTTATCATCCATAGCATAAGACTTGATAGTTGAGATGAGATCGGTCAACTGAAGAGTATACAAGTCTTTGGTTCTCTTTATCAAATTACAGTTGTTATTCCAACTGTAAGGAAGTGAGTTGAGTAACTTCTTGTTCACAGTAATAGGTTCCATAGTAATACCAGCACTCTTCATTTTAGTGACCAGTCTAACAAACCTGGCCATTTGAGCTTCCAATTCCTCACCAACAATGTGATTGAACATGTTGAATTCTTGATTCAACATATCCTTCTTGCTCTCTCTCATGTCTTTGTTTCCCATTATCTGAGATTCCAGAGCGTCCCATAGCACTTTAGCACCCCTAAACTCTTGAAACTTTTGTGAGATCTCAGTAGTAAGAGCCATAGTAATTGCAGCATACGCCTTATCATCCAATTCCAGTCTCTTGATGTCGTCTTCATCCCACAAATGTTCAGGTTTCTGAACCATTTCTCCTTTGTCATTTTTGTACAACGGAATGTAAGGACCATACTGAATGGATCTCCACATTTTAGTTTCCGTGTAAATGACATATCTCTCAAATCGAAACGCCCAATCGGTATAATCATCTTCACATAAAAGCCTCGGTGGCTTGTTACCAGTTCCAATCTCAGTGTCTAGATGAAGTGAAGCAGTAAGATGCTTCAAATTCGGTGTAGTTGAAGCCATGATGAACAGAAAGTTTAAAATCAGAATTCGCGTGCGAAATACAAACTTGTGCGAAAACAGGTTTCGCGTGGAAAGGGTTTTCGCGCGATGTAGCACTTCGTGCGAAATTCCAAAGATACCTTTTATGCGAATCGCACAAAAAGGTGGAATACCTAACTGAGCGAAAACACCCTGTTTTCGCGTGCGAGAACTTGCAGATCAAGCGAAAACGTTGATTTTGTGCTGAAACAGATTACCAACTGTTTGTTCTTGCGAATTTCACCTCCAATTCACTGATTAAGTTTGATCGAACCCATTTTAATCCAATTTTAATGAATTTTAAGTCAATTTTAATCAAGATTAAGCTTAAAGTCCACTAATTCAGTTCAATTCGGTTCTAATCAGTCCAAATTCTCCACAATCGAGCAGCATAACTTTGCCATTTCAGAATCTAAGGTAATCGATGATGAATTCTTCAAAAATCAGGTAGAACTCAATCCAATTCTTCTCCAAATCGTGGTTCAAGAGCCTAATGCTCTGATACCAATTGTAAAACCTCTGAAAACTCCCAAAGATCAGTAACACACGATCTCAATCTTGTGAACGCGGAATATAAACAAGATTGGAGTAGAAGAAGATTGAATTGAATCACAAAAGAAGATATTCGATTGATAAACAGAAACCTATAAAAGGTCTTGTGCGATTTCGCACAGATACAATGATAATGAATGAAAAGCTTAATTACAAAACGAAAACTAGCTATTTATACTAAACATAGAGTTCTCGCGCGAGATCCCTTTCGCGTGGATCAAGATTTCGCGCGGCAGCTGTCTTTCGCGTAGTCTGCGACTCGCATGGATCTGGACTTTCGCACTGTGGGCTTCTCGCGTGACTTGTTGTTGTCGCGTGGCTTTGGTTTCGCATATGATGTTTTGCCGAGCCTTGATTTGTCTTCTACACTTCGAGATATCCTCTCCTCGAACCCTTAACCAATGATAACCTGATCTCAAGTCAATCTTGGAATAGTAGCTAGATCCTTGCAACTGGTCGAACAAGTCATCGATACGTGGAAGTGGATACTTGTTTTTGATCGTCACCTTGTTCAACTCGCGGTAATCAATACACATCCTGAAGGTTCCATCTTTCTTTTTAACGAAAAGCACTGGACCTCCCCAGGGTGAAGAGCTAGGACGTATGAATCCCTTGTCTAACAATTCTTGCAATTGCTTAGACAGCTCTTGTAGTTCGTTCGGTGCCAGACGGTATGGCGCTCGAGCGATCGGAGTCGCTCCGGGTGCTAATTCAATATGGAATTCCACCTGTCTGTGTGGAGGAAGGCCAGGTAGGTCTTCGGGAAATACCTCGGGAAAGTCTCTTACAACTGGAATATCTTCGACTCGCCTTTCATCCGTCTTCGTTTCAGTAACAAGTGCCAACAGGGCAAGGTGTCCTTTCCTGAGACATTTCTGAGCCTTCAAATATGATATGATGCCGACCAACGCACCCACCTTATCACCTTCCACTGTAAGAACTTCATCGTTCGAAATGGGTAACTTGATCAGCTTCTCCTTGCAAATGATCTCAACACTGTTCTTGGATAACCAATCCATCCCGACCACTACATCGAAGCTTCCGAGTGTGATAGGAATAAGGTCTATGCAGAAAGTGTGTCCAGATAAGCCTAGCTTACAGTTTCTAAACACTTGAGTTGTTGTTATCGTCCTACCGTCGGCTATTTCTATAGTGTACTCAGAAGTCAGGTTAGTAGGTACCATTCCTAGTACTTTGCTAAATTTTATGGATACATAACTTTTATCAGCACCGGAGTCAAATAAAACAGAGGCGTAACATTCATTAATAGAGAATCTACCAGATACTACAGTAGGGT
The DNA here is from genome assembly GCA_024085815.1 of Flaveria linearis. Lineage (NCBI taxonomy): Eukaryota > Viridiplantae > Streptophyta > Magnoliopsida > Asterales > Asteraceae > Flaveria > Flaveria linearis. The sequence goes on along the minus strand of CM044006.1, from coordinate 75,437,596 downwards.
CGTTTCGAGCCTCACCTGAGCCCATGATGAAAGCTCTGCCTCTACCACCATTGTTGTTATCGTTAGACTTATTAGTAGTACCGTTATTTTCATTTCGTTTTAGCTTTAGGCATTCCCTTTTAAAGTGACCGGGTTGACCGCATTCATAACACCCAGTATGGTTATAGTTTTGCTACTGCTGAGGTGTTTTTCCCGAGAGGTTTACCCTGCAGTTTTTAGCAACGTGCCCAAACTTTCCACACCTCTCACAAGTGTTCCTTGTGCATTGCCCAACGTGATAGAACTTACATTTGTTGCACTTCAGAAGATTTCCATGATAACCACCCGAATTCCCCATGTCATGAGAAGATTGGGACGGGTTGAACTTCTTGTGTTGGGGTTGATGAGTAGTGGATGAAGATTGCTTCCCGCTGACAGATGGTTCCCATTTTCTCTTGTTATCGTTGGAACTAGATGCAGCACCACGCGGGGGCAGTTTACCCTGAGTGACAGCCTGGTCAGTCAGCTTGTGGGCCAATTGGACAGCTTCCTGAATGGTAGCTGGTCTAGCAGTGGTGACCATGCTCTGTATTTCCGGTACTAGCCCATCGATGTACCTTTCAACCCGTTTGTAAGCTGGGTTGACCATAGTGGGACATAAGGTAGCCAACTCGTGGGAACGAGTCGTGTAGGCTTCAACCTCGAAACCCACCATTTTTAAATTCCAGAATTCAGTTTCTAGTTTCTGCACTTCATCTCTGGAACAGTATTCCTCTTTCAGCAAACTCTTGAGTTCTTCCCAAGTCATGGCATTTGCAGCTTCAACACCCAACATCTGGACTTGCGTATTCCACCAGCTCAGTGCAGCACCATCCATGGTACCAGCAGCATATTTCACCCTACTCTCGGTAGGGCAGTTACAGATTTCAAACACCGACTTCAGCTTTTCGAACCAACGGAGCAGTCCCACTGCTCCCTCAGTTCCCCTGAATGTATTAGGTTTGCAGTCCATAAAGGACTTGTAGGTGCAAGCTTGTTGTCCAATGGGATTCCATTGTGGAGGGTGTTGGCTTGCCAATGCTGCGGTAACACTCTGATTGATTAGCGCTGCCAATTCTGCAGGCGTCATGGAGATGTTACCTCTCCCGCGTCCACGTCCTCTTCCAGACATTCTTTAAATTACCATATACATAAATAAGTAAATATCCAACCAGATATCAAAATCCAAAGCTACCAGATGTATGAAATTAACCCCTTTGTCTTGGAATGAAAAGGAAGAGAGGTCCAAGAATTTAAAGTAACAGACAAGCTAGAAGATCAGTTCGAATCCGAGGGATTAGGACACATGTCATGGTTTGAATTTCATCCGACTTCGAGGTAAGAGTGAGCATTCATACAAGTAGATTGAAGGATAGTTTCCACATCAGTTGCTATGTTCTATGAAAACAAAAACTTTCTTTCTCAAGGTGTAGAAATAATGACTTATACTGACTACAACGTTACCACCCGACCAAATTCACCAAACTTAGCATGCATGACAAATTACAATTACGTGTGCACCCGTAATGGTAATTTGCTTTGCATGATCACCCCCGGTTCCTCCTATCAGGCTAATATATCTTGTCAAGTACAGTGGTCATCAACGATAGGAGTACCAATATGTAAGTATTATATCGGGGTCGATCAATCAAAGTATACGAAAGGATCAGTAAGGTTCAGGAAATTTATAAGTAACCCCTTCCGTGACTCACAACAACTCGGAGCCACCATCCCTGTAGTCGTAAGCTCACAGGGATACGTTAAAACAAAACTTCTCAGGCAACTAAATTAAGTAAGCACAGCTTAGTAATTTACGTGTATGTAACTAATGCAAATCCAGCTATAGTCTAAAATGCTATGCAAATGAGATGCAAAGTTCATTTTAGTTCGCTATAACTAATGCTCTGATACCACTCTGTCACACCCTCAATTTCCACAAACGGGGTTTTACCGCCAGGCATGTGACATAACCAGGATCTCAGATAAGCATCAGTTACACCAAACGAGTCGACAATTACAGATCATATAAGTTGCTTAGTAATAATGAAATAAACCAACTTGTATTTAAGTATTGCGGAAGCGAAAACAGGAAAACATTTAACAATAGTTTTGGAACACACAAACACGCGTTCAATCCAATTTATGTAAAGTAAATGAAATTAAGTCTTGAAAATAGTTTGGGGTGAATGCGGAATGACATGCAGTGGATGATGTGCTCCTAAACGTGCCATTTCAATGTCCTGAGAGAAAACATGCAAAAGTCAGTACAAGACTGGTGAGTTCACAGGTTTATCAGAAAACAGTAAGTATCAGTAATGTAATTCCTAGATTTAGTAATCAAAGCATATAATGGGTAGCTAGCCCATAGCAATCACTATGTGTATGAAGTCGCGACCGAGCTGACATGTAATAAATAGTAATAAAGTATGCCCGGCTATGGATTCCCCACCACAACACTGTAAAACAGGCTGACCGTTCACCCGTTTGACCTCCCTGTCTGACCTCCAGTCAAGCTAGCGCGACTAGCCCGGACGGGGTATGTCAATCCCAGTAAATCTACTAACAATCACCTCGCTATTTGCATATTAACGGTCCGAAGGGCAAAGTATAACACCATCGTATCAAGTATATGCAGTATTACAAGAACCCAATGTAATGTAACATTTATAAAAGCAGCATGTTTCTCTCCCCCAAAAAGGGTATAAAGTAAAAGTGGGGCTGTAAACTCACCTGGTATGCGTAACAACTATTTAAAGTTTACTTGGAGAATAAGTGAACTGACAACCTTCAGAGGTTACCTAGATCATGTAAGTACATAAGTACGTGCAAACAGAGAAGATGTGAAACCCTAAGCACACACAACCAAAGACTCTAGGTTTCAGAAAAATAGACATGTTTGACCCGGTTGACCCGTTTGACCCGTTGGTGACATTATGAGTTGTAATTCCTTTAAGTAACATAATCATTCCTCAAGCATGGTTCACATACATCATAACAATCAATTTCCAGTCCCAAACATGATTTCCTAATTAGTAATCATCATTCAACATCATACATGATCATCAAGTTCCATACAAGCCAATTAACACATTTCATCACAATAAGCATCCTTAATAAATACTCTAGCATGATCCTAGACTCATACACAACTCATACCATCAAAATAAATTCTAGTGGTACTAGCATTACACGCAAAAGCCAAGTAAATATGCTACAGGTTGTAGGTATTCGTTTTCCAGAATCTGCATTTTCCGGCAGATTCTAGGTGTTCGGAAGATACGGTCAAACACATAACCAACCAAGGATTTAGGCCAAGGCCAAACTCTAGTAGGCTCTCCTATGAGTCAATTAAGTATGTGAAAAGTTGTTTTAGGTTTTAAGGGCCTGGAGTTACTAGAAAAACTAAAAATGTTACAGCAGCTCTCAACCGGAAGGCTGCTGGAGTTAGCTTGCCAAATTGTGCATAACTCCCATTTGAAAGTAGATATTGTAGAGGACTAATCAAGGCTCGGCAAAACAATTGAAGGCTGAATAAAGACGACTTCGGAAGACTGCTTCGTGCGAAAGACAAAGTCACGCGAAACTGAAGCCCGCGCGAAATTGCCTGTCGCGATAGAGTCGGGACTTAGTATAAATTCTTTAGTTTTTGTTTTGTAATTAGGTCTTTGATCATTTTTCATTCCGGAACTCTTGTATTACTGTGTGTTTTCGCATAAGACCTGTGATAGGTTGTTTTGTTCAATACAAGAAGCATATTTTGATCAATTCGATTCTACTCTTATTCCAATAATGTTTACATTCCGCATTCACATGATTGAGATCGTGATTTGATTATTTCTGGGAGAAATCCATAGTTTTACAATTGGTATCAGAGCATTAGGCTCTAGAATCACGATTTGAAGAAGTTCTGGATTGATTTCTACTCATTTCTTGTGGTATTCATCATTGGTTACTTGAGATTAAGCCATGGTGATGTTATGCTACCAAAATTTTGAGAATGTGGATTGAATTGGACTGATTTAGTGGACTTTAGTTGAACTTTAATCACAATTAAGTTTAAAAATTGAACTAAACTCATTAAAATCGGACTAAAATGAGTATAATCGGACCTATTCAGTGATTTGGAGGTGATTTTCGCTTGAAAACACACTATGAGAATTGATTGTGCGTGAAAATTGGATTTTTCGCGTGCGAAATTAACAATTTTCGCACAGACGGTTTTTGGCATTTTTCGCGCGAAAATAATTTGTTGGAAAAGGAAGCTTTCGTCCGAAAATCTATTTCGCGCGAGGATCATTCTCGCGTGATACTCATTTTCGCGCGAGTCAAGTATTTTCGCACCAGTTTTCAAGGTTCAATAATCTCTGATTCAATTCCACAAAATGTCTTCATCTACTCCTAACTTGAAGCATCTCACTGCTTCTCTTCATCTTGATACTGAAATTGGTACTGGGAACAAGCCACCTAGACTTCTCAGCAAAGATGATTATGCTGATTGGGCTTACAGGTTCGAAAATCATGTTATCTATACTGAACCAAAGATGTGGAGGTCGATTAAGTATGGTCCTTACATTCCCCTGTACAAGAATGATAAAGGAGAGATGGTCCAGATACCTGAACACTTGTGGGATGAAGATGACATTAAGAGATTAGAGCTTGATGACAAGGCTTATGCTGCTATTACCATGGCCTTGACTACTAAAATATCACACAAGTTTAAAGAGTTCAGAGGTGCAAAGGTGTTATGGGATGCACTAGAAACTCAGATCATGGGCAATAAAGACATGAGGGAAAGTAAAAAGGATATGCTGAATCAAGAGTTCAACATGTTTAATCATATTGTGGGTGAAGCTTTGGATGTTCAGATTGCCAGGTTTGTAAAACTGGTAACAAAAATGAAGAGTGCTGGGATTACACTGGAACCAATCATGATAAACAAAAAGCTGCTGAACTCACTTCCATACAGTTAGAATCACAACTGTACACTGATCAAAAGAACTAAAGACTTGTATACTCTTTCTCTGACTGACTTAATATCCACTATCAAGTCATATGAGATGGATGATAAGCAGAGAGCTGCAAATCATTTAAGTTCTTTGGGTGCTGATGCAACTGCCCTTTATGCCAAAATGGCTAGTAATCCTAATTACTATGTCAGTTATACCCAGATATGTCAGCAACAGCAAACTGGAAGTCCAGCATCTTCTCATATTCAACCAGTAATCAACCCTCAAATTCAAATTCCAGCTGCTCAACATTATTCCCCTATCATCCATCAACAAATCCCTCAAACCCCATCTCCACAAAGTGGTCAACATGCTTATGTTGCTACCACTAATCCTTCAAAGCAGACAGTCCAGATTGCTGAGGAACATCTTGCCCTATTCACTACATTCATGTCAAGCTATGAAGCTTTTATGGCTGGTAGACTCACTGCTCCTAATGTATTGATTGATTATCTTCAACAAGTCAATCCTGATGATGTTGAGGAAAATGACATCAAGTACCAAATGGCTATGGTGGTATACATGGCTAAGAACTTTGCTAGACGTACTGGGAGAAAGATGTTTGGTGTAAACAACTCTAGCAAAATTGGTTTTGACAAATCCAACCTGAGGTGTTACAACTGTGACAAACCAGGTCATTTTGCTAGAGAATGTACAGAACCCAAGTCTGGTCAAGCTGAAGGCCTAAAAAGAATGGTGACTGTTGAGATTGAATCAAAGAAAGATAAAGCTAGTACTTCTGGTGGTAACAAAGCATTGGTTTCCTAAACTAATGCTGAATATGACTGGTCAGATCAAATGGAAGCTCTTGATCTGAAATTGTCTACTGCTTTGATTGCCAAGATTGTTACTAAACCTGAAGAGGAGGAGAATCTATTTGCTGAATTTGTTTCTGATGATTTGTTGGAAGGTGTGTTTGGTAAGAAAGAAGAAGAGAAGGAGGAAGTTGAAAAAGAGAAGGAGGAAGTTGAAAAAGAGAAGGAGGAAGTTGAAGAAGAGAAAGAAGAAGTCAAATGTGAAGAAGAGAATGTAGAACAGGAAGAGAAAGTTGCTGTGAAAAGGATAGAGGTTGAAGAGTACACTGTTGAGCCTCCAGTCAAATGCCATTGTGAAGATTTAAAGACTGTTGAAGTTGCTCCAGTGGAAGAACAGGTTGTTGTTATGAAGGCTTTCATGGTAAAGAAGATTGATGAGTCTGAAGGAGAAAACTCAGAATCAAAGGTATATGATGATTTATGCACAAATTCTTGTGTTGAGAAAGTTCAAAGGTATAGAATTCATAATGAGAATTTGATAATGGAAGTTGAAAAACTTCAATATCAAGCTCGAAAACATAAGTCAAATGAAAAGATTTTTAAAGAAAAACTTGATGGTTTAAATAAAACGGTTTACAACTTACAATTAAATCTTCATGATAAAGAACGTACAAATAATGATTTGACAAATAGAATTAATGAACTCGCCTTAGAAATCAATAGACTCAACAGTGAACTAGCTTCGGCTAAATTGACTGTTGAAAAGTTTCAACTTTCATCAACTATGGTTGAAGGTATTATCAAGTCACAAATGACGCAGAAGATAAAAGGAGGAAAGTGTGGTGTTGGATTTTCTAACATCGCTCCTCCAATTAATCATGATTATTCATGTTTACCTTCATCTGATGTCATTTCTGATTCTGATATGAGTTATGGGATAGGTTTTTCTCCATCATCAGACTTAAAACCTTCAGTCAAAGTAAATTTGACTGTTGATCCTATCACAATAACTAAACTTAAACAATCAACTGAAAATTTTTGTGCAGATAATGTGAAGGTGGATGGTTTAGTTGAAGAGTGGGAGAGTGACTGTGAGAGTGAAACTGAAAGTGAAAGTTTGAAAAATAAGAATGTAAATGATTTCAGATCTGATTGTAATCAAACTTCATCAAGAAATAAAAAGATTGTTGATTTGAATGTGCCAAAATTAAATATTAAATGTAATCTGAATGAAAAACAAAGGGCAAATCAGAAAGCAAAACTTGAAAAGGACTTTAAAAGTAGATTTGTTTCTAAAGGTTTAATTGAAAATAAAGATCATATTTTTAAAGAAACGAATTTTCGATTCTTTAAAAATAAACTTCATCATAATGCTAACCTTGTGAACCAAGATATTTGTAGCCCAGATTTACAAGTGAAAGCTCATTCGTCATCCTTTCTGAAATTGAAAAGCCTGGTCCTTCTCCAGCATCCATTCGCATATCAAAGCCTGGTCCTTCTCCAGCAAATTCTAAGACTGGTCCAATTCCAGCATCATTACTTCCAAAAGTCACAACTGCTAAATCTCATATTACAAATGGTCACAATTCAACAATTTCCTCGAATTCGCAAAAGATGAACAAGCAATTATCAAATGAAGCAAAGATTCGAGAGACTGTGCATAGTGTTAAACCAAAAAGTCAATCTGACTTTGGTTTTTATGACAATTTTTATAATTGTCATCCACAGTTTATTTTCTACACACAACAAAGAAAATGTTATCAGTGTGGAAACATAAATCATTTAGCAAATAATTGTCCTTTTCGACAAAAATCATTAAGCAAACAACGATTTCATAATTCTATTGCTCATAATAGAAAAATGTTTTTCACTCGTGGAAAATTTGCAAAACAAATGAAATCAAAAGTTGATAATGCTTATAATGTCGAAAAGCACAAGAATCTGAAAAATGATTTAAAAGATAAAATCAAATTGCAAAGTGTGAATGAAAAGACTGATGTGCTAAGCAAATATAACAATATCAAATCTTTTTGTCTAACTGCAACACAGAATGTGCTCAAGTCGTGTTGGACTTGGATACCAAAAGCTAAGTAAGTTTGTTACTTATGCAGGGACAACCGCAAAAGACTATTGAAAGCCTATGGCATGTAGACAGCGGTTGTTCAAGTCATATGACTGGGAATTTATCTTTACTACAAGATGTTCAGTCTGATAATAGTGGAAGAGTGATTTTCGCAGGAGACAAAGGAGGACGAATAACTAAGCGTGGTACAGTTACCAATGGTGTCCTTAGCTTTAAAAATATGAACTTTGCTGAGGAATTAAAACATAACCTGTTAAGTGTGTCTCAAATTTGTGACAAACAATATTCTACACACTTCACTAACAAAGAATGCTTAATCATAAAACCTGGTTTTGTTATTCCTGAGGAATGGGTTTTGATGAGGACTCCGAGAGACAATGACTCATATCTTCTTGATATGCATTGTTCAAATTCTTTGGTAACTACTTCTTGCTTATTATCCAAAGCCTCGGAGAATGATTCCATGTTATGGCATCGTCGGTTAGGACATGTCAATCTTAAAAATATGAGCAAACTGGTACGTGGAAATCATGTCATTGGTTTACCCGAAAAAGAATTTCAATTAAATGAACATTGTTTGTCATGTTCAAAGGGTAAACAACATAAACTTCCTCACAAACCAATTGCACACAACTCAATCGAATCAATCTTACAACTCTTACACATGGATCTTTTCGGTCCAGTGAGTGTTTTAAGTTTGGGTCGAAGATCTTACTGTTTGGTTGTTACTGATGACTTTTCTAGATTTACTTGGGTGTTTTTCTTAGCATCTAAGGATGAGACTCCACATCTGTTGATCAAATTCATTAATTTGGTGGAGAATCAGACAGATAAAAAGGTAAAATGCATCCGAAGTGACAATTGAACAGAGTTTTGCAATTAAACGTTGAACGAGTTTTGTGAATCCAAGGGCATTGCTAGACAATTCAGTGCTGCAGGCACTCCACAACAGAATGGAGTTGCAGAACGAAGGAATAGAACATTAATTGAAGCAGCTAGAACAATGATATCTGCTGTCAAATTACCCCTGTTCTTTTGGGCTGAAGCAGTTAATACTGCATGTTATGTTCAGAATCATGCTTTGATCAATAAAAGATTAAATATGACTCCTTATGAAATATTTTATGAATATAAACCCAAAGTCAAATATTTTAAAGCCTTTGGTTGTTGTTGTACTTTGTTACATACAACTGAATCTAATTCAAAATTTTCTGAAAAGGCTGATGAATGCTACTTTGTGGGATATGCAGCTAATAAGGTTGCATATCGGGTTTACAATAAAAGAACACGACAAATAATTGAGTCATTTAATATTAATTGGCACGAGCTTAACATAACTGATGCAGGTTCAGCTCCGTCATGGGTTTATGATTATGAATCTTTGTTCATAAATTTTAAAATTTCTAACCCTTCGTCTGCAGATTCTAATTCTCAAGCAATATCTTTGGAGAACAAAATCATTGAGAAACTTCCATCTATTATATCTGATGATTCTGCAATTTCTTCATCATTCAAGGCTATTCCCACAGCTTCTATGCAAGTATCTGAAAGTTCTGAGTTATCAGACATTCCTTCAGAACAAATTCACAATCAGGAGCTGGAAGAATCATTGAGTTCACCATTGTCTTCATCTTCTTCAGAAACTATGGATACACCAATAGAAGTCATTCAAGTTCCATTTGAAGAATCTCCAGATGTGTCCACTGCTTCTGAAAATCCTATTTCAGATGACACATTTGAAGACAATATTGTGTATCAGTCTAGAAACTCTGAAGAAGTGAATGCAAATGTTGAACACATCACTAACTTGGATGATGAAATTGTTGCAGATGACATTCCTCAACTATGAATTCATAAAACTCATCCAACTGATGCAATCATTGGTCCCTTACATGAAGGAGTCATTACCAGAAGTCGATCAGGAGCAATCAACACATGTCTATATGCTTGCTTTCTATCACAAATAGTGCCCAAGAATGTTGAAATGGCACTCAAGGAAAATAGTTCGATAGAGGCAATGCAAGATGAGTTGATGCAATTTAAGAAGCTGAATGTTTGGCATCTTGTTGAATTTCCAAAGGATAAGCTTCCGATTGGAACAAAATGGATATTCAGAAACAAGATGGATGAAAAGGGTGTTATAGTTCGGAATAAAGCACGTCTTGTGGTGCAGGGATTCTATCAAGTTGAAGGATTGGATTATGAAGAAGTGTATGCTCCAGTTGCAAGACTTGAAGCAATACGCATATTCTTAGCCTTTGCTTCATACATGAATATCAAGGTGTATTAGATGGATGTTAAAACTGCCTTTTTATACGGAGAAATGAAAGAAGAAACCTATGTTTGTCAACCTCCTGGATTTGAAGACCCAGATCATCCTGATTATGTTTACAAGTTGGATAAGGCATTATATGGTCTATATCAAGCACGTCGTGCTTGGTATGCAACTCTGACTGAACATTTGCTTGCAAATGGTTATTCACGAGGAGCTATTGATCAAACCTTATTCATTCGTAAATCAGGCGATGACATCATTCTGGTTCAAATCTATGTCGATGATATCATTTTTGGATCTACAAATGATAGTATGTGCACTGAGTTTGAAGAAGTGATGAAACAAAAATTTGAGATGAGTTCCCTTGGAGAAATTTCATTTTTCTTGGGTATCCAAGTTAATCAATCTGAAACTGGTATTCTTATTCATCAAGAAAAATATATTCAGACTATTCTTGAGAAGTACAAGTTTCAAGATTCCAAAGTTGCTCCAACTCCTATGTCTTCTCGTCCTACTCTCACTCCAGATCCATTATGCGAATCCGTTGATCAACATCTATACAGATCAATGATTGGTTCTCTAATGTATCTCACTGCAAGCAGGCCGGATATCATGTTCCCTGTTTGTCAGTGTGCCCGCTATCAAAGTGATCCAAAAGAATCACACATGAAAGCTGTCAAGCGGATTTTCAAGTATCTCAAGGGTCAACCCAAACTTGGTCTTTGGTATCCTCGAAATTCTGATCTCAATTTATTTGCTTATACTGACAGTGATTATGGTGGTTGTAATTTAGACAGGTGTAACACCCCGAAAAGTCAAAACGAGTCATTAAGGATAAGTGGGCTTAACTAATGGGTATTTAATAGAAAAAGAAAGGATTATGGGCTAATTTGGGTTTATGGACAAGAACTTGAGTAATTGAGGCCCATGATCAGCCTTAACCTACCCAAATGCAGCCACCATCCTCCCATTTCAGCCCTAGCAACAAAATTTCATAGAGAGAGAAAGTAGAGAGAGAAAGTGCAAGAAACTCAAGATTTGGGGTTTCTAAGGTCAAGGAATTGGAGATCTGGGCGTTTGGGCATCAAATCTCAAGGAAAGGAGCAACAAACAAGGTAAGAATCGACCCCTAAACCCTTCTGTAGATCAAACCGGATTCTAGGGTTTTGGGTTTTGAAAAGTTGCAAAGAATCGCATAAAGGTCACATTTTTACGTATGAAAACATGTATAAAGCTTAGATTTAGCCTCATGGATGATAAACTAAGAGGTTGGACGTAAAAAGTTGTGATTTTAGGTTAAAAACGGACTGGTTCGTGATTTTTATGCGATCTGCGAAACTGTATATGCATCCAGCGAATTTGCATAATCATCCAGCGAAACTAAGAACATTTCCAGCGAAATTACAGTTTTGCTTGGGCGAAACTACAGTTTCGTTGGGGCGAAACTGTGGACCCATAGACATTGCGAAACTAGGAAATTCCAACAAAAGTTGGGCGCTCAAGGCAGCGAATCTGTCCAGCGAAACTGGCAGAAGTGCTGCCCAGCGAAACTGCCAGCGAAACTGTGGGCAAAATTATGAAGAAAATGACGTTTTTGTGCATTAACTATCGTGCAGCTAGAGTGTTTGGACTATAGCTTAAGTAACTTAGGATTGAAGCTATTTGCTAAGTCCAGGTGAGTTCTAGATCCCCTTATTTAAACATTTTCCCTTGTTTTTGGGGCTATTATGCATAGTAAACATAAGGTTTTCAAGATAAGGATTTCAAGGTGTTTTAACAAGGAAATACATTTTTCTAAAGTAAAATGTGACATTTAAATAGCTCAAAATAATTTTCAGGCGTGCTGACCCTTGGACCCCTTATTTAAATAGCCCGACCCCAGCCATGGGCATTGCCCCTTGGACCCCACTAAGGGCTGCTGCCCCTAGGACCCCGCTATCAGGGGCTGCCGCCCCCGAACCCCCGCTGTCCCGCGGAGGGTCGATTACGTGTTATGATGACTAGTACTTGGTATGTTGTGTACTTAATAAACTAAGTGCTATATATATATATGTATATTAAGTGAAAGATAATACTAATGAGAAGTGGAACTTAACAAATGTTACCCCCGGGCCCGTTTGATGATGAAAAGTCTTGCAAGCACTATGATAGACTTCACTTATGTGAGTCTGATGAATGATGATGGATCCGTATTCATGAGCGGGCTATGTGCCTAGCAGTGTGGATCAACTGTCGGGGGAAGCTACCATGAAGATGTGTACCGACGGGGATCGATCAACCGTCGGGGGTAGCGACCATGGATAACGTATACCGACGGGGATTGACATTCGTTGCCAATCAACATGGAGATCTTGCTTTGTGCAAATCTCGCCTATGATGAAGTGAAATGTAATGAAAGAATGAAAGATAATGAACGTGCCTAATGTGATGCAAGTAATGTTTGCAGTATGATGTATGCGTGTTCATTATATGAAAGGATAAAAGATTATATTTTCTTATTTATGTAAAACTAGAACTCACTCAGCGTAGCTAACTTTTTATGCATAATAGTGGACAGGTAAGCGCTGATGCTGAGGATGGCACCACGGAGCTACTTGGGGAGATATGGATACTAACCGAATTAATGTGGACATTTTTCATGTTCTTTATGTTTGTCCCTTGATGTTGTGGGTTCATGATCGTATCACTTGGTAGCTTCCCCGGATCTTTCTTAAGAGCTGCCACTTCTTCTGCTAGTTGACCAACTTGCTTGCTCAAGGCCTCATGGCTCTTGTCTCTCACCTCATTTGATTTCTTCATCTCCTTGATGTCATTGTTAGATTCTTTCACCATGTTCATAAGAGCATCTAACTTTGCATTCAACGAGTCATCTCCACCACCTTGGCTTCCCGATGGTCCACCTTGATTATTGTTGTAATTTCTTTGGAAGTTACCATCCCGATTGTAGCTTTGATTACCTCCTTGATTGTAGTTGTTCCTTTGGTAGCCACCTTGGTTGTAATTTCCCCCTTGATTGTTCCCTTGGCGGTTTTGATAGCCTTGTCCACCTTGATTAGGTGGTTGGAAGTTTGGGTTCATTTGGTTTGAAGGATTGCCATACCTAAGGTTGGGATGGTTCCTCAAACCTGGATGATAAGTGTTGGAGTTCATGTCAAAAGGCTTCGGTCTCCATAAACTTGATTCACCTCTTCGGTTCCGTGAGCCATGTTTACTTGACAACTATCGGCTCTATGACCAATGTCCCACATTCTTCACAAACCGCGAATTGAACCGCATTTACATCTTTCTTCTTCATGCGAGCTAACTCCCTTTCCAACGCGGCTATTCGATCCTTTGCACTTGAGTCAATGTCGGAGGTGGATTTTGGAATAGGGTGCTTTGCTTCCTATCCGCTGATTCTTCAGCTCTTGAGTTCTTACTCATCCTTTCAAGGAACTCCCAATCCTCTTCCTCGGGGTTATTCAACAAGGTTCCATTGCTAGTAGACTTGAGGTACTTCCTTTCTTCTTTTGTCAATCCGTTCACAAAACTCTTCACTAGCTCCCAAAGCTCAATTTGGTGATGTGGACATTTTCTTATCAACTCTTTAAACGAGTAAAAGCTTCATGAAGTGGCTCTCCGATTGTTGTTGGAATGTCCGGATCTCGTCCCTCATTCATCCGTTTTGGCCATTGAATAGTATTCGTCAAGGAAGACTTGTTACATTTCTCCCCATGTTCGAATACTATTAGCCGGCAAGGTTAAAAACCATCGCTTTGCCTTGTCCTTCAATGAAAATTGGAACAATCTTAAACGCACCTCATCTTGTGAGAAGTTGTGTCCTCCAATTGTGCCACATATGTCGGAGAATTCGGATATATGTGTGTAAGGCTCCTCCGTTGACATGCCATGAAAGTGAGGTAAGATGTTGATGTAGTTGGGCTTGCAATCAAATGAACGCCTTCCCGGAATCGGGGGAACAATAGGAGAGACATTGTCCGATATGATGGGTCGAAACCTACCATTCACGCCTTGTGTTCGAGCTTGTTGAGGTTGTTGGCGTGGGGGACCATTCACTTCTTGATGCATTGGGTATCTTCTTTGTGGTCCTTGATTAGCTACACCGACAAACTGAGGAATCGGTTTGGGTTGGCATTCATGTTTGGATTCCTAAATTGGTTTTGTCTATGTTGACGGTTGTAGTTGTAGTTCTCATTCTCCATATACCCATGGTTCCATTCATCATAATTATCACCTTGGTAGCCATAATCACCAGCATACCCTCCTTCATTGTAGAACCCCCCATTGCCTTCATTGTCATACTCATAATCATCACTATCACCCGTGTGATAGGTGTGAACACTCACCGTTCGGGTGATTGGTAAGATGGAACACTAAATGGCTCATCGTCAGAATGGCATTTCTTAGCTCATCTAAGTTTGGTGGGCCAAAGTGACCCATGGGGTTTTGGTTCACATGTTCAAAAGTTGGGTTACTATGGATATGGGTTCGTCTACGGTTTGGGTTGGGGTTATGGTCATTAGTGGGTGGTGGTGGTGAATTTTGTGGAATGCTGTGTTGTGGTGGGGGTCGGTTGTTACTACCTCCCTCCATTTGGTTGGCTCGGTTCCTTCTTGCAAGCGTTCAATTTCCGGTTCAACACCAACGGAGAGGTTCTTTCGGATGCTCTAGTATGCATGCACTACCTGTGATCTACACAAATAACACAACCAGCATAACAAGGGAAAAAGAATGATGTAAAAATAACCAAACACTTAAACAGAAAATTACAAACTAGTCAACACAATTCTACACACAAAGCGCACTACTCCCCGGCAACGGCGCCAAAATTTGACCGGCTTGTCGCGTGCACTAGTCAAAGATAGTATTTGTATAGTTCCTTAGTACCAAAACTATGTAGCAAATGGTAAGAAGGGTGTCGAATCACAAGGAGTATGTGGTTTGTGTTTAGACTTGAATTGGACTATTGAGTTAATATGAAGCTTGCTATTTTGTTTATAAAAGCTTGATATGTTTACTTGAAATGGTGTTGAAACTTTGTCCAACACAAAGAAATGAACAAACACAAAGGTTACTTAAAAATGATTAATGAAACTTGGAAAACTTAGAACAATGGTTAATAAAACAACGTTTAGTAATAAGGTTCACCCCCGGTTGATATCATAAGGTTATGGTTCTACTAATCCAACTAACTTGCATCAAAGGTGTGATTTATGCTAACGAGTTCATCATTACACGGTTTAGGTGTCAAGAATCGTCAACGTTAACACGGACAATAATACACTTCATTACACAAGAACATTCAAACTCTACATATACATAGCACACATGACCAACTCCATTTCTCAAAGACAAATTTCATAATCATTCATTCATTTGGGAATTCAAGTTAAGATCAAAGTACTAACATAAATGTTTCAAGCAATCAAATACACAACACAAGGATGCAATCTAGTTTTCAAATGTTAACAAACCATAGTCTACAATACACAAACCGGGGAAAACCCAAAGAAGCTTAGCCTCTCATGTTGATTGAAATGTGGAATCCGGTTGATGATCTTGGTTGCAACTCCATGGCACTTGGATTTGGAATCACTTGATGATGATGAAAATGAGTTAGAGAAGTAGAGAAGAGCTCCAAAATCGCCCCTTTTCGTCTCTTCCCGCGTCTGCTACTGCTTCCTCTGTTTTTGCCCTAATTCCCCCCTTAAATGTGGTCAAAACCCGAAAGTTTTGGTCAACCCAGGATAGGGACGTAAGTTACGTCCATAAGGACGTAAGTTACGTCCTCACCTCTTTGTACGTCCTGAGCTACTGTCTTACGTCCCAAAAATGTCATTTTTAGAAAGGACGTAGCTTATGTCCTTTAGGACGTAAGTTACGTCGTATGCTCATTTTGCACCAATTTCTTCATTTTCTTCATCTCTTTTCATCTATATATCATCCAATCTTCGTGCACCCCTTGAATACATCATTTAAGCTTTCCACACCTACAATTCAAACCTAACACAAAGTGATTACGCTCGATATAAAATCACGTTAAACGCATACATTTAAACACTTAAAACATATACAAAACATGAACGCATCAGAGCTACTTGGGGAGATATGGATGGCATTCCTATTAATGAAGTCTTTATTGTAATTAATGAACAAGGAATATGTTTTGTTTACCTTTAAAGGACGAATGTATGAGTACAATGGGGTTTCTAAGTCTTTAATGAATGTTTAATTATTTTTCCGCTGCAATGCTTTGTTATTAACTGGTTTTATGCTTTGGTTAACCAACTGTGAGGCTTCCTGGGAACGGGGCCTTACAACAGGAAGTCGACTATAGGAGGATGTCAATTCTTGGGTAACCGACTCATTTCCTGGCAGTGTAAAAAGCAGAACACTGTTTCCACATCCACTGTCGAAGCTGAATATGTGGCTGTATCGAGCTGTTGTTCCCAGCTTGTCTGGATTCAACAACAACTTCTCGATTATGGTCTCAATATTTATGAAACACCAATTTGGTGTGATAACACGGTAGTTCTGAACATCGTTAAAAATCCCATTCAACATTCCAAAACTAAACACAATGACATCCACATCCATTTTATCCGTGACTGTTTTGATCGAAAACTTATTCATTTAAAACAAGTGCCGTCAACCGAAAACATTGCTGATTTATTTACCAAGGCATTTGATCATTCTCGATTGATTTCCTTGTGCAATCATTGGGAATGATTAATTTTGGATAAATTGCTTTCTTGAATCTTCACAAAAAGATTTTTTACTTTTGTTAATAACAAATAAAATTGCAATTGTTTCTTTTCTTTAAAAAGACAATCACAATTTTAGGGGGAGAAAATTAGAAAAACACGTTGTGAAAAATATTTTTAGTTTAGGGGGAGTCAAAATCAAAGGATTAAAAAAAAGAAGAAATTTTCATACTTAAATGAGAAATGATATTACAAAGTTCTAAAAGAGTCTAAGTACTTCAAAGGCTTAAATACGAATAGACTTGGATTATGATGATGTGTCGATAGGCTTTGCCTTCAGAAATAAAAAGATCATAATTGAGTGATTAAACTTAAATTAAAGTGATATGATTTAATGGGGAACATATCAGGTTCTGTGACAATGTCAAAAATGTTCTAACACAGACTGAGAGTTATAATGTTGTCATACTCAAGCCTGTATTTGTTTGATTCAGTGATTATCATAACTATATATGTATATATAAAAGAGAAAATACAAAAAGACAAAAAAATAAAAAGACAAAAAGAAAATAGTTGAGCAAATAATTGAGCAAAAAGATGCCAAAAGGCCATATAGGATATAAGATGCCAAGAAGCACAACAAATCAAAAGATATGTCTAAAGACATACATACTATATGGTTATATTTTCTATTTTGAGATAATTTTCTGATCATGGAAGGCAAAATCAAAAGATGGGGCATGTAAGTCCGGATGGCTTGTAAGTCCTAAACATCTTGAGAGGGCAGACGTAAGTCTGGATGGCTGTTAGTAAGTCCTTAAACTTGTTAATATTCCATGTTAAGAGATATTTCTCAGGTTAGTTATGCTCAAATAGTTATATTTTAGGAATCAATAAATGGTATCACTGATCAACAATGCATGGTTTAAGTCAATTTGGGGTGACTTGAAATCTCGACACTGTCTTGAAGGATAATAATTATTTTACGGAAATTCTGATTGTGGGATCCACTGACTCATATTAAACAATACAAAACATGATATAAATCACTCTTTATGTATCTAAGTAAATACTGAAGCATAAGTTTAAAGTGGACAAATTATATTGACAATCTACTTAACCAGTTTTATTTTAAATAAGGCTGAACAAAGTCTTGACTTGACTATGAACTATATGATCTCATTATGAAAATTATTAAAAGGAAATTTTGTAAATAAGCAATTTTGATCTTGATTCTTTGTTCATTATTTTGTATCCTTTTAGTTTTTATTTTGTTTTATTTTGTTTTGTTTTGTTTTTGAGTAAATAAATAAAAGTGTATTTTCATATATAGAAAATTGAAGATTCTCGAAATTAATTGGTCACTTGGTGAATAAAACACTCTGTTTGTTTCATAAAAAGAAAATAAATAAAGATTTGTTTTGTAAAAAATCGAAAATTCAGAAATTTTTCTAAGTGTTAAGTGAGCGTCGCGCGAAAGTGTTCACCACGCGAAAAAGATTGTCGCGTGACAATGCTGAGCTATAAATATCTAAATCTTTTCGGACGAAGATATTTTTCGCTTCTTGGTGTCACCCGAAAGGATTTTTCGCACAGATTCAAACTTGTGATTTCTGACTTCATCTTGTGTTTCTACTACTTTTGTTTGATTGTTTATCATCTGTGATTGATTCCAAGGTAATGTGAATCAAATGGTTACTTTAGATATGAAGGTTATAAATGGAACTTAACAACTTGAATTTAAAATCAATTAAATGGACTTAAAAGTTGAAATTAATGAACTCTATGAACCTATGGACTTAGGCGAAAGTTGGATGATAGATCTTATTGCTTAAAAACTTGATTTTGAATGTCAATTTGATGTTGGCAAAAATGACTTTGGCGTCGCCTGTTATGAACAGACGCGAAAAAGGAATTTCGCGTGTAAACGTTTTTTTCGCATAAACATCTTTTTCGCGTGAAAGATGGTTTCGCGCGATTGGGACTGAAATCTCAAAAATCTTCTGTGTTGTAAGGTTTTGCGCAACTTGGACTGAAAAAATCAAAATTTTCTAAGTGTTGGACTTATACTCTTAAGATGATATGTTGAATGTTAAATTTTCAGTGTTGTTCAGTTTAGATAACCTTAAAATACTTAACATGAAATGTTTTAGTTACACTTATAACACACTTTGAAATTATTAGTTGGATTAATAAGTAATGTTTTGAGTGTTAAAATGTGAGTTAAGTGTATCAAGAGTGTTTTTTAAAACACTTGGTTGAACTGATGTTTAGTGTAAAAAATCTTAAGTGTTAGAAAATGATTATTTGAACTTAAAGGAATACAAAGGTTTTATTAACTAATGGATGTTAATTTTGATTGCAGATGGCTAATATGGTGTTCAAAGCTAGTCACAACTGCGTAGCTTACTTGGATGATGTTCCTGAAGGAAAGGAGCTGTTTATTTCTATGATCGAGGGATTAAAGTCATCTAGGATTGTTTATGCCATCTCGGCCAATCCTAACATTTATTCAGAACTGATTGATGCTTTTGGAGTACAACTGCCATAGAGAAGGATAATGAAGGGAATACCATCATTACTGCCACGGTGAATGGAAAGAGAGTGATAGTTTCTCAAGCTATATTGAACAGAGTACTTGTGCTTGGAGATCCTGTTGGTGCTCCAACGAAGCTTGAAGATAATGTTGTGATTGACTGTCTGAACCGTATGGGTTATGAGTATCGATATCCTAGTTTGGAGAAGAAGTGGTTACCACCTTACTGGAAATATTTATTTCATGTGGTGATTCACTGTCTGAGTAATTTGAAGGCTGGCATGGATAGTTTGAGTGCTGTGTTCGGATCTTTACTGATTTCATTAGTGGATGATATTCCTTTCAGTATTTTGGTGTTATCTTTCAAGAGATGCTGAAGAACGCTAAAGCCAATCCAGGGGAAAGGTTTATTATGTACCCGAGGTTCTTGCAGCTTGTCATCAATGATGCTTATCCAGAGTTTGCCACTTTGAGGTCTCCAAAGTATGTTGTTCAGGTCATCAAGAAAGACATCTTTACTCATCTGACTAGTGCACGAGGAAACAAATGCTCAGGAGAAAGCTTTGCTAAAATTGGTCAATTCTCAGAGATAAATGACAGTACTGGAAATGTGGAAGGAGAAGTAAACACTGATGAGGCTCAGACTGGCACTTCTGCCTCTGATGCCAGAAATAACATTGATGAAGAGATTGAGAAAATGTTTGAGGATGAGCAGATTAATGAAGAAAGTGTGGAAGGTGTGGTGCACTCGGCTTCTAGTTCTGAGATTGAGAGTGATCAGATAGGGAATGTTCCTTATGTTCTTCAAACAAATCAAGCTCCTACTACTCCAACATCCTCAAGAACAAGTGTTGAAGATAGGGATACTGATTATATCCCTGAGGAAAACCTAAGTACTTCTGGTAGGCGTAAAAGAATGGCTAGGAGACAAGATTTTCCAGTTAGAAAAAGGGGAAGGGGTGATATTCCAAGAAAACCACGTACTCAGGTGATTGTCACAGAAACTTAACAGCCTATTATTTCTGACACTTAAAGATCACCTGAGAAAGAGACGACTGAAGAAGAACATCCAGCTGGCTCAACTGCTGCAGCTACTGAGACTGAACCTGCTAATGTTTCTAATCCACCAAATGTATCTGATCCTGGTTTCTCAACTCCACCTAGACAGGAAAATCTGGAGTTTGATGTAGATACTTTTCTAAACACTCCTCCAGATTTCCAAGGAAGAGAAGAATCTACCAGTGCTTCTCACTCTATTACTTTGGAAGAAAGAATCAAGAATCTGGAAAAGGAGAGTTATGAAAATATGAAAGTTATATCTGAGTTGAAAAAAGAAAATGAGGAGAACAAAGCTCATTACCATGATTAATCTAGATTCTGCAATCAAGGATACAAGACTAGCAACTCTGGAACAACAAATGAAGAATGTTTTTGACTATTCATCTGGTTTGGAGAGGCAGCTGAACGAGCTGAGAGAGTTTATCTCTCAAACCTATTTCCATCAACCACCAGTTATTCGGTCTACAACTGTGGTTGGTGAGACGAGCAGGCGTTCACCAAGTCCATCTCCTGCAAATATTTCTGAAGAGGAAGAACAGGTGACTGAAACTCAAACATCTAAGATACAGCCAAGTGTCAGTGTTACTGAAGAAGTTCCAATTATTCCTGAGGTACATGTCACTGAAGCTGGTACATCCACTGCTTTTGTTGAACCAGAACATATGATGCCCCTTCCTATCATTAACGAAGAAGAAGATGAAGATCTGATTGATTATGATGATTCTAATGATGATGATGATGAGAATGATGATAATGATGATGATGATGAGAAATGATGATAATGATGATGATGATGTGGAGATGATGGTGGAAATGATGGTGGTAATAATGAAGATAATGATGATGGTGATGATAACGATGAGGAGATGTTAGAGGCATATCATCAAATCCGACTGGAGATACTAGCACTGATAATGTCACTGGACCAAGTGCTAGTGATCCAGAAGGATATGATCCACTTGACCCTGATACTAAAAACTTGTATGAAAAGGAACTATACTCATTTCAACAATCTTCAACAAGTGCTATAGAAGAAGAGTTTGATTTTTTGATGATTTGGATGATCAAAATGAGTATACAGATATTTTGGGAACAATTTACAAGACTTATTCAAAGATATTAATCTGGAAGAAGGTGAAATTCCAACGGAGTCTGTAAGTGGTCCAACTCCTACTCTATCAACACAGAAAGATTCTACTGGACAGATTGCTTTGTACACTAGAGGAGGATTACAGTTTAAAACACCACCACCACCTACAGAAACTCATTTTCTATTTGTATCTAAGCCTAAACAGAAATATGGAGAAATGTCTCATGTTATAAGCTGGGGTTATGATAGCAAAAAAAAGTTGTATGTTATAAAGAGAAAGAATGGAGAAATAGACTATCTGAAGAGCACTCAAGACTTCCATACTTTTGAGCTGCTGATCTTTATTCCATGGGAAAAGCTCCATTCTTAAATAAAAGTAACTATAGCAAAGCTGAATTAATGAGATCTAAGATAAGAAGGGAGATGAGAACTAACTTCAAGGACTTCAAAACTGCAAAGTCAAAGGTGATCGATGACTCTTCAAGAATTGATAAAAACACCAAAGCTCCAATGAAAATAAGAGTCTATCAACATCCTAAATTTATAAGAAAAGTCCCGGTTCATGCTCCTGTTCCTCCAAATTCTTTGAAGCAATTAATTTCTTGGAGATGTGAAAAGGATTCAGGTCAAGCTGTGATCAAATGTACTGACAGATCATTTAGAATCATTGATCCAGCTGACTTAATGAAATTCGGCAAAGACGACTTGATCAAGCTACTACACTGTCCTATTTCAGCTGATGAGTCTGTTTACTTTTTGTCTTGCCAATACGTCTGGATGATAGATCGAATCCTTAGAAATAAATGGTATGCTTATTCTGGTTCTTACAAGAAAGCCCATGTGATTTTGACTAATGATGTTTCACCGAGCCTAGGGGAGATTGTAGAGGACTAATCAAGGCTCGGCAAAACAATTGAAGGCTGAATAAAGACGACTTCGGATGACTGCTTCGTGCGAAAGACAAAGTCACGCGAAACTGAAGCCCGCGCGAAATTGCCTGTCGCGCGAGAGTCGGGACTTAGTATAAATTGTTTAGTTTTCGTTTTGTAATTAGGTCTTTCATCATTTTTCATTCCAGAACTCTTGTATTACTGTGTGTTTTCGCACAAGACCTGTGATAGGTTGTTTTGTTCAATACAAGAAGCATATTTTGATCATGGATAGCAATAGTATGGCCGACCATTATGGGTATAATGGTAGATGCCCGGGACCAGGTTATTATTCTACTCTTGTTCCAATCATGTTTACATTCCGCATTCACATGATTGAGATCGTGATTTGATTATTTCTGGGAGAAATCCATAGTTTTACAATTAGTATCAGAGCATTAGGCTCTAGAATCACGATTTGAAGAAGTTTTGGATTGATTTCTACTCATTTCTTGTGGTATTCATCATTGGTTACTTGAGATAGCCATGGTGATGTTATGCTGCCAAAATTTGAGAATTTGGATTGAATTGGACTGATTTAGTGGACTTTAGTTGAACTTTAATCAAATTAAGTTTAGTGGACTGATTTGGATTGAATATAGGTTAATTCTTTTTCTTGAGTTCAGAGGACTCCTAGGAAAAATGTTGATATAGGGTTTGGTCTCAGTTTTTATGAAAAGAATGGCACATCAAAAGTCAACATATATTCTGTCCAAGAGGACAGAATTGACCCTTCTAGCCAAACAAGTAAAACACGAACTTAACACCTCCATTGGAGTGTGGTTACCCTTTCTGGAAACTAGACTCAGTAGCAAACAATTTGGGCACCAGAAACACATCATTTAGACCTGTTATGACCTGTTTATGGCACATACAAAATAAGACTCAGAATCTGTCAGAATGTTTGTTTCTGACCACACTTTACTAAAATGATCATAACTCACGTTTTACAAGTCCAAATTGGACAAGGTTGGATATTTTGAAACTAGACTCCATGAGGAACATGTTAGACTCAAGAAAACCAGTTTTTGGATTTGTATTCATTTGGTTATGTTATGATGAAAACAGAGTATGCAATCTGCCAGATATCAAACATGTACACATTTCACATTTGTCATACCCCACAATACCATAACGATTTCCCAATACAAGAATCATTTTTAGAGCAGGTCATAGCATCTATTAGAACATCTAATTATCACCATGACATATCCATAACATCAATACATCAATTCCTTGCAGATTAATAACATATTCTAGTATTCATCCAACCAAACTAACATCATGAAATCATCAAACAACCATCAATTTCACGTAATTACTTTAATTCGAACTTGAGTTCATCATGTATCAACCCACGAATTTAATCAACAAAAACTTATAATTCTTGCATAATAATATCAAGCAATATGTAACCATCAAACTAAACTACTAGCATCATCAATTAACCCAAGGATCATCATCAAGAACATCAACATAACATCTAAACCTCGGCCGACCTAAAGAACCCCACAAAACATCAAACTAACCTTTGATTCTTGCAATAGAACATGAATTGACGCTTCTAACACCTTCTAATGCTTGAAATCGGTTCAATCCAAGGTTTCTTTGCTTGATTTTGATCCAAACCGAGAGAGAAGGGTGAGAGAAAGGAGTCGGTCGAATGGGTGGGGATTTGGGGTTTGGGTTGTTTTATTTATTTTAATTTTGCATATTTACCCTTTAGACCCTAGTGTTTTGGCATTTTATAGAAAGGCAACCCTTTAAACATTTTTAAATGGTTTTTAACTACAATAATTAAACATATAAACTCATGGTAACAATTACACATTTAATCTTTATAAAACACGAAACATACGAATCTATACACACGTTTCCACGTTACGCGATTAATTATCAATTTACATGTAAAACACACAAGCACATAAACGTAGCAATAATCACATAATCAGTTAAATTACCTTAATTATCATTATTAATTGTCATTAAGTCACCACCGTTAAACGACAACCAGTGTGTGCTCAAGACACGTGTATGCAAGACTTAACGAGACTAACGGAGTTTGGTAACGTAAAATTACCGAGTGTCACAATATACCTATATATATGTATATATACATATATATATATATGTATGTTATGTATGTATATATATTGTGTGTATGTATATGTATATATATGTGTGTGTGTGTGGTGTATATATATATATAAATCACTTTTTGTTAATTAATATAGAATCAACTCAAGGACGGTTTGATGAGCTAAGTCAATCCTAAAACGAAGAAAATTGTTTTCATCTTGAACGAGGTTGAAGTTTTTGAGTCGGTGTTGGGAGAACGTCGCGGACATATTAGAGGGATTGGAGGTAAACCATCTTCATCTGCAGGGTCGACTTCATTTGTCCATGAGCAGGAACAAACACCTCAGACACTTTCAGAGGTTTAATTATATAAGTTTTATCTACTTAAACTTGAAGGTGTTAAGTGTATCATAGTTGGTTTATCTTAAACGGGTCAAAATGGGTAAATTGTAAAACTATGGATTCCAGAAATAATCACATCATGATCTCAATCATGTGAATGCGGAATGTAAACATGATTGGAATAAGAGAAGAATCGAATGATCAAAAATATGCTTCTTGTATTGAACAAAACAACCTATAACAGGTCTTGTGCGAAAACACACAGTAATACAAGAGTTCTGGGAATGAAAAATGATCAAAAACTTAATTACAAAATAAAATTACAATTTATACCAAACACTAGTTCTCGCGCGACATACTTTTCCGCGCGGATGATCCTTTCGCGCGGTTTTTCCTTTCGCGTGAATACTGCTCTCGCGCTCCATCTTTCGCTTGTCATCTTTATTTCGGTGTTTGTGTTTGCCGAGCCTTATGTAGTCTTCTACAATCTCCCCCTAGGCTCGGTGAAACATCATTAGTCAAAGTCAACATTTGCTCTCTTGTAAGTACCAGAATAAGCGTACCATTTATTTCGAAGGATTCGATCTGTCATCCAGACATATTGGCAAGACAAAAAGTAACAGACTCATCAGCTGAAATAGGACAGTGTAGTAGCTTGATCAAGTCGTTTTTGCCGAATTTCATTAAGTCAGCTGGATCAATGATTCTAAATGATCTGTCAGTACATTTGATCACAGCAGACCTGAATCCTTTCACATCTCCAAAATTTATTGCTTCAAAGAATTTGGAGGAACAGGAGCATGAACTGGGACTTTTCTTATGAATTTGGGATGTTGATAGACTCTTATTTTCATCGGAGCTTTAGTATTTTCATCAATTCTTGTAGAGTCATCAATCACCTTTGATTTAGCAGTTTTGAAGTCCTTGAAATTGTTCTCATCTCCTTTCGTATTATAGATCTCATTAGTTCAGCTTCGCTATAGTTGCTTTCATTAAAGAGGAGCTTTCCCCATGGAATAAAGATCAGCAGCACGTAGAGTATGGAAGTCTTGAGTGCTCTTTAGATAATCAATTTCTCCATTCTTTCTCTTTATAACATACAACTTTTTTCTCGCCATCATAACCCCAGCTAATAACATGAGACATTTCACCATATTTCTGTTTCGACTTGATATAAACAGAAAATGAGCTTCATAGGTGGTGGTAGTGCTTTGAACTGTAAACCTCCTCTAGTGTATAAAGTAATTTGTCCAGTAGAATCTTCTATGTTGAAACAGTAGGGTTAACCACTCACAGTCTCAGTTGGAAGTTCACCTTCTTCAAGATTGATATCTTTGAATAAATCCTGCAAGTTTTCCCAAATATATCTGTATACTCATTTTCATCATCCAAATCATCAAACAAGTCAAACTCTTCTTCTACAGCACCAGTTGAAGATTGTTGGAATGAGTAAGCTCTTTTTGTACAAACTTTCAGTATCAGGTCAAGTGGATCATATCCTTTTGGATCACTAGCACTTGTCGAGTGACATATCAGTGCTAGTATCACCAGTGGATTAGAAGATAATCCTCCAACATCACCTCCATCATCATCATTATTATTATCATCATCATCTCCTCCATCATGTCTACCATCATCTCCACCATCATCATTATCATTATCATCATCATTGTCATCATCATCCTCATTTTCATTATCATCATCATCTTCTGAATCACCATAATCAATCAAATCTTCATCATCTTCTTCAGTAACAACAGGAAGAGTCGTCATATGTTCTTGCTTAACGAAAGCTGTAGATGTAAAAGCTTCAGTGATAGGTACTTCAGATGAAATTGGAACATCTTCAGTAGTACTAACACTTGGCAGTTCTTCAATAGCTTGAGCTTCGTTGACCGTTTTCTTTCTTGAATATTTTTTGCAGGAGATGGACTTGGAGAACGCCTGCTCGTCTCACCAACCACAGTCGTAGACCGAATAACTGGTGGTTGATAGAAATATGTCTGAGAAATAACTTCTAAGCTCATTCAACTCTTTCCAACCTTGAAGAATAATCAAACACTTTCATTGTTGCTCCAAAAGAGGCTATCCTTGTATCCTTTATTGCAGAGTCGATGAATCATGGTAATCATCTTAGTCTTTTCTTCATTGTCTTTTCTCAACTTAGCAATCAGCTTGACATTCTTGAAGCTTTCTTTTTCCAAATTCTTCACTCTTTCTTCTAAAGTTATAGAATGAGGAGCACTGGTGGATTCTTCTCTTCCTTGGAAATCTGGAGGAGTATTCAGAAAAGTATCTACATCAACTCCAGATTTTCTTGTCTTGGAGGAGTGGTGAAACCAGATTCAGGAATATTGCTGATTCAGAAACAGGTACGTTCTGTCTCATTAGCAGAAGTAGTCACATCAACAGGCTGCTCGTTTCAGTTTCAGAAATAATCACATGTGTTCGTGGTTTCCTAGGAATACCACCTCGTCCTCTTTTCCTGGCAGGGAAATCTTTCTCCTAGCCATTTGTTTGCGCCTCATAGATGTACTAGGAGACTCCTCAGGGATGTAATCAGTATCCCTATCTTTACATTGATTCTTGAAGAAGTTGAAGTAATAGGAGGTTGATCTCTTTGAAGAATGTAAGGTACATTCCCAATTAGATCACTATCTGTCTCAGAACTGGAAGCAGTGTGTACTTCACCTTCCACTCTCCCTTCATTGATTGGCTCCTCTTCAAACATTCTTTCTATCTCTTCATCAATATCGTCTCTAGCATCAGAGGTAGAAGTGCCTGTCTATGCTTCTTTAGTGTTAGCATTTTCTCCTTCCAAATCCCAAACATCTTTTTCTATTCAGAGAATTGGCCAATTTTAGCAAAACTTTCTCCTGAGCACTTGTTTCCTCTTGCTCCAGTAAGATGAGTAAAACTCTCCTTTTTTATTGTCTGAACCACATATTTTGGAGACCCTCAGAGTGGCAACTCATGATAGGCGTCATTAATCACCAGCTGAATAAACGAGGATACATGATAAACTTCCTTCCCGGATTAGCTGTGGCATTTTTCCGCATCTCCTGGAAGATTACTCCAAAATACTGAATGGAAGATCATCCACAGGGAGACTAATAAAGATCCAAACACAGCACTCAGAATGTCCATCCCAGCCTTCAAGTTGCTCAGACAGTGCATAACCACGTGAAATAGATACTTCCAGTACGGTGCAACCACTTCTTCTCCAGACTAGGATATCTGTACTCGTATCCCATCCGAGTTAACAATCAATAACAACATCTCTTTCCATCTGGTTGGAGCACCCTCTTGGTCATCAAAAAGTAGTACTCTGTTCAGAATAGCTTGGGAGACAGCACTCTCTTACCTTTGACAGTAGCAGTGATGATTGATTTCCAGCTTGGTATTTTTCCAGAGCAGCAGTACTCCAGAAAGAATCAATCAGTTCTGAGTAAATTGCTGGATCAGCAGATATGACATAAACACTCGTGAATTCTTTAACCCCTCAATCATAGATGTAAAAAGTTCCTTTCCTCAGGAACGTAATCTAAATAGGCTACACAGTTGTGATTTTTTATTAAAAATCATCTGTGCCATCTGCATTTGTCACAACAAACATGATTAGAACATTTGAAATAACTTAATCATGCATACGAAAAATTTTAACACTTAGAAAGTTTCATTATTTGAGTTTTCATACTTAGAAAATAAAACAAATCCTGCGAAAACTAATGTTCCACACTTAGAAATTTCAGCAACTAATAGTCTATTGCGTGAAAACTAAATTCATGCGAATAATCACAGTTCATGCGAAATTCAACATCACGCGAAACTACTATCATGCGAAAATAAGATTTCATGCGAAAACCACATTTAATGCGACAATTACTTTCATGCGAAAGTCAGTGTTTTGTGAAATTCAAACATTCTGCGAAAATAAAATCACGCGACACTCTTATCACGTGAAAATAGTTTCACGCGAAAAGCTTTCTCATGCGAAATCTCCTTTTCGCAACTGTTCATTTTACTTGTGCGATTCGCGCAACCCACCTTCAAATTAACTGTCCAAAACATGATTTAAATCCATGAAAATCATTCCATCACTGTCGCCTAGGTCAATATGTCGATTCATCTTTCAATTTCAACATTTAAGTTTATTTATTTGATTTATTTTAAAGTTGTTAAGTTTCCCTTTGCATTTCATCGCTATACTACCATAACAATCATGTTATACCTTTAAATCACACTATGGATGTAATGAGAATAGTATGGTGTTTCAGAATGCCAAATAAGAATGGATGATCTCTGTTTTGAAGTTGAATGCAAGCGAAATGAGTTTTCGGATGTGAAGCGAAAGGGTTTTTCGGATGGTGTTTAAGCGAAAATTGATTTCGTTTAAGCCACTGATATTTAAACCCCAGGTATTCACGCGACAAGTCCTTTCGCGAGACAAAGGTTTCGCGTGACAACACCAATCGCGTGAGAGTTTTTAACAATTTGAAAACTTTTCAATTTTTAACTTTAAAATTTTTCTTATTTTTCAAAACTTTCAGACCTTTTATTCTCAATTATTTATGTCACAGAATGTTTTATTATACCAAGTACCATTAATTTAATGAATCTTCAATTTTCAAAATTTATCTGTTATTATTTGTTTTATCCTAAACAAAAAACAGAAGTAAAATGAAAAACAATACACACACAATAACAAAATATTATAATAATGCAAATAAGAAAGAATCAAGATCAGATTTGTTTATTGATTAAATTGTTTTGTAAGAATTTTCATAATGAACCTGAAGAGGAGGAGAATCTATTTGCTGAATTTGTTTCTGATGATTTGTTGGAAGGTTTGTGTTTGGTAAGAAGAGAAGAGAAGGAGAAGTTGAAAAAGAGAAGGAGGAAGTTGAAAAAGAGAAGGAGGAAGTTGAAGAAGAGAAAGAAGAAGTCAAATGTGAAAGAAGAGAATGTAGAACAGGAGAGAAAGTTGCTGTGAAAAGGATAGAGGTTGAAGAGTACACTGTTGAGCCTCCAGTCAAATGCCATTGTGAAGATTTAAAGACTGTTGAAGTTGCTCCAGTGGAAGAACAGGTTGTTGTTATGAAGGCTTTCATGGTAAAGAATTGATGAGTCTGAAGGAGAAAACTCAGAATCAAAGGTATATGATGATTTATGCACAATTCTTGTGTTGAGAAAGTTCAAAGGTATAGAGTTCATAATGAGAATTGATAATGGAAGTTGAAAAACTTCAATATCAAGCTCGAAAACATAAGTCAAATGAAAATATTTTTAAAGAAAAACTTGATGGTTTAAATAAAACGGTTTACACAACTTAAATCTTCATGATTCATGTACAATAATGATGATTTGACAAATAGAATTAATGAACTCGCCTTAGAAATCGATAGACTCAACAGTGAACTAGCTTCGGCTAAATTGACTGTTGAAAAGTTTGAACTTTCATCAACTATGGTTGAAGGTATTATCAAGTCACAAATGACGCAGAAGATAAAAGGAGGAAAGTGTGGGTGTTGGATTTTCTAACATCGCTCCTCCAATTAATCATGATATTCATGTTTTACCTTCATCTGATGTCATTTCTGATTCTGATATGAGTTATGGGATAGGTTTTTCTCCATCATCAGACTTAAAACCTTCAGTCAAAGTAAATTTGACTGTTGATCCTATCACAATAACTAACTTAAACAATCAACTGAAAATTTTTGTGCAGATAATGTGAAGGTGGATGGTTTAGTTGAAGAGTGGGAGAGTGACTGTGAGAGTGAAACTGAAAGTGAAAGTTTGAAAAATAAGAATGTAAATGATTTCAGATCTGATTGTAATCAAACTTCATCAAAAAAAAAAGATTGTTGATTTGAATGTGCCAAAATTAAATATTAAATGTAATCTGAATGAAAAAAAAGGGCAAATCAGAAAGCAAAACTTGAAAAGGACTTTAAAAGTAGATTTGTTTCTAAGGTTTAATTGAAAATGAAGATCATATTTTTAAAGAAACGAATTTTCGATTCTTTAAAAATAAACTTCATCATAATGCTAACCTTGTGAACCAAGATATTTGTAGCCCAGATTTACAAGTGAAAGCTCATTCGTCATCCTTTCTGAAATTGAAAAGCCTGGTCCTTCTCCAGCATCCATTCGCATATCAAAGCCTGGTCCTTCTCCAGCAAATTCTAAGACTGGTCCAATTCCAGCATCATCACTTCCAAAAGTCACAACTGCTAAATCTCATATTACAAATGGTCACAATTCAACAATTTCCTCGAATTTGCAAAAGATGAACAAGCAATTATCAAATGAAGCAAAGATTCGAGAGACTATGCATAGTGTTAAACCAAAAAGTCAATCTGACTTTGGTTTTTATGACAATTTTTATAATTGTCATCCACAGTTTGTTTTCTACACACAACAAAGAAAATGTTATTAGTGTGGAAACATAAATCATTTAGCAAATAATTGTCCTTTTCGACAAAAATCATTAAGCAAACAACGATTTCATTCTATTGCTCATAATAGAAAAATGTTTTCACTCGTGGAAAATTTGCAAAACAAATGAAATCAAAAGTTGATAATGCTTATAATGTCGAAAAGCACAAGAATCTGAAAAATGATTTAAAAGATAAAATCAAATTGCAAAGTGTGAATGAAAAGACTGATGTGCTAAACAAATATAACAATATCAAATCTTTTTGTCTAACTGCAACACAGAATGTGCTCAAGTCGTGTTGGACTTGGGTACCAAAAGCTAAGTAAGTTTGTTACTTGCAGGGACAACCGCAAAAGACTATTGAAAGCCTATGGCATGTAGACAGCGTTGTTCAAGTCATATGACTGGGAATTTATCTTTACTACAAGATGTTCAGTCTTATAATGGTGGAAGAGTGATTTTCGCAAGAGACAAAGGAGGACGAATAACTAAGCGTGGTACAGTTACCAATGGTGTCCTTAGCTTTAAAATATGAACTTTGCTGAGGAATTAAAACATAACCTGTTAAGTGTGTCTCAAATTTGTGACAAACAATATTCTACACACTTCACTAACAAAGAATGCTTAATCATAAAACCTGGTTTTGTTATTCCTGAGGAATGGGTTTTGATGAGGACTCCGAGAGACAATGACACATATCTTCTTGATATGCATTGTTCAAATTCTTTGGTAACTACTTCTTGCTTATTATCCAAAGCCTCGGAGAATGATTCCATGTTATGGCATCGTCGGTTAGGACATGTCAATCTTAAAAATATGAGCAAACTGGTACGTGGAAATCATGTCATTGGTTTACCCGAAAAAGAATTTCAATTAAATGAACATTGTTTGTCATGTTCAAAGGGTAAACAACATAAACTTCCTCACAAACCAATTGCACACAACTCATCGAATCAATCTTACAACTCTTACACATGGATCTTTTCTGTCCAGTGAGTGTTTTAAGTTTGGGTCGAAGATCTTACTGTTTGGTTGTTACTGATGACTTTTCTAGATTTACTTGGGTTTTTTCTTAGCATCTAAGGATGAGACTCCACATCTGTTGATCAAATTCATTAATTTGGTGAGAAATCAGACAGATAAAATGGTAAAATTCATCCGAAGTGACAATTGAACAGAGTTTTGCAATTAAACGTTGAACGAGTTTTGTGAATCCAAGGGCATTGCTAGACAATTCAGTGCTGCAGGCACTCCACAACAGAATGGAGTTGCAGAACGAAGGAATAGAACATTAATTGAAGCAGCTAGAACAATGATATCTGCTGTCAATTACCCCTGTTCTTTTGGGCTGAAGCAGTTAATACTGCATGTTATGTTCAGAATCATGCTTTGATCAATAAAAGATTAAATATGACTCCTTATGAAATATTTTATGAACATAAACCCAAAGTCAAATATTTTAAAGCCTTTGGTTGTTGTTGTACTTTGTTACATACAACTGAATCTAATTCAAAATTTTCTGAAAAGGCTGATGAATGCTACTTTGTGGGATATGCAGCTAATAAGGTTGCATATCGGGTTTACAATAAAAGAACACGACAAATAATTGAGTCATTTAATATTAATTGGCACGAGCTTAACATAACTGATGCAGGTTCAGCTCCGTCATGGGTTTATGATTATGAATCTTTGTTCATAAATTTTAAAATTTCTAACCCTTCGTCTGCAGATTCTAATTCTCAAGCAATATCTTTGGAGAACAAAATCATTGAGAAACTTCCATCTATTATATCTGATGATTCTGCAATTTCTTCATCATCCAAGGCTATTCCCACAGCTTCTATGCAAGTATCTGAAAGTTCTGAGTTATCAGACATTCCTTCAGAACAAATTCACAATCAGGAGCTGGAAGAATCATTGAGTTCACCATTGTCTTCATCTTCTTCAGAAACTATAGATACACCAATAGAAGTCATTCAAGTTCCATTTGAAGAATCTCCAGATGTGTCCACTGCTTCTGAAAATCCTATTTCAGATGACACATTTGAAGACAATATTGTGTATCAGTCTAGAAACTCTGAAGAAGTGAATGCAAATGTTGAACACATCACTAACTTGGATGATGAAATTGTTGCAGATGACATTCCTCAACTATGAATTCATAAAACTCATCCAACTGAAGCAATCATTGGTCCCTTACATGAAGGAGTCATTACCAGAAGTCGATCAGGAGCAATCAACACATTCTATATGCTTGCTTTCTATCACAAATAGTGCCCAAGAATGTTGAAATGGCACTCAAGGAAAATAGTTCGATAGAGGCAATACAAGATGAGTTGATGCAATTTAAGAAGCTGAATGTTTGGCATCTTGTTGAATTTCCAAAGGATAAGCTTCCGATTGGAACAAAATGGATATTCAGAAACAAGACGGATGAAAAGGGTGTTATAGTTCGGAATAAAGCACGTCTTGTGGTGCAGGGATTCTATCAAGTTGAAGGATTGGATTATGAAGAAGTGTATGCTCCAGTTGCAAGACTTGAAGCAATACGCATATTCTTAGCCTTTGCTTCATACATGAATATCAAGGTGTATTAGATGGATGTTAAAACTGCCTTTTTATACGGAGAAATGAAAGAAGAAACCTATGTTTGTCAACCTCCTGGATTGAAGACCCAGATCATCCTGATTATGTTTACAAGTTGGATAAGGCATTATATGGTCTATATCAAGCACGTCGTGCTTGGTATGCAACTCTGACTGAACATTTGCTTGCAAATGGTTATTCACGAGGAGCTATTGATCAAACCTTATTCATTCGTAAATCAGGCGATGACATCATTCTGGTTCAAATCTATGTCGATGATATCATTTTTGGATCTACAAATGATAGTATGTGCACTGAGTTTGAAGAAGTGATGAAACAAAAATTGAGATGAGTTCCCTTGGAGAAATTTCATTTTTCTTGGGTATCCAAGTTAATCAATCTGAAACTGGTATTCTTATTCATCAAGAAAAAATATATTCAGACTATTCTTGAGAAGTACAAGTTTCAAGATTCCAAAGTTGCTCCAACTCCTATGTCTTCTCGTCCTACTCTCACTCCAGATCCATTATGCGAATCCGTTGATCAACATCTGTACAGATCAATGATTGGTTCTCTAATGTATCTCACTGCAAGCAGGCCGGATATCATGTTCCCTGTTTGTCAGTGTGCCCGCTATCAAAGTGATCCAAAAGAATCACACATGAAAGCTGTCAAGCGGATTTTCAAGTTTCTCAAGGGTCAACCCAAACTTGGTCTTTGGTATCCTCGAAATTCTGATCTCAATTTATTTGCTTATACTGACAGTGATTATGGTGGTTGTAATTTAGACAGGTGTAACACCCCGAAAAGTCAAAACGAGTCATTAAGGATAAGTGGGCTTAACTAATGGGTATTTAATAGAAAAAGAAGGATTATGGGCTAATTGGGTTTATGGACAAGAACTTGAGTAATTGAGGCCCATGATCAGCCTTAACCTACCCAAATGCAGCCACCATCCTCCCATTTCAGCCCTAGCAACAAAAATTTCATAGAGAGAGAAAGTAGAGAGAGAAAGTGCAAGAACTTAAGATTTGGGGTTTCTAAGGTCAAGGAATTGGAGATCTGGGCGTTTGGGCATCAAATCTCAAGGAAAGGAGCAACAAACAAGGTAAGAATCGACCCCTAAACCCTTCTGTAGATCAAACCTGGATTCTAGGGTTTTGGGTTTTGAAAAGTTGCAAAGAATCGCATAAAGGTCACATTTTTACGTATGAAAACATGTATAAAGCTTAGATTTAGCCTCATGGATGATAAACTAAGAGGTTGGACGTAAAAAGTTGTGATTTTAGGTTAAAAACGGACTGGTTCGTGATTTTTATGCGATCTGCGAAACTGTATATGCATCCAGCGAATTTGCATAATCATCCAGCGAAACTAAGACATTTCCAGCGAAATTACAGTTTTGCTTGGGCGAAACTACAGTTTCGTTGGGGCGAAACTGTGGACCCATAGACATTGAGAAACTAGGAAATTCCAACAAAAGTTGGGCGCTCAAGGCAGCGAATCTGTCCAGCGAAACTGGCAGAAGTGCTGCCCAGCGAAACTGGCAGGGAAACTGCCAGCGAAACTGGCAGCGAAACTGCCAGCGAAACTGGCAGCGAAACTGCCAGCGAAACTGTGGGCGAAATTATGAAGAAAATGACGTTTTTGTGCATTAACTATCGTGCAGCTAGAGTGTTTGGACTATAGCTTAAGTAACTTAGGATTGAAGCTATTTGCTAAGTCCAGGTGAGTTCTAGATCCCTTATTTAAACATTTCCCTTGTTTTGGGGCTATTATGCATAGTAAACATAAGGTTTTCAAGATAAGGATTTCAAGGTGTTTTAACAAGGAAATACATTTTTCTAAAGTAAAATGTGACATTTAAATAGCTCAAAATAATTTTCAGGCGTGCTGACCCTTGGACCCCTTATTTAAATAGCCCGACCCCAGCCAGGGGCATTGCCCCTTGGACCCCACTAAGGGCTGCTGCCCCTAGGACCCCGCTATCAGGGGCTGCCGCCCCGAACCCCCGCTGTCCCGCGGAGGGTCGATTACGTGTTATGATGACTAGTACTTGGTATGTTGTGTACTTAATAAACTAAGTGCTATATATATATATGTATATTAAGTGAAAGATAATACTAATGAGAAATGGAACTTAACAAATGTTACCCCCGGCCCGTTTGATGATGAAAAGTCTTGCAAGCACTATGATAGACTTCACTTATGTGAGTCTGATGAATGATGATGGATCTGTATTCATGAGCGGGCTATGTGCCTAGCAGTGTGGATCAACTGTCGGGGGAAGCTACCATGAAGATGTGTACCGACGGGGATCGATCAACCGTCGGGGTAGCGACCATGGATAACGTATACCGACGGGGATTGACATTCGTTGCCAATCAACATGGAGATCTTGCTTTGTGCAAATCTCGCCTATGATGAAGTGAAACGTAATGAAAGAATGAAAGATAATGAATGTGCCTAATGTGATGCAAGTAATGTTTGCAGTATGATGTATGCGTGTTCATTATATGAAAGGATAAAAGATTATATTTTCTTATTTATGTAAAACTAGAACTCACTCAGCGTAGCTAACTTTTTATGCATAATAGTGGACAGGTAAGCGCTGATGCTGAGGATGGCACCACGGAGCTACTTGGGGAGATATGGATGGCATTCCTATTAGTGAAGTCTTTATTGTAATTAATGAACAAGGAATATGTTTTATTTACCTTTAAAGGACGAATGTATGAGTACAATGGGGTTTCTAAGTCTTTAATGAATGTT
The DNA here is from genome assembly GCA_024085815.1 of Flaveria linearis. Lineage (NCBI taxonomy): Eukaryota > Viridiplantae > Streptophyta > Magnoliopsida > Asterales > Asteraceae > Flaveria > Flaveria linearis. Next base: position 75,400,920 of record CM044006.1, on the reverse strand, counting down.
TTAATTATTTTTCCGCTGCAATGCTTTGTTATTAAACTGGTTTTATGCTATGGTTAACCAACTGTGAGGCTTCCGGGAACGGGGCCTTACAACAGGAAGTCGACTACAGGAGGATGTCAATTCTTGGGTAACCGACTCATTTCCTGGCAGTGTAAAAAGCAGAACACTGTTTCCACATCCACTGTCGAAGCTGAATATGTGGCTGCATCGAGCTGTTGTTCCCAGCTTGTCTGGATTCAACAACAACTTCTCGATTATGGTCTCAATATTTATGAAACACCAATTTGGTGTGATAACACGGTAGTTCTGAACATCGTTAAAAATCCCATTCAACATTCCAAATTAAACACAATGACATCCACATCCATTTTATCCGTGACTGTTTTGATCGAAAACTTATTCATTTAAAACAAGTGCCGTCAACCGAAAACATTGCTGATTTATTTACCAAGGCATTTGATCATTCTCGATTTGATTTCCTTGTGCAATCATTGGGAATGATTAATTTTGGATAAATTGCTTTCTTGAATCTTCACAAAAAGATTTTTTACTTTTGTTAATAACAAATAAAATTGCAATTGTTTCTTTTTTTTAAAAAGACAATCACAATTTTAGGGGGAGAAAATTAGAAAACATGTTGTGAAAAATATTTTTAGTTTTAGGGGGAGTCAAAATCAAAGGATTAAAAAAAAGAAGAAATTTTCATACTTAAATGAGAAATGATATTACAAAGTTCTAAAAGAGTCTAAGTACTTTCAAAGGCTTAAATACGAATAGACTTGGATTATGATTGATGTGTCGATAGGCTTTGCCTTCAGAAATAAAAAGATCATAATTGAGTGATTAAACTTAAATTAAAGTGATATGATTTAGTGGGGAACATATCAGGTTTCTGTGACAATGTCAAAAATGTTCTAACACAGACTGAGAGTTATAATGTTGTCATACTCAAGCCTGTATTTGTTTGATTCAGTGATTATCATAACTATATATGTATATATAAAAGAGAAAATACAAAAAGACAAAAAGAAATAAAAAGACAAAAGAAAATAGTTGAGCAAATAATTGAGCAAAAAGATGCCAAAAGGCCATATAGGATATAAGATGCCAAGAAGCACAACAAATCAAAAGATATGTCTAAAGACATACATACTATATGTATATATTCTATTTTGAGATAATTTTCTGATCATGGAAGGCAAAATCAAAAGATGGGGCATGTAAGTCCGGATGGCTTGTAAGTCCTAAAATCTTGAGAGGGCAGACGTAAGTCTGGATGGCTGTTAGTAAGTCCTTAAACTTGTTAATATTCCGTGTTAAGAGATATTTCTCAGGTAGTTATGCTCAAATAGTTATATTTTAGGAATCAATAAATGGTATCACTGATCAACAATGCATGGTTTAAGTCAATTGGGGTGACTTGAAATCTCGACACTGTCTTGAAGGATAATAATTATTTTACGGAAGTTCTGATTGTGGGATCCACTGACTCATATTAAATCAATACAAAACATGATATAAATCACTCTTTATGTATCTAAGTAAAGACTGAAGCATAAGTTTAAAGTGGACAAATTATATTGACAATCTACTTAACCAGTTTTATTTTAAATAAGGCTGAACAAAGTCTTGACTTGACTATGAACTATATGATCTCATTATGAAAATTATTAAAAGGAAATTTTGTAAATAAGCAATTTTGATCTTGATTCTTTGTTCATTATTTTGTATCCTTTAGTTTTTATTTTGTTTATTTTGTTTTGTTTTGTTTTGAGTAAATAAATAAAAGTGTATTTTCATATATAAAATTGAAGATTCTCGAAATTAATTGGTCACTTGGTGAATAAAACACTCTGTTTGTTTCATAAAAAGAAAATAAATAAAGATTTGTTTTGTAAAAAATCGAAAATTCAGAAATTTTTCTAAGTGTTAAGTGAGCGTCGCGCGAAAGTGTTCACCGCGCGAAAAAGATTGTCGCGTGACAATGCTGAGCTATAAATATCTAAATCTTTTCGGACGAAGATATTTTTCGCTTCTTGGTGTCACCCGAAAGGATTTTTCGCACAGATTCAAACTTGTGATTTCTGACTTCATCTTGTGTTTCTACTACTTTTGTTTGATTGTTTATCATCTGTGATTGATTCCAAGGTAATGTGAATCAAATGGTTACTTTAGATATGAAGTTATAAATGGAACTTAACAACTTGAATTTAAAATCAATTAAATGGACTTAAAAGTTGAAATTAATGAACTCTATGAACCTATTGGACTTAGGCGAAAGTTGGATGATAGATCTTATTGCTTAAAAACTTGATTTTGAATGTCATTTTGATGTTGGCAAAAATGACTTTGGCGTCGCCTGTTATGAACAGACGCGAAAAAGGAATTTCGCGTGTAAACGTTTTTTCGCATAAACATCTTTTTCGCGTGAAAGATGGTTTCGCGCGATTGGGACTGAAATCTCAAAAATCTTCTGTGTTGTAAGGTTTTGCGCAACTTGGACTGAAAAAATCAAAATTTTCTAAGTGTTGGACTTATACTCTTAAGATGATATGTTGAATGTTAAATTTTCAGTGTTGTTCAGTTTAGATAACCTTAAAATACTTAACATGAAATGTTTTAGTTACACTTATAACACACTTTGAAATTATTAGTTGGATTAATAAGTAATGTTTGAGTGATAAAATGTGAGTTAAGCGTATCAAGAGTGTTTTTTAAAAACACTTGGTTGAACTGATGTTTAGTGTAAAAAAATCTTAAGTGTTAGAAAATGATTATTTGAACTTAAAGGAATACAAAGGTTTTATTAACTAATGGATGTTAATTTTGATTGCAGATGGCTAATATGGTGTTCAAAGCTAGTCACAACTGCGTAGCTTACTTGGATGATGTTCCTGAAGGAAAGGAGCTGTTTATTTCTATGATCGAGGGATTAAAGTCATCTAGGATTGTTTATGCCATCTCGGCCAATCCTAACATTTATTCAGAACTGATTGATGCTTTTTGGAGTACAACTGCCATAGAGAAGGATAATGAAGGGAATACCATCATTACTGCCACGGTGAATGGAAAGAGAGTGATAGTTTCTCAAGCTATATTGAATAGAGTACTTGTGCTTGGAGATCCTGTTGGTACTCCAACGAAGCTTGAAGATAATGTTGTGATTGACTGTCTGAACCGTATGGGTTATGAGTATCGATATCCTAGTTTGGAGAAGAAGTGGTTACCACCTTACTGGAAATATTTATTTCATGTGGTGATTCACTGTCTGAGTAATTTGAAGGCTGGCATGGATAGTTTGAGTGCTGTGTTCGGATCTTTACTGATTTCATTAGTGGATGATATTCCTTTCAGTATTTCTGGTGTTATCTTTCAAGAGATGCTGAAGAACGCTAAAGCCAATCCAGGGGAAAGGTTTATTATGTACCCGAGGTTCTTGCAGCTTGTCATCAATGATGCTTATCCAGAGTTTGCCACTTTGAGGTCTCCAAAGTATGTTGTTCAGGTCATCAAGAAAGACATCTTTACTCATCTGACTAGTGCACGAGGAAACAAATGCTCAGGAGAAAGCTTTGCTAAAATTGGTCAATTCTCAGAGATAATGACAGTACTGGAAATGTGGAAGGAGAAGTAAACACTGATGAGGCTCAGACTGGCACTTCTGCCTCTGATGCCAGAAATAACATTGATGAAGAGATTGAGAAAATGTTTGAGGATGAGCAGATTAATGAAGAAAGTGTGGAAGGTGTGGTGCACTCGGCTTCTAGTTCTGAGATTGAGAGTGATCAGATAGGGAATGTTCCTTATGTTCTTCAAACAATCAAGCTCCTACTACTCCAACATCCTCAAGAACAAGTGTTGAAGATAGGGATACTGATTATATCCCTGAGGAAAACCCAAGTACTTCTGGTAGGCGTAAAAGAATGGCTAGGAGACAAGATTTTCCGGTTAGAAAAAGGGGAAGGGGTGATATTCCAAGAAAACACGTACTCAGGTGATTGTCACAGAAACTTAACAGCCTATTATTTCTGACACTTAAAGATCACCTGAGAAAGAGACGACTGAAGAAGAACATCCAGCTGGCTCAACTGCTGCAGCTACTGAGACTGAACCTGCTAATGTTTCTAATCCACCAAATGTATCTGATCCTGGTTTCTCAACTCCACCTAGACAGGAAAATCTGGAGTTTGATGTAGATACTTTCTAACACTCCTCCAGATTTCCAAGGAAGAGAAGAATCTACCAGTGCTTCTCACTCTATTACTTTGGAAGAAAGAATCAAGAATCTGGAAAAGGAGAGTTATGAAAATATGAAAGTTATATCTGAGTTGAAAAAAGAAAATGAGGAGAAAACAAAGCTCATTACCATGATTAATCTAGATTCTGCAATCAAGGATACAAGACTAGCAACTCTGGAACAACAAATGAAGAATGTTTTGACTATTCATCTGGTTTGGAGAGGCAGCTGAACGAGCTGAGAGAGTTTATCTCTCAAACCTATTTCCATCAACCACCAGTTATTCGGTCTACAACTGTGGTTGGTGAGACGAGCAGGCGTTCACCAAGTCCATCTCCTGCAAATATTTCTGAAGAGGAAGAACAGGTGACTGAAACTCAAACATCTGAGATACAGCCAAGTGTCAGTGTTACTGAAGAAGTTCCAATTATTCCTGAGGTACATGTCACTGAAGCTGGTACATCCACTGCTTTGTTGAACCAGAACATATGATGCCCCTTCCTATCATTAACGAAGAAGAAGATGAAGATCTGATTGATTATGATGATTCTAATGATGATGATGATGAGAATGATGATAATGATGATGATGATGAGAATGATGATAATGATGATGATGATGTGGAGATGATGGTGGAAATGACGGTGGTAATAATGAAGATAATGATGATGGTGATGATAACGATGGAGGAGATGTTAGAGGCATATCATCAAATCCGACTGGAGATACTAGCACTGATAATGTCACTGGACCAAGTGCTAGTGATCCAGAAGGATATGATCCACTTGACCCTGATACTAAAAACTTGTATGAAAAGGAACTATACTCATTTCAACAATCTTCAACAAGTGCTATAGAAGAAGAGTTTGATTTTTTTGATGATTTGGATGATCAAAATGAGTTACACAATATTTTTGGGAACAATTTACAAGACTTATTCAAAGATATTAATCTGGAAGAAGGTGAAATTCCAACGGAGTCTGTAAGTGGTCCAACTCCTACTCTATCAACACAGAAAGATTCTACTGGACAGATTGCTTTGTACACTAGAGGATTACAGTTTAAAACACCACCACTACCTACAGAAACTCATTTTCTATTTGTATCTAAGCCTAAACAGAAATATGGAGAAATGTCTCATGTTATAAGCTGGGGTTATGATAGCAAAAAAAGTTGTATGTTATAAAGAGAAAGAATGGAGAAATAGACTATCTGAAGAGCACTCAAGACTTCCATACTTTATGAGCTGCTGATCTTTATTCCATGGGAAAAGCTCCATTCTTAAATAAAAGCAACTATAGCAAAGCTGAATTAATGAGATCTAAGATAAGAAGGGAGATGAGAACTAACTTCAAGGACTTCAAAACTGCAAAGTCAAAGGTGATTGATGACTCTTCAAGAATTGATGAAAACACCAAAGCTCCAATGAAAATAAGAGTCTATCAACATCCTAAATTTATAAGAAAAGTCCCGGTTCATGCTCCTGTTCCTCCAAATTCTTTGAAGCAATTTCTTTCTTGGAGATGTGAAAAGGATTCAGGTCAAGCTGTGATCAAATGTACTGACAGATCATTTAGAATCATTGATCCAGCTGACTTAATGAAATTCGGCAAAGACGACTTGATCAAGCTACTACACTGTCCTATTTCAGCTGATGAGTCTGTTTACTTTTTGTCTTGCCAATACGTCTGGATGATAGATCGAATCCTTAGAAATAAATGGTATGCTTATTCTGGTTCTTACAAGAAAGCCCATGTTGATTTTGACTAATGATGTTTCACCGAGCCTAGGGGGAGATTGTAGAGGACTAATCAAGGCTCGGCAAAACAATTGAAGGCTGAATAAAGACGACTTCGGATGACTGCTTCGTGCGAAAGACAAAGTCACGTGAAACTGAAGCCCGCGCGAATTGCCTGTCGCGCGAGAGTCGGGACTTAGTATAAATTGTTTAGTTTTCGTTTTGTAATTAGGTCTTTCATCATTTTTCATTCCAGAACTCTTGTATTACTGTGTGTTTTCGCACAAGACCTGTGATAGGTTGTTTTGTTCAATACAAGAAGCATATTTTGATCATGGATAGCAATAGTATGGCCGACCATTATGGGTATAATGGTAGATGCCCGGGACCAGGTTATTATTCTACTCTTGTTCCAATCATGTTACATTCCGCATTCACATGATTGAGATCGTGATTTGATTATTTCTGGGAGAAATCCATAGTTTTACAATTAGTATCAGAGCATTAGGCTCTAGAATCACGATTTGAAGAAGTTTTGGATGATTTCTACTCATTTCTTGTGGTATTCATCATTGGTTACTTGAGATTAAGCCATGGTGATGTTATGCTGCCAAAATTTTGAGAATTTGGATTGAATTGGACTGATTTAGTGGACTTTAGTTGAACTTTAATCATAATTAAGTTTAGTGGACTGATTTGGATGAATATTAGGTTAATTCTTTTTCTTGAGTTCAGAGGACTCCTAGGAAAATGTTTGATCATAGGGTTTGGTCTCAGTTTTTATGAAAAGAAAATGGCACATCAAACAAGTCAACACATACATTCTGTCCAAGAGGACAGAATTGACCCTTCTAGCCAAAACAAGTAAAACACGAACTTAACCACCTCCAATTGGAGTGTGGTTACCCTTTCTGGAAACTAGACTCAGTAGCAAACATTTGGGCACCAGAAACACATCATTTAGACCTGTTATGACCTGTTTATGGCACATACAAAATGAGACTCAGAATCTGTCAGAATGTTTGTTTCTGACCACACTTTACTAAAATGATCATAACTCACGTTTTACAAGTCCAAATTGGACAAGGTTGGATATTTTGAAAACTAGACTCCATGAGGACATGTTAGACTCAAGAAAACCAGTTTTTGGATTTGTATTCATTTGGTTATGTTATGATGAAAACAGAGTATGCAATCTGCCAGATATCAAAACGTGTACACATTTCACATTTGTCATACCCCACACCCACATAACGATTTCCCAATACAAGATCATTTTTAGAGCAGGTCATAGCATCTATTAGAACATCTAATTATCACCATGAACATATCCATAACATCAATACATCAATTCCTTGCAAGATTAACATATTCTAGTATTCATCCAACCAAACTAACATCATGAAATCATCAAACAACCATCAATTTCACGTAATTAACTTTAATTTCGAACTTGAGTTCATCATGTATCAAACCCACGAATTTAATCAACAAAACTTATAATTCTTGCATAATCAATATCAAGCAATATGTAAACCATCAAACTAAACTACTAGCATCATCAATTATCCAAGGATCATCATCAAGAACATCAACATAACATCTAAACCCTCGGCGACCTAAAGAACCCACACAAAACATCAAACTAACCTTTGATTCTTGCAATAGAACATGAATTGACGCTTCTAACACCTTCTAATGCTTGAAATCGGTTTCAATCCAAGGTTTCTTTGCTTGATTTTGATCCAAAACCGAGAGAGAAAGGGTGAGAGGAAAGGAGTCGGTCGAATGGGTGGGGATTTGGGGTTTGGGTTGTTTTATTTATTTTAATTTTGCATATTTACCCTTTAGACCCTAGTGTTTTGCATTTTATAGAAAGGCAACCCTTTAAACATTTTTTAAATGGTTTTTAACTACAATAATTAAACATATAAACTCATGGTAACAATTACACATTTAATCTTTATAAAACACGAAACATACGAATCTATACACACGTTTCCACGTTACGCGATTAATTCTCAATTTACATGTAAAACACACAAGCACATAAACGTAACGCAATAATCACATAATCAGTTAAATTACCTTTAATTAATCATTATTAATTGTCATTAAGTCACCAACGTTAAACGACAACCAGTGTGTGCTCAAGACACGTGTATGCAAGACTTAACGAGACTAACGGAGTTTGGTAACGTAAAATTACGAGTGTCACAATATACATATATATGTATATATATACATATATATATATATGTATGTATGTGTGTATATATATGTGTGTGTATGTATATTATATATATATATGTGTGTGTGTGTGTATATATATATATATAAATCACTTTTGTTAATTAATATAGAATCAACTCAAAGGACGGTTTGATGAGCTAAGTCAATCCTAAAACGAAGAATTGTTTCATCATTGAACGAGGTTGAAGTTTTTGAGTCGGTGTTGGGAGAACGTCGCGGACATATTAGAGGGGATTGGAGGTAAACCATCTTCATCTGCAGGGTCGACTTCATTTGTCCATGAGCAGGAACAAACACCTCAGACACTTTCAGAGGTATTAAAGTTATATAAGTTTTATCTACTTAAACTTGAAGGTGTTAAGTGTATCATAGTTGGTTTATCTTAAACGGGTCAAAATGGGTAAATTGTAAAACTATGGATTCCAGAAATAATCACATCATGATCTCAATCATGTGAATGCGGAATGTAAACATGATTGGAATAAGAGAAGAATCGAATTGATCAAAAATATGCTTCTTGTATTGAACAAAACAACCTATAACAGGTCTTGTGCGAAAACACACAGTAATACAAGAGTTCTGGAATGAAAATGATCAAAAACTTAATTACAAAAATAAAATTACAAATTTATACCAAACACTAGTTCTCGCGCGACATACTTTTCGCGCGGATGATCCTTTCGCGCGGTTGTTCCTTTCGCGTGAATACTGCCTCTCGCGTGACTCCATCTTTCGCTTGTCATCTTTATTTTCGGTGTTTGTGTTTGCCGAGCCTTATGTAGTCTTCTACAATCTCCCCCTAGGCTCGGTGAAACATCATTAGTCAAAGTCAACATTGCTCTCTTGTAAGTACCAGAATAAGCGTACCATTTATTTCGAAGGATTCGATCTGTCATCCAGACATATTGGCAAGACAAAAAGTAAACAGACTCATCAGCTGAAATAGGACAGTGTAGTAGCTTGATCAAGTCGTTTTTGCCGAATTTCATTAAGTCAGCTGGATCAATGATTCTAAATGATCTGTCAGTACATTTGATCACAGCAGGACCTGAATCCTTTTCACATCTCCAAGAAATTAATTGCTTCAAAGAATTTGGAGGAACAGGAGCATGAACTGGGACTTTTCTTATGAATTTGGGATGTTGATAGACTCTTATTTTCATCGGAGCTTTAGTATTTTCATCAATTCTTGTAGAGTCATCAATCACCTTTGATTTAGCAGTTTGAAGTCCTTGAAATTTGTTCTCATCTCCTTTCGTATCATAGATCTCATTAGTTCAGCTTCGCTATAGTTGCTTTCATTAAAGAATGGAGCTTTTCCCATGGAATAAAGATCAGCAGCACGTAGAGTATGGAAGTCTTGAGTGCTCTTCAGATAATCAATTTCTCCATTCTTTCTCTTTATAACATACAACTTTTTCTCGCCATCATAACCCCAGCTAATAACATGAGACATTTCACCATATTTCTGTTTCGACTTTGATATAAACAGAAAATGAGCTTCAGTAGGTGGTGGTAGTGCTTTGAACTGTAAACCTCCTCTAGTGTATAAAGTAATTGTCCAGTAGAATCTTTCTATGTTGAAACAGTAGGAGTTGAACCACTCACAGTCTCAGTTGGAATTTCACCTTCTTCAAGATTGATATCTTTGAATAAATCCTGTAAGTTGTTCCCAAATATATCTGTATACTCATTTTCATCATCCAAATCATCAAAAGTCAAACTCTTCTTATCTACAGCACCAGTTGAAGATTGTTGGAATGAGTAAAGCTCTTTTTTGTACAAACTTTCAGTATCAGGGTCAAGTGGATCATATCCTTTTGGATCACTAGCACTTGGTCGAGTGACATTATCAGTGCTAGTATCACCAGTTGGATTAGAAGATAATCCTCCAACATCACCTCCATCATCATCATTATTATTATCATCATCATCTCCTCCCATCATGTCTACCATCATCTCCACCTCATCATTATCATTATCATCATCATTGTCATCATCATCCTCATTTTCATTATCATCATCATCTTCTGAATCACCATAATCAATCAAATCTTCATCATCTTCTTCAGTAACAACAGGAAGAGTCGTCATATGTTCTGGCTTAACGAAAGCTGTAGATGTAAAAGCTTCAGTGATAGGTACTTCAGATGAAATTGGAACATCTTCAGTAGTACAACACTTGGCAGTTCTTCAATAGCTTGAGCTTCGTTGACCGTTTCTCTTTCTTGAATATTTTTTGCAGGAGATGGACTTGGAGAACGCCTGCTCGTCTCACCAACCACAGTCGTAGACCGAATAACTGGTGGTTGTATAGAAATATGTCTGAGAAATAAACTCTCTAAGCTCATTCAACTGTCTTTCCAACCTTGAAATAATCAAACATACTTTTCATTTGTTGCTCCAAAGAGCTATCCTTGTATCCTTTATTGCAGAGTCAAGATGAATCATGGTAATCATCTTAGTCTTTTCTTCATTGTCTTTTCTCAACTCAGCAATCAGCTTGACATTCTTGAAGCTTTCTTTTTCCAAATTCTTCACTCTTTCTTCTAAAGTTATAGAATGAGGAGCACTGGTGGATTCTTCTCTTCCTTGGAAATCTGGAGGAGTATTCAGAATCCTATGAGTCAATTAAGTATGTGAAAAGTTGTTTTAGGTTTAAGGGCCTGGAGTTACTAGAAAAACTAAAAATGTTACAGCAGCTCTCAACGGAAGGCTGCTGGAGTTAGCTTGCCAAATTGTGCATAACTCCATTGAAAGTAGATATTGTAGAGGACTAATCAAGGCTCGGCAAAACAATTGAAGGCTGAATAAAGACGACTTCGGAAGACTGCTTCGTGCGAAAGACAAAGTCACGCGAACTGAAGCCCGCGCGAAATTGCCTGTCGCGATAGAGTCGGGTTTAGTATAAATTCTTTAGTTTTTGTTTGTTGTATAGGTCTTTGATCATTTTTCATTCCGGAACCTTGTATTACTGTGTGTTTTCGCATAAGACCTGTGATAGGTTGTTTTGTTCAATACAAGAAGCATATTTTGATCATTCGATTCTACTCTTATTCCAATAATGTTTACATTCCGCATTCACATGATTGAGATCGTGATTTGATTATTTCTGGGAGAAATCCATAGTTTTACAATTGGTATCAGAGCATTAGGCTCTAGAATCACGATTTGAAGAAGTTCGGATTGATTTCTACTCATTTCTTGTGGTATTCATCATTGGTTACTTGAGATTAAGCCATGGTGATGTTATGCTACCAAAATTTTGAGAATGTGGATTGAATTGGACTGATTTAGGGACTTTAGTTGAACTTTAATCACAATTAAGTTTAAAAATTGAACTAAACTCATTAAAATCGGACTAAAATGAGTATAATCGGACCTATTCAGTTGATTTGGAGGTGATTTTCGCTTGAAAAACACTATGAGAATGATTGTGCGTGAAAATTGGATTTTTTCGCGTGCGAAATTAACAATTTTCGCACAGACGGTTTTTGGCATTTTTCGGCGCGAAAATAATTTGTTGGAAAGGAAGCTTTCGTCCGAAAATCTATTTCGCGCGAGGATCATTCTCGTTGGTGATACTCATTTTCCGCGCGAGTCAAGTATTTTCGCACAGTTTCAAGGTTCAAAATCTCTGATTCATTCAATTCACAAATGTCTTCATCTACTCCTAATTGAAGCATCTCACTGCTTCTCTTCATCTTGATACTGAAATTGGTACTGGGAACAAGCCACCTAGACTTCTCAGCAAAGATGATTATGCTGATTGGGCTTACAGGTTCGAAAATCATGTTATCTATACTGAACAAAGATGTGGAGGTCGATTAAGTATGGTCCTTACATTCCCCTGTACAAGAATGATAAAGGAGAGATGGTCCAGATACCTGAACACTTGTGGGATGAAGATGACATTAAGAGATTAGAGCTTGATGACAAGGCTTATGCTGCTATTACCATGGCCTTGACTACTAAAATATCACACAAGTTAAAGAGTTCAGAGGTGCAAAGGTTGTTATGGGATGCACTAGAACTCAGATCATGGGCAATAAAGACATGAGGGAAAGTAAAAAGGATATGCTGAATCAAGAGTTCAACATGTTTAATCATATTGTGGGTGAAGCTTGGATGTTCAGATTGCCAGGTTTGTAAAATGGTAACAAAAATGAAGAGTGCTGGGATTACACTGGAACCAATCATATAAACAAAAAGCTGCTGAACTCACTTCCATACAGTTAGAATCACAACTGTACACTGATCAAAAGAACTAAAGACTTGTATACTCTTTCTCTGACTGATTAATATCCACTATCAAGTCATATGAGATGGATGATAAGCAGAGAGCTGCAATCATTTAAGTTCTTTGGGTGCTGATGCAACTGCCCTTTATGGCAAAATGGCTAGTAATCTAATTACTATGTCGTTATACCCAGATATGTCAGCAACAGCAAACTGGAAGTCCAGCATCTTCTCATATTCAACCAGTAATCAACCTCAAATTCAAATTCCAGCTGCTCAACATTATTCCCCTATCATCCATCAACAAATCCCTCAAACCCCATCTCCACAAAGTGGTCAACATGCTTATGTTGCCTACCACTAATCCTTCAAAGCAGACAGTCCAGATTGCTGAGGAACATCTTGCCCTAATTCACTACATTCATGTCAAGCTATGAAGCTTTTGGCTGGTAGACTCACTGCTCCTAATGTCTTGATTGATTATCTCAACAAGTCAATCCTGAGATGTTGAGGAAAATGACATCAAGTACCAAATGGCTATGGTGGTATACAGGCTAAGAACTTTGCTAGACGTACTGGGAGAAAGATGTTTGGTGTAAACAAACTCTAGCAAAATTGGTTTGACAAATCCACCTGAGGTGTTACAACTGTGACAAACCAGGTCATTTTGCTAGAGAATGTACAGAACCCAAGTCTGGTCAAGCTGAAGGCCTAAAAAGAATGGTGACTGTTGAGATTGAATCAAAGAAAGATAAAGCTAGTACTTCTGTGGTAACAAAGCATTGGTTTCCTAAACTAATGCTGAATATGACTGGTCAGATCAAATGGAAGCTCTTGATCTGAAATTGTCTACTGCTTTGATTGCCAAGATTGTTACTAAACTGAAGAGGAGGAGAATCTATTTGCTGAAGTTGTTTCTGATGATTTGTGGAAGGTTGTGTTTGGTAAGAAAGAAGAGAAAGGAGGAAGTTGAAAAAGAGAAGGAGGAGTGAAAAAGAGAAGGAGGAAGTTGAAGAAGAGAAGAAGAAGTCAAATGTGAAGAAGAGAATGTAGAACAGGAAGAGAGAAAGTTGCTGTGAAAAGGATAGAGGTTGAAGAGTACACTGTTGAGCCTCCAGTCAAATGCCATTGTGAAGATTTAAGACTGTTGAAGTTGCTCCAGTGGAAGAACAGGTTGTTGTTATGAAGGCTTTCAGGGTAAGAAGATTGATGAGTGAAGGAGAAAACTCAGAATCAAAGGTATATGAGGATTTATGCACAAATTCTTGTGTTGAGAAAGTTCAAAGGTATAGAATTCATAATGAGAATTTGATAATGGAAGTTGAAAAACTTCATATCAAGCTCGAAACATAAGTCAAATGAAAAGATTTTAAAGAAAAACTTGATGGTTTAAATAAACGGTTTACAACTTACAATTAAATCTTCATGATAAAGAACGTACAAATAATGATTTGACAAATAGAAATTATGAACTCGCCTTAGAAATCAATAGACTCAACAGTGAACTAGCTTCGGCTAAATTGACTGTTGAAAAGTTTCAACTTCATCAACTATGGTTGAAGGTATTATAAGTCACAAATGACGCAGAAGATAAAAGGAGGAAAGTGTGGTGTTGGATTTTCTAACATCGCTCCTCCAATTAATCATGATTATTCATGTTTACCTTCATCTGATGTCATTTCTGATTCTGATATGAGTTATGGGATAGGTTTTTCCATCCATTCAGACTTAAAACCTTCAGTCAAAGTAAATTTGACTGTTGATCCTATCACAATAACTAAAAAAACAATCAACTGAAAATTTTTGTGCAGATAATGTGAAGGTGGATGGTTTAGTTGAAGAGTGGGAGAGTGATGTGAGAGTGAAACTGAAAGTGAAAGTTTGAAAAATAGAATGTAAATGATTTCAGATCTGATTGTAATCAAACTTCATCAAGAAATAAAAAGATTGTTGTTGAATGTGCCAAAATTAAATATTAAATGTAATCTGAATGAAAAAAAAAGGCAAATCAGAAAGCAAAACTTGAAAAGGACTTTAAAAGTAGATTTGTTTCTAAAGGTTTATTGAAAATAAAGATCATTTTTAAAGAAACGAATTTTCGATTCTTTAAAAATAAATTCATCATAATGCTAACCTTGTGAACCAAGATATTTGTAGCCCAGATTTACAAGTGAAAGCTCATTCGTCATCCTTTCTGAAATTGAAAAGCCTGGTCCTTCTCCAGCATCCATTCGCATATCAAAGCCTGGTCCTTCTCCAGCAAATTCTAAGACTGGTCCAATTCCAGCATCATTACTTCCAAAAGTCACAACTGCTAAATTCATATTACAAATGGTCACAATTCAACAATTCCTCGAATTGCAAAAATGAACAAGCAATTATCAAATGAAGCAAGATTCGAGAGACTGTGCATAGTGTTAAACCAAAAAGTCAATCTGACTTTGGTTTTTATGACATTTTTATAATTGTCATCCACAGTTTATTTTCTACACACAACAAAGAAAATGTTATCAGTGTGGAAACATAAATCATTTAGCAAATAATTGTCCTTTTCGACAAAAATCATTAAGCAAACAACGATTTCATAATTCTATTGCTCATAATAGAAAAATGTTTTTCACTCGTGGAAAATTTGCAAAACAAATGAAATCAAAGTTGATAATGCTTATAATGTCGAAAAGCACAAGAATCTGAAAAATGATTTAAAAGATAAAATCAAATTGCAAAGTGTGAATGAAAAGACTGATGTGCTAAGCAAATATAACAATATCAAATCTTTTTGTCTAACTGCAACCAGAATGTGCTCAAGTCGTGTTGGACTTGGATACCAAAAGCTAAGTAAGTTTGTTACTTATGCAGGGACAACCGCAAAAGACTATTGAAAGCCTATGGCATGTAGACAGCGGTTGTTCAAGTCATATGACTGGAATTATCTTTACTACAAGATGTTCAGTCTGATATAGTGGAAGAGTGATTTTCGCAGGAGACAAAGGAGGACGATAACTAAGCGTGGTACAGTTACCAATGGTGTCCTTAGCTTTAAAAATGAACTTTGCTGAGGAATTAAAACATAACCTGTTAAGTGTGTCTCAAATTGGTGACAAACAATATTCTACACACTTCACTAACAAAGAATGCTAATCATAAAAAGGTTTTGTTATTCCTGAGGAATGGGTTTTGATGAGGACTCCGAGAGACAATGACTCATATCTTCTTGATATGCATTGTTCAAATTCTTTGGTAACTACTTCTTGCTTATTATCCAAAGCCTCGGAGAATGATTCCATGTTATGGCATCGTCGGTTAGGACATGTCAATCTTAAAAATATGAGCAAACTGGTACGTGGAAATCATGTCATGGTTTACCCGAAAAAGAATTTCAATTAATGAACATTGTTTGTCATGTTCAAAGGGTAAACAACATAAACTTCCTCACAAACCAATTGCACACAACTCAATCGAATCAATCTTACAACTCTTACACATGGATCTTTTCGGTCCAGTGAGTGTTTTAAGTTTGGGTCGAAGATCTTACTGTTTGGTTGTTACTGATGACTTTTCTAGATTTACTTGGGTGTTTTTCTTAGCATCTAAGGATGAGACTCCACATCTGTTGATCAAATTCATTAATTTGGTGGAGAATCAGACAGATAAAAAGGTAAAATGCATCCGAAGTGACAATTGAACAGAGTTTTGCAATTAAACGTTGAACGAGTTTTGTGAATCCAAGGCATTGCTAGACAATTCAGTGCTGCAGGCACTCCACAACAGAATGGAGTTGCAGAACGAAGGAATAGAACATTAATTGAAGCAGCTAGAACAATGATATCTGCTGTCAAATTACACCTGTTCTTTTGGGCTGAAGCAGTTAATACTGCATGTTATGTTCAGAATCATGCTTTGATCAATAAAGATTAAATATGACTCCTTATGAAATATTTTATGAATATAAACCCAAAGTCAAATATTTTAAAGCCTTTGGTTGTGTTGTACTTTGTTACATACAACTGAATCTAATTCAAAAATTTCTGAAAAGGCTGATGAATGCTACTTTGTGGGATATGCAGCTAATAAGGTTGCATATCGGTTTACAATAAAAGAACACGACAAATAATTGAGTCATTTAATATTAATTGGCACGAGCTTAACATAACTGATGCAGGTTCAGCTCCGTCATGGGTTTATGATTATGAATCTTTGTTCATAAATTTAAAATTTCTAACCTTCGTCTGCAGATTCTAATTCTCAAGCAATATCTTTGGAGAACAAAATCATTGAGAAACTTCCATCTATTATATCTGATGATTCTGCAATTTCTTCATCATTCAAGGCTATTCCCACAGCTTCTATGCAAGTATCTGAAAGTTCTGAGTTATCAGACATTCCTTCAGAACAAATTCACAATCAGGAGCTGGAAGAATCATTGAGTTCACCATTGTCTTCATCTTCTTCAGAAACTATGGATACACCAATAGAAGTCATTCAAGTTCCATTTGAAGAATCTCCAGATGTGTCCACTGCTTTCTGAAAATCCTATTTCAGATGACACATTTGAAGACAATATTGTGTATCAGTCTAGAAACTCTGAAGAAGTGAATGCAAATGTTGAACCACATCACTATGGACTGGATGATGAAATTGTTGCAGATGACATTCTCAACTATGAATTCATAAAACTCATCCAACTGATGCAATCATTGGTCCCTTACATGAAGGAGTCATTACCAGAAGTCGATCAGGAGCAATCAACACATGTCTATATGCTTGCTTTCTATCACAAATAGTGCCCAAGAATGTTGAAATGGCACTCAAGGAAAATAGTTCGATAGAGGCAATGCAAGATGAGTTGATGCAATTTAAGAAGCTGAATGTTTGGCATCTGTTGAATTCCAAAGGATAAGCTTCCGATTGGAACAAAATGGATATTCAGAAACAAGATGGATGAAAAGGGTGTTATAGTTCGGAATAAAGCAAGTCTTGTGGTGCAGGGATTCTATCAAGTTGAAGGATTGGATTATGAAGAAGTGTATGCTCCAGTTGCAAGACTTGAAGCAATACGCATATTCTTAGCCTTTGTCTTCATGAATGAAAAGGTGTATTAGATGGATGTTAAAACTGCCTTTTTATACGGAGAAATGAAAGAAGAAACCTATGTTGTCAACCTCCTGGATTTGAAGACCCAGATCATCTGATTATGTTTACAAGTTGGATAAGGCATTATATGGTCTATATCAAGCACGTCGTGCTTGGTATGCAACTCTGACTGAACATTTGCTTGCAAATGGTTATTCACGAGGAGATTGATCAAACCTATTCATTCGTAAATCAGGCGATGACATCATTCTGGTTCAAATCTATGTCGATGATATCATTTTGGATCTACAAAATGATAGTATGTGCACTGAGGTTGAAGAAGTGATGAAACAAAAATTTGAGATGAGTTCCCTTGGAGAAATTTCATTTTTCTTGGGTATCCAAGTTAATCAATCTGAAACTGGGTATTCTTATTCATCAAGAAAAATATATTCAGACTATTCTTGAGAAGTACAAGTTTCAAGATTCCAAAGTTGCTCCAACTCCTATGTCTTCTCGTCCTACTCTCACTCCAGATCCATTATGCGAATCCGTGATCAACATCTATACAGATCAATGATTGGTTCTCTAATGTATCTCACTGCAAGCAGGCCGGATATCATGTTCCCTGTTTGTCAGTGTGCCCGCTATCAAAGTGATCCAAAAGAATCACACATGAAAGCTGTCAAGCGGATTTTCAAGTATCTCAAGGGTCAACCCAAACCTGGTCTTTGGTATCCTCGAAATTCTGATCTCATTTATTTGCTTATACTGACAGGATTATGGTGGTTGTAATTTAGACAGGTGTAACACCCGAAAAGTCAAAACGAGTCATTAAGGATAAGTGGGCTTAACTAATGGGTATTTAATAGAAAAAGAAAGGATTATGGGCTAATTGGGTTTATGGACAAGAACTTGAGTAATTGAGGCCCATGATCAGCTTAACCTACCCAAATGCAGCCACCATCTCCATTTCAGCCCTAGCAACAAAAATTTCATAGAGAGAGAAAGTAGAGAGAGAAAGTGCAAGAAACTCAAGATTTGGGGTTTCTAAGGTCAAGGAATGGAGATCTGGGCGTTGGGGCATCAAATCTCAAGGAAAGGAGCAACAAAAAGGTAAGAATCGACCCCTAAACCCTTCTGTAGATCAAACCCGGATTCTAGGGTTTTGGGTTTTGAAAAGTTGCAAAGAATCGCAAAAGGTCACATTTTTACGTATGAAAACATGTATAAAGCTTAGATTTAGCCTCATGGATGATAAACTAAGAGGTTGGACGTAAAAAGTTGTGATTTAGGTTAAAAACGGACTGGTTCGTGATTTTTATTGCGATCTGCGAAACTGTATATGCATCCAGCGAATTGCATAATCATCAGCGAAACTAAGAACATTCCAGCGAAATTACAGTTTTGCTTGGGCGAAACTACAGTTTCGTTGGGGCGAAACTGTGGACCCATAGACATTGCGAAACTAGGAAATTCCAACAAAAAGTTGGGCGCTCAAGGCCGGAATCTGTCCAGCGAAACTGGCAGAAGTGCTGCCCAGCGAAACTGCCAGCGAAACTGGGGGCAAATTATGAAGAAAATGACGTTTTTGTGCATTAACTATCGTGCAGCTAGAGTGTTTGGACTATAGCTTAAGTAACTTAGGATTGAAGCTATTTGCTAAGTCCAGGTGAGTTCTAGATCCCCTTATTTAAACATTTTCCCTTGTTTTTGGGGTATTATGCATAGTAAACATAAGGTTTTCAAGATAAGGATTTCAAGGTGTTTTAACAAGGAAATACATTTTTCTAAAGTAAAATGTGACATTTAAATAGCTCAAATAATTTCAGCGTGCTGACCCTTGGACCCCTTATTTAATAGCCGACCCCAGCCATGGGCATTGCCCCTTGGACCCCACTAAGGGCTGCTGCCCCTAGGACCCCGCTATCAGGGGCGCCGCCCCCGAACCCCGCTGTCCCGCGGAGGGTCGATTACGTGTTATGATGACTAGTACTTGGTATGTTGGTACTTAATAAACTAAGTGCTATATATATATATGTATATTAAGGAAAGATAATACTAATGAGAAGTGGACTTACAAATGTTACCCCCGGGCCCGTTTGATGATGAAAAGTCTTGCAAGCACTATGATAGACTTCACTTATGTGAGTCTGATGAATGATGATGGATCCGTATTCATGAGGTGGCGGCTATGTGCCTAGCAGTGTGGATCAACTGTCGGGGGAAGCTACCATGAGATGTGTACCGACGGGGATCGATCAACCGTCGGGGGTAGCGACCATGGATAACGTATACCGACGGGATTGACATTCGTTGCCAATCAACATGGAGATCTTGCTTTGTGCAAATCTCGCCTATGATGAAGTGAAATGTAATGAAAGAATGAAAGATAATGAACGTGCCTAATGTGATGCAAGTAATGTTTGCGTATGATGTATGCGTGTTCATTATATGAAAGGATAAAAGATTATATTTTCTTATTTATGTAAAACTAGAACTCACTCAGCGTAGCTAACTTTTTATGCATAATAGTGGACAGGTAAGCGCTGATGCTGAGGATGGCACCACGGAGCTACTTGGGGAGATATGGATACTAACCGAATTAATGTGGACATTTTTCATGTTCTTTATGTTTGTCCCTTGATGTTGTGGGTCATGATCGTATCACTTGGTAGCTTCCCCGGATCTTTCTTAAGAGCTGCACTTCTTCTTCTAGTTGACCAACTTGCTTGCTCAAGGCCTCATGGCTCTTGTCTCTCACCTCATTTGATTTTTCATCTCTTGATGTCATTGTTAGATTCTTTCACCATGTTCATAAGAGCATCTAACTTTGCATTCAACGAGTCATCTCCACCACCTTGGCTTCCCGATGTCCACCTTGATTATTGTTGTAATTTCTTTGGAAGTTACCATCCCGATTGTAGCTTTGATTACCTCCTTGATTGTAGTTGTTCCTTTGGTAGCCACCTTGGTTGTAATTTCCCCCTTGATTGTTCCTTGGCGGTTTTGATAGCCTTGTCCACCTTGATTAGGTGGTTGGAAGTTTGGGGTTCATTTGGTTTGAAGGATTGCCATACCTAAGGTTGGGATGGTTCCTCAAACCTGGATGATAAGTGTTGGAGTTCATGTCAAAGGCTTCGGTCTCCATAAACTTGATTCACCTCTTCGGTTCCGTGAGCCCTGTTTACTTGACAACTATCGGCTCTCTATGACCAATGTCCACCACATTCTTCACAAAACGCGAATTGAACCGCATTTACATCTTCTTCTTCATGCGAGCTAACTCCCTTTCCAACGCGGCTATTCGATCCTTTGCACTTGAGTCAATGTCGGAGGTGGATTTGGAATAGGGTGTTTGCTTTCCTATCGCTGATTCTTCAGCTCTTGAGTTCTTACTCTCCTTTCAAGGAACTCCCAATCCTCTTCCTCGGGGTTATTCAACAAGGTTCCATTGCTAGTAGACTTGAGGTACTTCCTTTCTTCTTTTGTCAATCCGTTCACAAAACTCTTCACTAGCTCCCAAAGCTCAATTTGGTGATGTGGACATTTTCTTATAAACTTTTTAAAACGAGTAAAAGCTTCATGAAGTGGCTCTCCGGATTGTTGTTGGAATGTCCGGATCTCGTCCCTCATTTCATCCGTTTTGGCCATTGAATAGTATTCGTCAAGGAAGACTTGTTACATTTCTCCCCATGTTCGAATACTATTAGCCGGCAAGGTTAAAAACCATCGCTTTGCCTTGTCCTTCAATGAAAATTGGAACAATCTAAAACGCACCTCATCTTGTGAGAAGTTGTGTCCTCCAATTGTGCCACATATGTCGGAGAATTCGGATATATGTGTGTAAGGCTCCTCCGTTGACATGCCATGAAAGTGAGGTAAGATGTTGATGTAGTTGGGCTTGCAATCAAATGAACGCCTTCCCGGAATCGGGGTGGGAACAATAGGAGAGACATTGTCCGATATGATGGGTCGAAACCTACCATTCACGCCTTGTGTTCGAGCTTGTTGAGGTTGTTGGCGTGGGGGACCATTCACTTCTTGATGCATTGGGTATCTTCTTTGTGGTCCTTGATTAGCTACACCGACAAACTGAGGAATTCGGTTTGGGTTGGCATTCATGTTT
This sequence comes from Flaveria linearis, assembly GCA_024085815.1. Lineage (NCBI taxonomy): Eukaryota > Viridiplantae > Streptophyta > Magnoliopsida > Asterales > Asteraceae > Flaveria > Flaveria linearis. The sequence goes on along the minus strand of CM044006.1, from coordinate 75,379,251 downwards.
GGATTCCTAAATTGGTTTTGTCTATGTTGACGGTTGTAGTTGTAGTTCTCATTCTCATATACCCATGGTTCCATTCATCATAATTATCACTTGGTAGCCATAATCACCAGCATACCCTCCTTCATTGTAGAACCCCCCATTGCCTTCATGTCATACTCATAATCATCACTATCACCCGTGTGATAGTGTGAACACTCACCGTTCGGGTGATTGGTAAGATGGAACACTAAAGGCTCATCGTCATGAATGGCATTTCTTAGCTCATCTAAGTTTGGTGGGCCAAAGTGCCCTGGGGTTTTGGTTCACATGTTCAAAAGTTGGGTTACTATGGATATGGGTTGTCTACGGTTGGGTTGGGGTTATGGTCATTAGTGGGTGTGGTGGTGATTTTTGTGGAATGCTGTGTTGTGGTGGGGGTCGGTTGTTACTACCTCCCTCCATTTGGTTGGCTCGGTTCCTTCTTGCAAAGCGTTCAATTTCCGGTTCAAACACCAACGGAGAGGTTCTTTCGGATGCTCTAGTATGCATGCACTACCTGTGATCTACACAAATAACACAACCAGCATAACAAGGGAAAAAGAATGATGTAAAAATAACCAAACACTTAAACAGAAAATTACAAACTAGTCAACACAATTACACACAAAGCGCACTACTCCCGCACAACGGCGCCAAATTTGACCGGCTTGTCGCGTGCACTAGTCAAAGATAGTATTTGTATAGTTCCTTAGTACCAAAACTATGTAGCAAATGGTAAGAAGGGTGTCGAATCACAAGAGTATGTGGTTTGTGTTTAGAGACTTGGACTATTGAGTATTATGAAGCTTGTTAATTTATGAAGCTTTGCTTAGTTAACTTGATATGTTACTTGAAATGGTGTGAAACTTTGTCCAACACACAAAGAAATGAACAAAACACAAAGGTTACTTAAAAATGATTAATGAAACTTGGAAAACTTAGAACAATGGTTAATAAAACAACGTTTAGTAATAAGGTTCACCCCCGGTTGATATCATAAGGTTATGGTTCTACTAATCCAACTAACTTGCATCAAGGTGTGATTTATGCTAACGAGTTCATCATTACACGGTTTAGGTGTCAAGAATCGTCAACGTTAACACGGACAATAATACACTTCATTACACAAGAACATTCAAATCTACATATACATAGCACACATGACCAACTCCATTTCTCAAAGACAAATTTCATAATCATTCATTCAATTTGGGAATTCAAGTTAAGATCAAAGTACTAACATAATGTTTCAAGCAATCAAATACACAACACAAGGATGCAATCTAGTTTTCAAATGTTAACAAACCATAGTCTTACAATACACAAACGGGGGAAAACCCAAAGAAGCTTAGCCTCTCATGTTGATTGAAATGTGGAATCCGGTTGATGATCTTGGTTGCAACTCCATGGCACTTGGATTTGGAATCACTTGATGATGATGAAAATGAGTTAGAGAAGTAGAGAAGAGCTCCAAAATCGCCCCTTTTCGTCTCTTCCCGCGTCTGCTACTGCTTCCGTTTTTGCCCTAATTCCCCCTAAATGTGGTCAAAACCCGAAAGTTTTGGTCAACCCAGGATAGGGACGTAAGTTACGTCCATAAGGACGTAAGTTACGTCCTCACCTCTTTTGGTCCTGAGCTACTGTCTTACGTCCCCAAAATTGTCATTTTTAGAAAGGACGTAGCTTATGTCCTTTAGGACGTAAGTTACGTCGTATGCTCATTTTGCACAAATTCTTCATTTTCTTTTTTTCATCTCTTTTCATCTATATATCATCCAATCTTCGTGCACCCCTTGAATACATCATTTAAGCTTTCCACACCTACAATTCAAACCTAACACAAAGTGATTACGCTCGATATAAAATCACGTTAAACGCATACATTTAAACACTTAAAACATATACAAAACATGAACGCATCAGAGCTACTTGGGGAGATATGGATGGCATTCCTATAATGAAGTTTTATTGTAATTAATGAACAAGGAATATGTTTTGTTTACCTTTAAAGGACGAATGTATGAGTACAATGGGGTTTCTAAGTCTTTAATGAATGTTTAATTATTTTTCCGCTGCAATGCTTTGTTATTAAACTGGTTTTATGCTTTGGTTAACCAACTGTGAGGCTTCCTGGGAACGGGGCCTTACAACAGGAAGTCGACTATAGGAGGATGTCAATTCTTGGGTAACCGACTCATTTCCTGGCAGTGTAAAAAGCAGAACACTGTTTCCACATCCACTGTCGAAGGAATATGTGGCTGTATCGAGCTGTTGTTCCCAGCTTGTCTGGATTCAACAACAACTTCTCGATTATGGTCTCAATATTATGAAACACCAAATTGGTGTGATAACACGGTAGTTCTGAACATCGTTAAAAAATCCCATTCAACATTCCAAAACTAAACACAATGACATCCACATCCATTTTATCCGTGACTGTTTTGATCGAAAACTATTCATTTAAAACAAGTGCCGTCAACCGAAAAACATTGCTGATTTATTTACCAAGGCATTTGATCATTCTCGATTGATTTCCTTGTGCAATCATTGGGAATGATTAATTTTGGATAAATTGCTTTCTTGAATCTTCACAAAAGATTTTTTACTTTTGTTAATAACAAATAAAATTGCAATTGTTTCTTTTCTTTAAAAAGACAATCACAATTTTAGGGGGAGAAAATTAGAAAAACACGTTGTGAAAAATATTTTTAGTTTTAGGGGGAGTCAAAATCAAAGGATTAAAAAAAAGAAGAAATTTCATACTTAAATGAGAAATGATATTACAAAGTTCTAAAAGAGTCTAAGTACTTTCAAAGGCTTAAATACGAATAGACTTGGATTATGATTGATGTGTCGATAGGCTTTGCCTTCAGAAATAAAAAGATCATAATTGAGTGATTAAACTTAAATTAAAGTGATATGATTTAATGGGGAACATATCAGGTTTCTGTGACAATGTCAAAAATGTTCTAACACAGACTGAGAGTTATAATGTTGTCATACTCAAGCCTGTATTGTTTGATTCAGTGATTATCATAACTATATATGTATATATAAAAGAGAAAATACAAAAAGACAAAAAGAAATAAAAAGACAAAAAGAAAATAGTTGAGCAAATAATTGAGCAAAAAGATGCCAAAAGGCCATATAGGATATAAGATGCCAAGAAGCACAACAAATCAAAAGATATGTCTAAGACATACATACTATATGGTATATATTTTCTATTTTGAGATAATTTTCTGATCATGGAAGGCAAAATCAAAAGATGGGGCATGTAAGTCCGGATGGCTTGTAAGTCCTAAACATCTTGAGAGGGCAGACGTAAGTCTGGATGGCTGTTAGTAAGTCCTTAAACTTGTTAATATTCCATGTAAGAGATATTTCTCAGGTTAGTTATGCTCAAATAGTTATATTTTAGGAATCAATAAATGGTATCACTGATCAACAATGCATGGTTTAAGTCAATTTGGGGTGACTTGAAATCTCGACACTGTCTTGAAGGATAATAATATTTTACGGAAATTCTGATTGTGGGATCCACTGACTCATATTAAACAATACAAAACATGATATAAATCACTCTTTATGTATCTAAGTAAATACTGAAGCATAAGTTTAAAGTGGACAAATATATTGACAATCTACTTAACCAGTTTTATTTTAAATAAGGCTGAACAAAGTCTTGACTTGACTATGAACTATATGATCTCATTATGAAAATTATAAAAAGGAAATTTTGTAAATAAGCAATTTTGATCTTGATTCTTTGTTCATTATTTTGTATCCTTTTAGTTTTTATTTTGTTTTATTTTGTTTTGTTTTGTTTTTGAGTAAATAAATAAAAGTGTATTTTCATATATAGAAAATTGAAGATTCTCGAAATTAATTGGTCACTTGGTGAATAAAACACTCTGTTTGTTTCATAAAAGAAAATAAATAAAGATTTGTTTTGTAAAAAATCGAAAATTCAGAAATTTTCTAAGTGTTAAGTGAGCGTCGCGCGAAAGTGTTCACCACGCGAAAAAGATTGTCGCGTGACAATGCTGAGCTATAAATATCTAAATCTTTTCGGACGAAGATATTTTTCGCTTCTTGGTGTCACCCGAAAGGATTTTTCGCACAGATTCAAACTTGTGATTTCTGACTTCATCTTGTGTTTCTACTACTTTTGTTTGATTGTTTATCATCTGTGATTGATTCCAAGGTAATGTGAATCAAATGGTTACTTTAGATATGAAGGTATAAATGGAACTTAACAACTTGAATTTAAAATCAATTAAATGGACTTAAAAGTTGAAATTAATGAACTCTATGAACCTATTGGACTTAGGCGAAAGTTGGATGATAGATCTTATTGCTTAAAAACTTGATTTTGAATGTCAATTTGATGTTGGCAAAAATGACTTTGGCGTCGCCTGTTATGAACAGACGCGAAAAAGGAATTTCGCGTGTAAACGTTTTTTTGCATAAACATCTTTTTCGCGTGAAAGATGGTTTCGCGCGATTGGGACTGAAATCTCAAAAATCTTCTGTGTTGTAAGGTTTTGCGCAACTTGGACTGAAAAAATCAAAATTTTCTAAGTGTTGGACTTATACTCTTAAGATGATATGTTGAATGTTAAATTTTCAGTGTTGTTCAGTTTAGATAACCTTAAAATACTAACATGAATGTTTTAGTTACACTTATAACACACTTTGAAATTATTAGTTGGATTAATAAGTAATGTTTTGAGTGTTAAAATGTGAGTTAAGTGTATCAAGAGTGTTTTTTAAAAACACTTGGTTGAACTGATGTTTAGTGTAAAAAAATCTTAAGTGTTAGAAAATGATTATTTGAACTTAAAGGAATACAAAGGTTTTATTAACTAATGGATGTTAATTTTGATTGCAGATGGCTAATATGGTGTTCAAAGCTAGTCACAACTGCGTAGCTTACTTGGATGATGTTCCTGAAGGAAAGGAGCTGTTTATTTCTATGATCGAGGGATTAAAGTCATCTAGGATTGTTTATGCCATCTCGGCCAATCCTAACATTTATTCAGAACTGATTGATGCTTTTTGGAGTACAACTGCCATAGAGAAGGATAATGAAGGGAATACCATCATTACTGCCACGGTGAATGGAAAGAGAGTGATAGTTTCTCAAGCTATATTGAACAGAGTACTTGTGCTTGGAGATCCTGTTGGTGCTCCAACGAAGCTTGAAGATAATGTTGTGATTGACTGTCTGAACCGTTGGGTTATGAGTATCGATATCCTAGTTTGGAGAAGAAGTGGTTACCACCTTACTGGAAATATTTATTTCATGTGGTGATTCACTGTCTGAGTAATTTGAAGGCTGGCATGGATAGTTTGAGTGCTGTGTTCGGATCTTTACTGATTTCATTAGTGGATGATATTCCTTTCAGTATTTTGGTGTTATCTTTCAAGAGATGCTGAAGAACGCTAAAGCCAATCAGGGGAAAGGTTTATTATGTACGAGGTTCTTGCAGCTTGTCATCAATGATGCTTATCCAGAGTTTGCCACTTTGAGGTCTCCAAAGTATGTTGTTCAGGTCATCAAGAAAGACATCTTTACTCATCTGACTAGTGCACGAGGAAACAAATGCTCAGGAGAAAGCTTTGCTAAAATTGGTCAATTCTCAGAGAAAATGACAGTACTGGAAATGTGGAAGGAGAAGTAAACACTGATGAGGCTCAGACTGGCACTTCTGCCTCTGATGCCAGAAATAACATTGATGAAGAGATTGAGAAAATGTTTGAGGATGAGCAGATTAATGAAGAAAGTGTGGAAGGTGTGGTGCACTCGGCTTCTAGTTCTGAGATTGAGAGTGATCAGATAGGGAATGTTCCTTATGTTCTTCAAACAAATCAAGCTCCTACTACTCCAACATCCTCAAGAACAAGTGTTGAAGATAGGGATACTGATTATATCCCTGAGGAAAACCTAAGTACTTCTGGTAGGCGTAAAAGAATGGCTAGGAGACAAGATTTTCCAGTTAGAAAAAGGGGAAGGGGTGATATTCCAAGAAAACCACGTACTAGGTGATTGTCACAGAAACTTAACAGCCTATTATTTCTGACACTTAAAGATCACCTGAGAAAGAGACGACTGAAGAAGAACATCCAGCTGGCTCAACTGCTGCAGCTACTGAGACTGAACTGCTAATGTTTCTAATCCCTCTAATGTATCTGATCCTGGTTTCTCAACTCCACCTAGACAGGAAAATCTGGAGTTTGATGTAGATACTTTTCTAAACACTCCTCCAGATTTCCAAGGAAGAGAAGAATCTACCAGTGCTTCTCACTCTATTACTTTGGAAGAAAGAATCAAGAATCTGGAAAAGGAGAGTTATGAAAATATGAAAGTTATATCTGAGTTTGAAAAAAGAAAATGAGGAGAAAACAAAGCTCATTACCATGATTAATCTAGATTCTGCAATCAAGGATACAAGACTAGCAACTCTGGAACAACAAATGAAGAATGTTTTTGACTATTCATTGGTTTGGAGAGGCAGCTGAACGAGCTGAGAGAGTTTATCTCTCAAACCTATTTCCATCAACCACCAGTTATTCGGTCTACAATGTGGTTGGTGAGACGAGCAGGCGTTCACCAAGTCCATCTCCTGCAAATATTCTGAAAGAGGAAGAACAGGTGACTGAAACTCAAACATCTAAGATACAGCCAGAGTGTCAGTGTTACTGAAGAAGTTCCAATTATTCCTGAGGTACATGTCACTGAAGCTGGTACATCCACTGCTTTTGTTGAACCAGAACATATGATGCCCCTTCCTATCATTAACGAAGAAGAAGATGAAGATCTGATTGATTATGATGATTCTAATGATGATGATGATGAGAATGATGATAATGATGATGATGATGAGAATGATGATAATGATGATGATGATGTGGAGATGATGGTGGAAATGATGGTGGTAATAATGAAGATAATGATGATGGTGATGATAACGATGGAGGAGATGTTAGAGGCATATCATCAAATCCGACTGGAGATACTAGCACTGATAATGTCACTGGACCAAGTGCTAGTGATCCAGAAGGATATGATCCACTTGACCCTGATACTAAAAACTTGTATGAAAAGGAACTATACTCATTTCAACAATCTTCAACAAGTGCTATAGAAGAAGAGTTTGATTTTTTGATGATTTGGATGATCAAAATGAGTATACAGATATTTTTGGGAACAATTACAAGACTTATTCAAAGATATTAATCTGGAAGAAGGTGAAATTCCAACGGAGTCTGTAAGTGGTCCAACTCTACTCTATCACAACACAGAAAGATTCTACTGGACAGATTGCTTTGTACACTAGAGGAGGATTACAGTTTAAACACCACCACCACCTACAGAAACTCATTTTCTATTTGTATCTAAGCCTAAACAGAAATATGGAGAAATGTCTCATGTTATAAGCTGGGGTTATGATAGCAAAAAAAAGTTGTATGTTATAAAGAGAAAGAATGGAGAAATAGACTATCTGAAGAGCACTCAAGACTTCCATACTTTATGAGCTGATCTTTATTCCATGGGAAAAGCTCCATTCTTAAATAAAAGTAACTATAGCAAAGCTGAATTAATGAGATCTAAGATAAGAAGGGAGATGAGAACTAACTTCAAGGACTTCAAAACTGCAAAGTCAAAGGTGATCGATGACTCTTCAAGAATTGATAAAAACACCAAAGCTCAATGAAAATAAGAGTCTATCAACATCCTAAATTTATAAGAAAAGTCCCGGTTCATGCTCCTGTTCCTCCAAATTCTTTGAAGCAATTAATTTCTTGGAGATGTGAAAAGGATTCAGGTCAAGCTGTGATCAAATGTACTGACAGATCATTAGAATCATTGATCCAGCTGACTTAATGAAATTCGGCAAAGACGACTTGATCAAGCTACTACACTGTCCTATTTCAGCTGATGAGTCTGTTTACTTTTGTCTTGCCAATACGTCTGGATGATAGATCGAATCCTTAGAAATAAATGGTATGCTTATTCTGGTTCTTACAAGAAAGCCCATGTTGATTTTGACTAATGATGTTTCCGAGCCTAGGGGGAGATTGTAGAGGACTAATCAAGGCTCGGCAAAACATTGAAGGCTGAATAAAGACGACTTCGGATGACTGCTTCGTGCGAAAGACAAAGTCACGCGAAAACTGAAGCCCGCGCGAAATTGCCTCGCGCGCGAGAGTCGGGACTTAGTATAAATTGTTTAGTTTTCGTTTTGTAATTAGGTCTTTCATCATTTCATTCCAGAACTCTTGTATTACTGTGTGTTTTCGCACAAGACCTGTGATAGGTTGTTTTGTTCAATACAAGAAGCATATTTTGATCATGGATAGCAATAGTATGGCCGACCATTATGGGTATATGGTAGATGCCGGGACCAGGTTATTATTCTACTCTTGTTCCAATCATTTACATTCCGCATTCACATGATTGAGATCGTGATTTGATTATTTCTGGGAGAAATCCATAGTTTTACAATTAGTATCAGAGCATTAGGCTCTAGAATCACGATTTGAAGAAGTTTTGGATTGATTTCTACTCATTTTTGGGGTATTCATCATTGGTTACTTGAGATTAAGCCATGGTGATGTTATGCTGCCAAAATTTGAGAATTTGGATTGAATTGGACTGATTTAGTGGACTTTAGTTGAACTTTAATCATAATTAAGTTTAGTGGACTGATTTGGATTGAATATTAGGTTAATTCTTTTTCTTGAGTTCAGAGGACTCCTAGGAAAAATGTTTGATCATAGGGTTTGGTCTCAGTTTTTATGAAAAGAAAATGGCACATCAAACAAGTCAACACATATATTCTGTCCAAGAGGACAGAATTGACCCTTCTAGCCAAAACAAGTAAAACACGAACTAACCACCTCCAATTGGAGTGTGGTTACCCTTTCTGGAAACTAGACTCAGTAGCAAACAATTTGGGCACCAGAAAACACATCATTTAGACCTGTTATGACCTGTTTATGGCACATACAAAATAAGACTCAGAATCTGTCAGAATGTTTGTTTCTGACCACACTTTACTAAAATGATCATAACTCACGTTTTACAAGTCCAAATTGGACAAGGTTGGATATTTTGAAAACTAGACTCCATGAGGACATGTTAGACTCAAGAAAAACAGTTTTTGGATTTGTATTCATTTGGTTATGTTATGATGAAAACAGAGTATGCAATCTGCCAGATATCAAAACATGTACACATTTCACATTTGTCATACCCCACATACCACATAACGATTTCCAATACAAGAATCATTTTTAGAGCAGGTCATAGCATCTATTAGAACATCTAATTATCACCATGAACATATCCATAACATCAATACATCAATTCCTTGCAAGATTAACATATTCTAGTATTCATCCAACCAAACTAACATCATGAAATCATCAAAAACCATCAATTTCACGTAATTAACTTTAATTTCGAACTTGAGTTCATCATGTATCAAACCCACGAATTTAATCAACAAAAACTTATAATTCTTGCATAATAATATCAAGCAATATGTAAACCATCAAACTAAACTACTAGCATCATCAATTAACCCAAGGATCATCATCAAGAACATCAACATAACATCTAAACCCTCGGCCGACCTAAAGAACCCACACAAAACATCAAACTAACCTTTGATTCTTGCAATAGAACATGAATTGACGCTTCTAACACCTTCTAATGCTTGAAATCGGTTCAATCCAAGGTTTCTTTGCTTGATTTTGATCCAAAACGAGAGAGAAAGGGTGAGAGGAAAGGAGTCGGTCGAATGGGTGGGGATTGGGGTTTGGGTTGTTTTATTTATTTTAATTTTGCATATTTACCTTTAGACCCTAGTGTTTTGCATTTTATAGAAAGGCAACCCTTTAAACATTTTTTAAATGGTTTTTAACTACAATAATAAACATATAAACTCATGGTAACAATTACACATTTAATCTTTATAAAACACGAAAACATACGAATCTATACACACGTTTCCACGTTACGCGATTAATTATCAATTTACATGTAAAACACACAAGCACATAAACGTAACGCAATAATCACATAATCAGTTAAATTACCTTTAATTAATCATTATTAATTGTCATTAAGTCACCAACGTTAAACGACAACCAGTGTGTGCTCAAGACACGGTATGCAAGACTTAACGAGACTAACGGAGTTGGTAACGTAAAATACCGAGTGTCACAATATACATATATATATGTATATATATACATATATATATATATGTATGTATATGTATGTATATATATGTGTGTGTATGTATATGTATTATATGTGTGTGTGTGTGTGTGTATATATTATATATAAAATCACTTTTTGTTAATTAATATAGAATCAACTCAAAGGACGGTTTGATGAGCTAAGTCAATCCTAAAACGAAGAAAATTGTTCATCATTGAACGAGGTTGAAGTTTTTGAGTCGGTGTTGGGAGAACGTCGCGGACATATTAGAGGGATTGGAGGTAAACCATCTTCATCTGCAGGGTCGACTTCATTTGTCCATGAGCAGGAACAAACACCTCAGACACTTCAGAGGTGTTAAAGTTATATAAGTTTTATCTACTTAAACTTGAAGGTGTTAAGTGTATCATAGTTGGTTTATCTTAAACGGGTCAAAATGGGTAAATTGTAAAACTATGGATTCCAGAAATAATCACATCATGATCTCAATCATGTGAATGCGGAATGTAAACATGATTGGAATAAGAGAAGAATCGAATTGATCAAAAATATGCTTCTTGTATTGAACACAAACAACCTATAACAGGTCTTGTGCGAAAACACACAGTAATACAAGAGTTCTGGAATGAAAAATGATCAAAAACTTAATTACAAAATAAAATTACAAATTTATACCAAACACTAGTTCTCGCGCGACATACTTTTCGCGCGGATGATCCTTTCGCGCGGTTGTTCTTTCGCGTGAATACTGCCTCTCGCGTGACTCCATCTTTCGCTTGTCATCTTTATTTTCGGTGTTTGTTGTTTGCCGAGCCTTATGTAGTCTTCTACAATCTCCCCTAGGCTCGGTGAAACATCATTAGTCAAAGTCAACATTTGCTCTCTTGTAAGTACCAGAATAAGCGTACCATTTATTTCGAAGGATTCGATCTGTCATCCAGACATATTGGCAAGACAAAAAGTAAACAGACTCATCAGCTGAAATAGGACAGTGTAGTAGCTTGATCAAGTCGTTTTTGCCGAATTCATTAAGTCAGCTGGATCAATGATTCTAAATGATCTGTCAGTACATTTGATCACAGCAGGACCTGAATCCTTTTCACATCTCCAAGAAATTAATTGCTTCAAAGAATTTGGAGGAACAGGAGCATGAACTGGGACTTTTTATGAATTTGGGATGTTGATAGACTCTTATTTTCATCGGAGCTTTAGTATTTTCATCAATTCTTGTAGAGTCATCAATCACCTTTGATTTAGCAGTTTTGAAGTCCTTGAAATTGTTCTCATCTCCTTTCGTATTATAGATCTCATTAGTTCAGCTTCGCTATAGTTGCTTTCATTAAAGAATGGAGCTTTTCCCATGGAATAAAGATCAGCAGCACGTAGAGTATGGAAGTCTTGAGTGCTCTTTAGATAATCAATTTCTCCATTCTTTCTCTTTATAACATACAACTTTTTCTCGCCATCATAACCCCAGCTAATAACATGAGACATTTCACCATATTTCTGTTTCGACTTTGATATAAACAGAAAATGAGCTTCAGTAGGTGGTGGTAGTGCTTTGAACTGTAAACCTCCTCTAGTGTATAAAGTAATTTGTCCAGTAGAATCTTTCTATGTTGAAACAGTAGGAGTTGGAACCACTCACAGTCTCAGTTGGAATTTCACCTTCTTCAAGATTGATATCTTTGAATAAATCCTGCAAGTTGTTCCCAAATATATCTGTATACTCATTTTCATCATCCAAATCATCAAACAAGTCAAACTCTTCTTCTACAGCACCAGTTGAAGATTGTTGGAATGAGTAAAGCTCTTTTTGTACAAACTTTCAGTATCAGGGTCAGTGGATCATATCCTTTTGGATCACTAGCACTTGGTCGAGTGACATTATCAGTGCTAGTATCACCAGTTGGATTAGAAGATAATCCTCCAACATCACCTCCATCATCATCATTATTATTATCATCATTCTCCTCCATCATGTCTACCATCATCTCACCATCACATCATTATCATCATCATTGTCATCATCATTCATTTTCATTATCATCATCATCTTCTGAATCACCATAATCAATCAAATCTTCATCATCTTCTTCAGTAACAACAGGAAGAGTCGTCATATGTTCTGGCTTAACGAAAGCTGTAGATGTAAAAGCTTCAGTGATAGGTACTTCAGATGAAATTGGAACATCTTCAGTAGTACTAACACTTGGCAGTTCTTCAATAGCTTGAGCTTCGTTGACCGTTTCTCTTTCTTGAATATTTTGCAGGAGATGGACTTGGAGAACGCCTGCTCGTCTCACCAACCACAGTCGTAGACCGAATAACTGGTGGTTGATAGAAATATGTCTGAGAAATAAACTCTCTAAGCTCATTCAACTGTGTCTTCCAACCTTGAAGAATAATCAACATACTTTTCATTTGTTGCTCCAAAGAGGCTATCCTTGTATCCTTTATTGCAGAGTCAAGATGAATCATGGTAATCATCTTAGTCTTTTCTTCATTGTCTTTTCTCAACTTAGCAATCAGCTTGACATTCTTGAAGCTTTCTTTTCCAAATTCTTCACTCTTTCTTCTAAAGTTATAGAATGAGGAGCACTGGTGGATTCTTCTCTTCCTTGGAAATCTGGAGGAGTATTCAGAAAAGTATCTACATCAAACTCCAGATTTTCTTGTCTTGGAGGAGTGGTGAAACCAGATTCAGGAATATTGGCTGATTCAGAAACAGGTACCGTTTCTTCTCAGTAGCAGAAGTAGTCACATCAACAGGCTGCTCTTGTTCAGTTTCAGAAATAATCACATGTGTTCGTGGTTTCCTAGGAATACCACCTCGTCCTCTTTTTTGGCAGGGAAATCTTTCCTCCTAGCCATTTGTTTGCGCCTCATAGATGTACTAGGAGACTCCTCAGGGATGTAATCAGTATCCCTATCTTTAACATTGATTCTTGAAGAAGTTGAAGTAATAGGAGGTTGATCTCTTTGAAGATGTAAGGTACATTCCCAATTAGATCACTATCTGTCTCAGAACTGGAAGCAGTGTGTACTCACCTTCCACTTCCCTTCATTGATTGGCTCCTCTTCAAACATTCTTTCTATCTCTTCATCAATATCGTCTCTAGCATCAGAGTAGAAGTGCCTGTCTATGCTTCTTTAGTGTTAGCATTTTCTCCTTCCAAATCTCCAACATCTTTTTCTATTTCAGAGAATTTGCCAATTTTAGCAAAACTTTCTCCTGAGCACTTGTTTCCTCTTGCTCCAGTAAGATGAGTAAAAATCTCCTTTTTTATTGTCTGAACCACATATTTTGGAGACCTCAGAGTGCAAACTCATGATAGGCGTCATTAATCACCAGCTGAATAAACCGAGGATACATGATAAACTTCCTTCCGGATTAGCTGTGGCATTTTTCTGCATCTCCTGGAAGTACTCAGAAATACTGAATGGAAGATCATCCACCAGGGAGACTAATAAAGATCCAAACACAGCACTCAGAATGTCCATCCCAGCCTTCAAGTTGCTCAGACAGTGAATAACCACGTGAAATAGATACTTCCAGTACGGTGGCAACCACTTCTTCTCCAGACTAGGATATCTGTACTCGTATCCCATCCGAGTTAAACAATCAATAACAACATCATCTTCAATCTGGTTGGAGCACCTCTTGGTCATCAAAAAGTAGTACTCTGTTCAGAATAGCTGGGAGACGTCACTCTCTTACCTTTGACAGTAGCAGTGATGATTTGATTTCCAGCTTGGTATTTTTCCAGAGCAGCAGTACTCCAGAAAGAATCAATCAGTTCTGAGTAAATTGCTGGATCAGCAGATATGACATAAAACACTCCGTGAATTCTTTAACCCTCAATCATAGATGTAAAAAGTTCCTTTCCCTCAGGAACGTAATCTAAATAGGCTACACAGTTGTGATTTTTATTAAAAATCATCTGTGCATCTGCATTGTCACAAACAAACATGATTAGAACAATTTGAAATAACTTAATCATGCATACGAAAAATGTTAACACTTAGAAAAGTTTCATTATTTGAGTTTTCATACTTAGAAAATAAAACAAATTCCTGCGAAAACTAATGTTCCACACTTAGAAATTTCAGCAACTAATAGTCTATTGCGTGAAAACTAAATTCATGCGAATAATCACAGTTCATGCGAAATTCAAACATCACGCGAAAACTAACTATCATGCGAAAATAAGATTTCATGCGAAAACCACATTTAATGCGACAATTACTTTCATGCGAAAGTCAGTGTTTTGTGAAATTCAAACATTCTGCGAAAATAAAAATCACGCGACAACTCTTATCACGTGAAAATAGGTTTCACGCGAAAAGCTTTCTCATGCGAAATCTCCTTTTCGCAACTGTTCATTTTACTTGTGCGATTCGCGCAACCCAACCTTCAAATTAACTGTCCAAAACATGATTTTAATCCATGAAAATCATTCCATCACTGTCGCCTAGGTCCAATATGTCGATTTCATCTTTCAATTTCAACATTTAAGTTTATTTATTTGATTTTATTTTAAAGTTGTTAAGTTTCCCTTTGCATTTCATCGCTATACTAACCATAACAATCATGTTATACCTTTAATCACACTATGGATGTAATGAGAATAGTATGGTGTTTCAGAATGCCAAATAAGAATGGAATGATCTCTGTTTTGAAGTTTTGAATGCAAGCGAAATGAGTTTCGGATGTGAAGCGAAAGGGTTTTTCGGATGGTGTTTAAGCGAAAATTGATTTCGTTTAAGCCACTGTGATATTTAAACCCCAGGTAATTCACGCGACAAGTCCTTTCGCGAGACAAAGGTTTCGCGTGACAACACCAATTCGCGTGAGAGTTTTTAACAATTTGAAACTTTTCAATTTTTAACTTTAAAATTTTTCTTATTTTTCAAAACTTTCAGACCTTTTATTCTCAATTATTTATGTCACAGAATGTTTTATTTACAAGTGACCAATTAATTTAATGAATCTTCAATTTTCAAAATTATCTGTTATTTATTTGTTTTATCCTAAACAAAACAGAAGTAAAATGAAAAAACAATACACACACAATAACAAAATATTATAATAATGCAAATAAGAAAGAATCAAGATCAGATTTGTTTATTGATTAAAATTGTTTTGTAAGAATTTTCATAATGAGATCATATAGTTCTTTGTCAAGTTAAGACTCTATCCAGCTTTATTTAAAATAATTGGTTAAGTTGATTGTCAATATCTTTGTCCTTTTTAAACTTATAATTTAGGTTTTACTCAGAAACATAAGGAGTAATATATATCATTTTTTGTATTGATTAATTATAATTTAGTGGATCCCACAATCAGAACTTCTGTAAAATAATTATTATCCTTCAAGACACTGTCGAGATTTCAAGTCACCCCAAATTGACTTAAACCATACATTGTGGATCAGTGATACCATATTTTTATTCCTAAAATATAACTATTTGAGCATAACTAGCCTGAGAAATATCTCTTAATCACGAAATATTAACAAGTTTAAGGACTTACTAACAGTCATCCGGACTTACGTCTGCCCTCTCAAGATGTTTAGGACTTACAAGCCATCGGACTTACATGCCCCATCTTTTGATTTTGCCTTCCATGATCAGAAAATATTCTCAAAATAGAAAATATATACTATATAGTATGTATGTCTTTAGACATATCTTTTAATTTGTTGTGCTTCTTGGCATCTTATATCATGTATGGCCTTTTGGCATCTTTTTGCTCAATTATTTGCTCAACTATTTTCTTTTGTCTTTTTATTTCTTTTTGTCTTTTTGTATTTTCTCTTATATATATATATATAGTTATGATAATCACTGAATCAAACAAATATAGCTTGAGTATGACAAGATTATAACTCTCAGTCTGTGTTAGAACATTTTGACATTGTCACAGAATCCTGATATGTTCCCCACTAATTCATATCACTTTAATTCAAGTTTTAATCACTCAATTATGATCTTTTCATTTCTGAAAGCAAAGCCTATCGACACATCAATCATAATCCAAGTCTATTCGTATTTAAGCCTTTGAAAGTACTTAGACTCTTTTAGAACTTTGTAATATCATTTCTCATTTAAGTATGAAAATTCTTTTCTTTTATTTTTCAATCCTTTGATCTTGACTCCCCTAAAATCAAAAATATTTTTCACAACGTGTTTTTTTAATTTTTTCCCCTAAAATTGTGATTGTCTTTTTAAAGAAAAAGAAACAATTGCAATTTATTGTTATTAACAAAATTGAAAAATTTTTTGTGAAGATTCAAGAAAATCAATTTATCCAAAATTAATCATTCCCAATGATTGCACAAGGAAATCAAATCGAGAATGATCAAATGCCTTGGTAATAAGTCAGCATTGTTTCGGTTGACGGCACTTGTTTTAAATGAATAAGTTTTCGATCAAAACAGTCACGGATAAAATGGATGCGGATGTCAATGTGTTTAGTTTTGGAATGTTGAACTGGATTTTTAACTATGTTCAGAACTGTCGTGTTATCACACCAAATTGGTGTGTGTCATAAATATGAGACCATAATCGAGAAGTTGTTGTTGAATCCAGACAAGCTGGGAACAACAGCTCGATGCAGCCACATATTCAGTTTCAGCAGTGGATGTGGATACAGTGTTCTGCTTTTTACACTGCCAAGAAATGAGTCGTTTGCCCAGAAATTGGATCTCCTGTAGTCGATTTCCTGTCTAAATTACAACCACCATAATCACTGTCAGTATAAGCAAATAAATTGAAATCAGAATTTCGAGGATACCAAAGACCAAGTTTGGGTTGACCCTTGAGATGCTTGAAAATCCACTTGACAGCTTTCATGTGTGATTCCTTTGGATCACTTTGATAGCGGGCACATTGAAACAGGGAACATGATATCCGGCCTGCTTGTAGTGAGATACATGAGGGAACCAATCATTGATCTGTACAGATGTTGATCAACTGATTCTCCTAATGGATCTGGAGTAAGAGTAGGACAAGAAGCCATGGGAGTTGGAGCTACTTTGTAATCTTGAAACTTGTATTTCTCAAGAATAGTCTGAACGTACTTTTTGATGAATGAGAATACCAGTTTCAGATTGAGTAACTTGAATACCCAAGAAAAAATGAAATTTCTCCAAGGGAACTCATTTCAAATTTTTTTTCATCACTTCTTCTCAAACTCCGTGTACATACTATCATTTGTAGATCCAAAGATGATATCATCGACATAGATTTGAACCAGAATGATGTCATCGCCTGATTTACAAATGAATAAGGTTTGATCAATTGCGCCTCGTGAATAACCATTTGCAAGCAAATGTTCAGTCAGAGTTGCATACCAAGCACGAGGTGCTTGATGTAGACCATTAATGCCTTATCCAACTTGTAAACAATCAGGATGATCTGGGTCTTCAAATCCTGGAGGCTGACAAACATTGTTTCTTCCTTCATTTCTCTTATAAAAAGGCAGTTTTAACATCCATCTGATACACCTTGATATTCATGTATAAAGCAAAGGCTAAGAATATGCGTATTGCTTCAAGTCTTGCAACTAAAGCATACACTTCTTCATAATCCAATCCTTCAACTTGATAGAATCCCTGCACCACAAGACGTGCTTTGTTCCGAACTATAACACCTTTTTCATCCGTCTTGTTTCTGAATATCCACTTTGTTCTAATCGGAAGCTTATCCTTTGGAAGTTCTACAAGATGCCAAACATTCAGCTTCTTAAATTGCATCAACTCATCTTGCATTACTTCTATCAGCTGTTTTCCTTGAGTGCCATTTCCACATTCTTGGGCACTATTTGCGATAGAAGCAAGCATAAAGGCATGTGTTGATTGCTCCTGCGACTTCTGGTAATGACTCCTTCATGCAATGGACCAATGATTGCTTCTATTGGATGAGTTTTATGTATTCTTAATTGAGGAATATCATCTGCAACCATCCCATCTTCCAAATTAGTAATGTGTTCAACATTGTCAAGAATTCTTTAGATTGTCTAGATTGATACACAATATTTTCTTCAAATGTGTCATCTGAAATAGGATTTTCAGAAGCAGTAGACACATTTGGAGATTCTTCAAGGGAACTTGAATGACTTCTATTGGTGTATCCATAGTTTTTGAAGAAGATGAAGATAATGGTGAACTCAATGATTCCAGCTCCTGATTGGGAATTTGTTCTGAACGAATATCTGATAACTCAGAACATTCAGATACTTGCACAGAAGCTGTAGGAAGAGCCTTGGATGATGAAGAAATTGCAGAATCATCAGATATAAGAGATGGAAGTTCCTCAATGATTTTGTTCTCCAAAGATATTGCTTGAGAATTAGAATCTGCAGACGAAGGTTTAGAATTTTAAAATTTATGAACAAAGATTCATAATCATAAACCCATGAAGGAGCTGAACCTGCATCAGTTATGTTAAGCTCATGCCAATCAATGTTAAATGACTCAATTATTGTCTAGTTCTTTTATTATAAACTCTATATGCAACCTTTTGGAAGCATATCCCACAAAGTAACATTCATCAGCCTTTTCAGAAAATTTTGAAGTTGATTCAGTTGTATGCAACAAAGTGCAACAACAACCAAAGGCTTTAAAATATTTAACTTTGGGTTTGGTTATAAAATATTTCATACGGAGTCATATTTAATCTTTTATTGATTAAAACACGATTCTGAACATAACATGCAGTATTTACTGCTTCAGCCCAAAAGAACAAAGTAATTTGGCAGCAGATATCATTGTTAGCAGCTTCAATCAATGTTCTATTCTTCTTTCTGCAACCCCATTCTGTTATGGAGTGCCTGCAGCACTGAAATGTCTAACAATTCCCTTGGATTCACAAAATTCGTTCAACGTTTGATTGCAAAACTTTGTTCCATTGTCACTTCGGATGCATTTACCTTTTTATCCATCTGATTCTCCACCAAATTAATGAACTTGATCAAAAGGTGTGGAGTCTCATCCTTAGATGCTAAGAAAACACCTAAGTAAATCTAGAAAAGTCATCAGTAACAACCAAACAGAGATCTTCGACTCAAACTTAAAACACTCACTGGACCTCAAAGATCCATGTGTAAGAGTTGTAAGATTGATTCGATTGAGTTGTGTGCAATTGGTTTGTGAGGAAGGTTTGTTGTTTACCCTTTGAACATGACAAACAATGTTCATTTAATTGAAATTCTTTTTCGGGTAAACAATGACATGATTTCACGTACCAGTTGTTCATATTTTAAGATTGACATGTCCTAACCAACCATGTCCTAACCGACGATGCCATAACATGGAATCATTCTCCGAGGCTTTGGATAATAAGCAAGAAGCAGTTACCAAAGAATTTGAACAATGCATATCAAGAAGATATGTGTCATTGTCTCTTGGAGTCCTCATCAAAACCCATTCATTAGGAATAACAAACCCGGTTTATGATTAAGCATCTTTGTTAGTGAAGTGTTAGAATATTGTTGTCACAATTTGAGACACACTTAACAGGTTATGTTTAATTCCTCAACAAAGTTCACAGTTTCAAAGCTAAGGACACCATTAGTAACTGTACCACGCTTAGTTATTCGTCCTCCTTTGTCTCCTGCGAAAATCACTCTTCCACCATTATAAGACTGAACATCTTGTAGTAAAGATAAATTCCCAGTCATGTGTCGTGAACAACCGCTGTCTACATGCCATAGGCTTTCAATAGTCTTTTGCGGTTGTTCCTGCATAAGTAACAAACTTACTTAGCTTTTGGTACCCAAGTCAAACATGACTTGAGCACATTATGTGTTGCAGCAAGACAAAAAGATTTTAGATTGTTATATTTATTAGCACATCAGTCTTTTCATTAACTTTTCACCTTGATGTTTTCTTTTAAATCATTTTTCAAACTCTTATGCTTTTCGACATTATAAGCATTATCAACTTTTGATTTCATTTGTTTTGCAAATTTTCCACGAGTGAAAAACATTTTTCTATTATTAGCAATAGAATTATGAAATCGTTGTTTGCTTAATGATTTTTGTCGAAAAGGACAATTATTTGCTAAATGATTTATGTTTCACACTGATAACATTTCCTTTGTGTGTGGGAAAACAAACTGTGGATGACAATTATGGAAATTGTCATAAAAACCAAAGTCAGATTGACTTTTTGGTTTAACATTCTGCACAGTCTCTTTGAATCTTTGCTTCATTTGATAATTGCTTGTTCATCTTTTGCAAATTCGAGGAAATTGTTGAATTATGACCACTTTTGATAAGAGATTTTGCAGCTGTGACTTTTGGAACTGATGATGCTGGAATAGGGCCAGTCTTAGAATTTGCTAGAGTAGGACCAGGATTGTATACAATACGAATGGATGCTGGAGAAGGACCAAGCTTTTCAATTTTCAGAAAGGATGAAGAGGAGCATTCACTTGTAAATCTGAGCTACAAATATCTTGATTTACAAGGTTAGCATTATGATGAAGTTTATTTTAAAGAATCAAAAATTCGTTTCTTTAAAAATATGATTTCATTTTCAATTAAACCTTTTGAAAAATCTGTTTTTAAAGTCCTTTCAAGTTTTGCTTTTTGATTTGCCCACTGATTTGCATTCAAATTACATTTATTATTTGATTTAATCTCATTCAAATCAACAATCTTTTCATTTCTTGACAAAGTTTGATTACAACCAGATCTTAAAGCATTTACATTCTTATTTTTCAAACTTTCACTTTCATTTTCACTCTCAATGTCACTCTCCCATTCTTCAACCAAACCACCTTCACATTATCTGCATAGAAATTTTCAGTTGATTGTTTAGGTTTAGTTATTATGATAGGATCAATAGACAGATTTACTTTAACTGAAGGTTTTAAGTCTAGGGATGGAGAGAAACCTATCCCATAGCTCATATCAGAATCAGAAATGACATCAGATGAAGGTAAACATGAATAATCATGATTAATTGGAGGAGCAATGTTTGAAAATCCAACACCGCATTTTCCTCCTTTTATCTTCTGTGTCATTTGTGACTTCATAATCCCTTCAACCATAGTTGATGAAAGTTCAAATTTTTCAACAGTCAATTTAGCTGAGGCTAGTTCACTGTTGAGTCTACTAATTTTTAAGGCGAGTTCATTGTTTCTATTTGTCAAATCATTATTTGTGCATTCTTTATCATGAAGATTTAACTGCAATTGTATACTGTATTATTTAAACCTTCAAGTTTTTCTTTAATAACTTTTCATTTGATTTGTGTTTTCGAGCTTGATACTGAAGTTTTTCAACTTCCATTATCAAGTTCTCATTATGAACTCTATATCTTTGAACTTTCTCAACACAAGAATTTATGCATAAACCATCATATACCTTTGGTTTTGAACTTTCTCCTTCAGTCTCTTCAACTTTCTTTACCATGAAAGCCTTCATGACAGCAGCCTGTTCTTCCACTGGAGCAACTTCAACAGTCTTTAGATCTTTACATTGGCATTTGATTGGAGGCTCAACAGTGTACTCTTCAACCTCTATCCTTTTCTCAGCAACTTTCTCTTCCTGTTCTTCCTTCTCAGCTTTCTCTGCACTTTAACTTCTTCTTCTCTTCTTCAACTTCTTCCTTCTCCTTTTCAACTACCTCCTTCTCTTCTTCTTTCTCAGCAAACAATCTTCCATTAGATCATCAGAAACAAAACTCAGCAAATAGATTCTCCTCTTCTTCAGGTTCAGTAACAATCTTGGCAATTAAAGCAGTAGACAATTTCAGATCAAGAGCTTCCATTTGGTCTGACCAATCATATTTACATCAGTTTGTGAAACCAACGCTTTGTTACCACCAGAAGTACTAGCTTATCTTTCTTTGATTCAATCTCCACTGTCACCATTCTTTTTGGCCTTCAGCTTGACCATTCTTGGGTTCAGTACATTCTCTAGCAAAATGACCCGGTTGTCACAATTGTAACATCTCAGGTTAGACTTGTCAAAGCCAATTTTACTAGAGTTGTTTACACCAAACATCTTTCTCCCAGTACGTCTAGCAAAGTTCTTCGCCCTGTATACCACCATAGCCATTTGGCACTTGAATCATTTCCTCTACATCATCAGGATTGACTTGTTAAAGATCATCAACCAAGACATTAGGAACAGTGAGTCTACCAGCCATGAAAGCTTCATAGCTTGACATGAATGTAGTGATAGGGCAAGATGTTCCTCAGTAATCTGGACTGTCTGTTTTGAAGAATTAGTGGTAGCAACATAAGCATGTTGACCACTTTGAGGAGCTTGAGTTTGAGGGATTTGTAGATGGATGATGGGGGAATAGTGTTGAGCAGCTGGAATTTGAATTTGAGGGTTCATTACTGGTTGTATATTAGAAGATGCTGAACTTCCAGTTTGTTGTTGCTGACACATCTGGGTATAACTGACATAGTAATTAGGATTACTAGCTATCTTAGCATAAAGAGCAGTTGCTTCAGCACCCAAAGAACTTAGATGATTTGCAGCTCTCTGCTTATCATCCATTTCATACGACTTGATAGTTGAAATGAGATCGGTCAAAGGAAGAGTATACAAGTCTTTAGTTCTCTTGATCAGTGTACAGTTGTGATTCCAACTGTATGGAAGTGAATTCAGCAGCTTCTTGTTTACCATAATTGGTTCCAGAGTAATCCCAGCACTCTTCATTTTAGTTACCAGTTTAACAAACCTGGCAATCTGAACATCCAACGCTTCACCCACAATATGATTAAACATGTTGAATTCTAGATTCAACATATCCTTTTTACTTTCCCTCATATCTTTATTGCCCATGATCTGAGTTTCTAGTGCATCCCATAACACCTTTGCACCTCTGAACTCTTTAAACTTATGAGAAATTTCAGTAGTCAAGGCCATAGTAATGGCAGCATAAGCTTTGTCATCAAGCTCTAACCTCTTCATGTCATCTTCGTCCCATAAGTGTTCTGGTTTCTTGACCATCTCCCCTTTATCTCTTGTACAGGGGAATATACGGACCATACTGGATCGACCTCCACATCTTTGGTTCCGTATAAATAACATGATTTTCAAATCTGTAAGCCCAATCTGCATAATCATCTTCGCTAAGAAGTCTAGGTGGCTTGTTCCAGTACAATTTCAGTATCAAGATGAAGAGAAGCAGTAAGATGCTTTAGATTAGGTGTTGTTGAAGACATGTTGATCAGAATTCAGAAATCAGACTTTTCGTGCGAGAGAAACTTTCGTACGATAACCGTTTTCGCGCGACCCAAGTTTTCACGCGAGGCTTTAATTCGTGCGAGATTCCACTTTAACCTTCAAGCGAAACGCGTGAAACAACAGAATAACTAACTGTGTGAAACTTCAGTTTTCGCGTGCGAAAAGTCTGTATCTTTTCACACAATCAGTTGTCCACTTTGCGAATTTTGCCATTTTCACCACAAATTATCTGATTAGTTCTATTTTGAGGTACTTTAGTTCAAGTTAATCAGTGTTCTTTCAATTTAGGTCCAAGTTCAATTCATTCAGTCCAAAAGTAACTTTTCTTCAAAATTCAGCAGCATAACATCATCATGGCTTAATCTCAAGTAACCAATGATGAATACCACAAGAAATGAGTAGAAATCAAACTAAACTTCTTCAAATCGTGATTCTAGAGCCTAATGCTCTGATACCAATTGTAAAATATGGATTTCTCCCAGAAATAATCACATCACGATCTCAATCATGTGAATGTGGAATGTAAACATGATTGGAATAAGAGAAAAATCGAATTGATCAAAAATATGCTTCTTTTATTGAACAAAACAACCTATAACAGGTCTTGTGCGAACACACACAGTAATACAAGAGTTCTGGAATGAAAAATGATAAAAACTTAATTACAAAACGAAAATTACAAATTTATACCAAACACTAGTTCTCGCACGACATACTTTTCGCGCGGATGATCCTTTCGCGCGGTTGTTCCTTTCGCGTGAATACTGCCTCTCGCGTGACTCCATCTTTCGTTTGTCATCTTTATTTTCGGTGTTTGTGTTTGCCGAGCCTTATGTAGTCTTCTACATAAATTTAAGTTGAATTATGTACATTTTGGTTGAAATGGGTCAAAATAATACAAACACACTTGATATAGTTAAAACCAAGCTAATTTGAGTTAAAACGGGTCAAAATGGGTAGAAATAACTTTAGCTGCTTTAACTTGAAAGTGTTAAGTCTATCATTGTTGGTTTATCTTAAACGTGTCAAAATAGGTAAATTTAAGTTGAATTATGTATATTTTGATAGAAATGGATCAAAATGATACAAACACACTTTGATATAGTAAAAACCACGCTAATTTGAGTTAAAACGGGTTAAAATGGGTAAAACTAAACTTTAACTGCTTAAACTTAAAGGTGTTAAGTGTATCATTTTTGGTTTATCTTAAACGGGTCAAAATAGATAAATTTAAGTTGAATTATGTACATTTTGGTTGAAATGAATCAAAATGATAGAAGAGCGCATTATATACTTAAAGCTGGATGTGTAATCTTATAATTTATACTTTGTCAAAATACAACAACTTATAATGTATGTTTTATTTTGTAGGTTCAAATCGCAAGTCTGTTTCAAAATGCAAACTTTATGTCGCAACATACGCAACTTATTGCCTCTCAAAAAGGTACACAACAAGCTGATGAAGATGATTCGGACAATGACGATGAATAGGATAGCGGTAAGTAGTTTAAGTTTATTTTAACGACATTTAAAGTTGAAGTTAAACAATGTATTTAGCATATTTAGTTAAACCTCGTAGTGTACTTCTTAATACTATCTGTATGTTTATGTTATTTGTGTGTTGGGAAATCTGGGTGCTTATTTTTATACAGGTTTATTCGGTTTATAAAAATAAAAATTTAAAAAGTAAAAAATAAATAAAATGAAAAACTGACTATTAGCGGCGACAGTTGTCGCCGCTAAAGTCCTTCCCGGAATTTTAAAAGCATATATAGCGGCGATAATGTCGCCGCAAAAGAGAGTATCAGCGGCGATTTTTTGCGGCGACTAGGTATCCATTAGCGACGACTCTTTAGCGGCGACGTGCTATTAATAGCGGCGAAAAATCCAACCAAAAGCGACTAGCGGCGACATCTATCGCCGTTATTCGTCTTCTTCCTTGTAGTGTTATAAATGGTACTTAGTTATGGACTTCATGAAGTGTATACGAGATATAAGTTCACAACAAGTGGTAATAATGAAACTAGCTTTACACCTTCATGTCGCGATAGAAACGCACGTCGTGATGGAAAAATGACAAGTTGTTCAATTTTGAGAATGGATCGTTTAAACCTTGAAACATTGTATTGATAGAGAACTCTAAAAAACCCGTTTTACATATATATTAATGTGTAAATTGATTAAAGTTTAGTGGTAGAAAAATACAATCTAGTTAAAAAAAGAAAAAAAAGTTGGTTAAATTGTAAAGGATGTAAGTGTAATTGGTTAAAAAAATATAAATAAAAAAAGTTTATTAAAGCGTAGGTTGTGATAGTAAATATATACTTGAAGATTAAAATAAAATAAAAATAGCATTATGCACTTGTAATTTGTGCATATTACCTTGAAGTTTAATAATTGTTTTAATTTAATAAAAATAAAACTAGAAAAGGTTAAATGATATTAAATATCAAATAGAAAATATGATGACCAAATTCAAGATATTAAACACATTACTTTACCAACAAAGTTGCTTTTTAACGTCTATAATATGATCTAGTATGATACAAACTGTTATGAATTGAACTTGGTAAAATCCATAGCATATGTATAGACTGATAATGTAGGATTGATCCATACAAACTTATAGTTTTACAAACTCCAACAAGGTGACATAGTAAAGTCAATAGCATTTACAAACTCTTAAAAGCTAGCTCCCGAAACCGAATGTATAAATTTCAACAAAAGGATTGGTAAAATAGAAATGACCTTGTGTTAGTGTTGATACTTAATAATATAGTGGTGAAGCACTTGAGTCCTCAAAGAATTAGACATTAACATGTTAAAATGAATATAGAATTATGTCTTTGTCTCATGTATTCATCTTTTTATATGTTTAAAAGAAATAAAACTAAGCATGATGAAGGAAACATATAAGATTCAAAAATTATTTTTTGAAATAAAATTGAAATAGTTAGGAGGTGTTGTGAAGAAAAAACTACTTAATTAATAATAATTAACTTTCATAATTGTTCAATATAAGGTAAACCGAAAAAATATTCACTACATAGTCACGAATATTTATAAAAGTTTTATTTGTCTCTCTTAATTTTAAAATCTGATATTTATAAAAAAAAAGTTAAAGAGGATTGAACATCTAATAAAAGTTGATTGATTTTAAAATACAATAATACTTTAAGTAAGCATGGTAAATAACTGGGAAACGTGGTTATTGTTAAGTAAAGTTATTTATAAGTTTTATAACAACAAAAAAAGTTAGAAATTTTGAAATGTGTCTTTAGAAAGCTTCATGTAGAAAAACAACCCCCTTTGGTTCATAAATTCCACTACTCGAATGTATTTGTAGAAGACTACATAAGGCTCGGCAAAAAACAAAGTGATACGCGAAAGCAGAAGTCAAGCGAAAGCAGATTCCACGCGACAAAGAGATCTCACGCGAAAGCAATACCCGTGCGACAAGCCTCTCTCGCGTGAGAACAGTTGTTTTAGTATAAATATGTAATTTTCGCTTTTTGTAGTGAAGTTTTTTGTCCAGTTTTCAGATCAATTTCGCTTGTATTTGCTGTGCGATTCGCACAAGATTGTAATCATTATTGATTATCAATTGAAGTTGTTTTGATCATTCTTTGTCTTCTTCAATCATAATTTCATTCCGCGTTATTGTGATTGAGATCTTGGTTGATCATCTTGGGAATTTGACTGACTTTTACAATTGGTATCAGAGCAATAGGCTCTAGAACCAAGATTTGAAGACGTTTTTGACTGAATGGATCATTCTTCATCTTTCTATTCATTGTTTGATTGAGAATTAAAATGGAGATGTTATGCTGCTGAAATATTGAAGAAAAGTAATCTTTTGGACTGAATTAATTGAATTTGGACCTAAAATTGAAAGAACACTTATTAACTTGAACTAAAGTACCACAAAATGGAACTAATCAGTTAATTTGTGGTGAAAATTGGCAAAATTCGCAAATTGGAAAACCGATTGTGTGAAAAGTTTCAGGAATTTTCGCGTGGCGAAAACTACCTTTTCGTACAGGCAGTTAATCTGCTTTTCACGCGAATTCGCTTGGAGGATAAGTGGGTATCTCGCACGATCTTGTCTCGCGTGAAAATCATTGTCGCGCGAAATTGTGTGTCGCACGAAGTCTGCTCTCGCACGACAAATCTGATTTCTGATTTTCTGATCAACGTGTCTTCTTTAACAAATCTGAAACACCTTACTGCTTCTCTTCATCTTGATACTGAAATTGGTACTGGGAACAAAACCACCTAGACTTCTCAGCGAAGATGATTATGCTGATTGGGCTTACAGGTTCGAAAATCATGTTATCTATACTGAACCAAAGATATGGAGGTCGATCAAGTATGGTCCTTATATCCCCTGTACAAGAATGATAAAGGAGAGATGGTCCAGAAACTGAACACTTGTGGGATGAAGATGACATAAAGAGATTAGAGCTTGATGACAAGGCTTATGCTGCTATTACCATGGCCTTGACTACGGAAATTTCTCATAAGTTTAAAGAGTTCAGAGGTGCAAAGGTGTTATGGGATGCATTAGAAACTCAGATCATGGGAAATAAAGACATGAGGGAAAATAAAAAGGATATGCTGAATCAAGAGTTCAACATGTTTAATCATGTTGTGGGTGAAGCGTGGAGGTTCAGATTGCTAGGTTTGTTAAATGGTAACAAAAATGAAGAGTGCGTGCTGGAATTACACTGGAACCAATCATGGTAAACAAAAAGCTGCTGAACTCACTTCCTTACAGTTGGAATCACAACTGTACACTGATTAAAAGAACTAAAGACTTGTATACTCTTTCTCTGACTGACTTAATATCCACTATCAAGTCTTATGAGATGGATGATAAGCAGAAAGCTGCAAATCATTTAAGTTCTTTGGGTGCTGAAGCAATTGCTCTTTATGCCAAAATGGCTAGTAATCCCAATTACTATGTCAGTTATACCAGATGTGTCAGCAACAGCAAACTGGAAGTCCAGTATCTTCGGATATTCAACCAGTAATCAACCCTCAAATTCAATTCCAGCTGCTCAACATTATTCCCCTATCATCCATAACAAATCCCTCAACCCATCTCCACAAAGTGGTCAACATGCTTATGTTGCTACCACTAATCCTTCAAAGCAGACAGTCTAGATTGCTGAGGAACATCTTGCCCTATTCACTATATTCATGTCAAGCTATGAAGCTTTTATGGTTGGTAGACTCACTGCTCTAATGTCTTGATTGATGATCTTCAACAAGTCAATCCTGATGATGTTGAGGAAAATGACATCAAGTACCAAATGGCTATGGTGGTATACAGGGCAAAGAACTTTGCTAGATGTACTGGGAGAAAGATGTTTGGTGTAAACAACTCTAGCAAAATTGGTTTTGAGAAATCCAACCTGAGGTGTTACAACTATGACAAACCAGGTCATTTTGCTAGAGAATGTACAGAACCCAAGTCTGGTCAAGCTGAAGGCCCAAAAAGAATGGTGACTGTTGAGATTGAATCAAAGAAAGATAAAGCTAGTACCTCTGGTGGTAACAAAACATTGGTTCCCAAACTAATACTGAAATGACTGGTCAGATCAGATGGAAGCTCTTGATCTGAAATTGTCTACTGCTTTGATTGCCAAGATTATTACTGAACCTGAAGAGGAGGAGAATCTATTTGCTGAATTTGTTTCTGATGATCTGTTGGAAGGTGTGTTTTATGAGAAAGAAGAAGAGAAGGAGGAAGTTGAAGAAGAGAAAGAAGAAGTTAAATGTCAAGAGAAAGCAGAGAAGGAAGAACAGGAAGAGAAAGTTGTTGGGAAAAGGATAGAGGTTGAAGAGTACACTGTTGAGCCTCCAGTCAAATGCCAATGTGAAGATCTAAAGACTGTTGAAGTTGCTCCAGTGGAAGAACAGGTTGCTGTCATGAAGGCTTTCATGGTAAAGAAGGTTGAAGAAACTGAAGGAGAAAGTTCAGAACCAAAGGTATATGATGATTTATGCACAAATTCTTGTGTTGAGAAAGTTCAAAGGTATAGAGTTCATAATGAGAACTTGATAATGGAAGTTGAAAAAACTTCAATATCAAGCTCGAAAACATAAGTCAAATGAAAAGATTTTTAAAGAAAAATGATGGTTTAAATAAAACGGTTTACAATTTACATTAAATCTTCATGATAAAGAATGTACAAATAATGATTTGACAAATAGAATTAATGAACTCGCCTTAGAAATCAATAGACTCAACAGTGAACTAGCTTCGGCTAAATTAACTGTTAAAAGTTTGAACTTTCAACTATGGTGAAGGTATTATCAAGTCACAAATGACACAGAAGATAAAAGGAGGAAGGTGTGGATTGGATTTTCAAACGTCGCTCCTCCAATTAATCATGGTTATTCAGTTTGCCTTCATCTGATGTCATTTCTGATTTTGATATGAGTTATGGGATAGGTTTTCTCCATCCTCAGACTTTAAAACCTTCAGTCAAGGTAAATCTGACAGTGATCCTATCATAATAACTAAACCTAAACAATCAACTGAAAATCTTTGTGCAGATAATATGAAGGTGGATGGTTTGGTTGAAGAGTGGGAGAGTGACTGTGAGAGTGAAAATGAAAGTGAAAGTTTGAAAAATAAGAATATAAATGATTTCAGATCTGATTGTAATCAAACTTCATCAAGAAATGAAAAGATTGTTGATTTGAATGTGCCAAAATTAAATATTAAATGTAATTTGAATGAAAATCAAAGGGCAAATCAGAAAGCAAAACTTGAAAAGGACTTTAAAAGTAGATTTGTTCTAAAGGTTTAATTGAAAATGAAGATCATATTTTTAAAGAAACGAATTTCGATTCTTTAAAAATAAACTTCATCATAATGCTAACCTTGTGAACCAAGATATTTGTAACCCAGATTTGCAAGTGAAAGCTTCTTCTTCATCCTTTCTGAAAATTGAAAAGCCTGGTCCTTTTCCAGCATCCATTCGCATATCAAACCTGGTCCTACTCCAGCAAATTCTAAGACTGGCCGGTCCAATTCCAGCATCATCACTTCCAAAAGTCACAACCGCTAAATCTCTATTACAAGAGGTCCAATTCACCAATTTCCTCGAATTTGCAAAAGATAAACAAAAATTATCAAATGAAACAAAGATTCGAGAGACTGTGCAGATTGTTAAACCAAAAAGTCAATCTGACTTTGGTTTTTATGACAAGTTTTATAATTGTCATCCACAGTTTGTTTTCCACACACAATAAAGAAAATGTTATCAGTGTGAAACATAAATCATTTAGCAAATAATTGTCATTTTCGACAAAAATCATTAAGCAAACAACGATTTCATAATTCTATTGCTCATAATAGAAAAATGTTTTTCACTCGTGGAAAATTTGCAAAACAAATGAAATCAAAGTTGATAATGCTTATAATGTAGAAAAGCATAAGAGTTTGAAAAATGATTTAAAAGAAAACATCAAGGTGAAAAGTGTTAATGAAAAGACTGATGTGCTAAATAAATATAACAATCTAAAATCTTTTTGTCTTAATGCAACACATAGTGTGCTCAAGTCATGTTTGACTTGGGTACCAAAAGCTAAGTAAGTTTGTTACTTATGCAAGGACAACCGCAAAAGACTATTGAAAGCCTATGGCATGTAGACAGTGGTTGTTCAAGACACATGACTGGGAATTTTCTTTACTACAAGATGTTCAGTCTTATAATGGTGGAAGAGTGATTTTTGCAGGAGACAAAGGAGGACGAATAACTAAGCGTGGTACAGTTACTAATGGTGTCCTTAGCTTTGAAATATGAACTTTGTTGAGGAATTAAAACATAAACTGTTAAGTGTGTCTCAAATTTGTGAAAACAATATTCTACACACTTCACTAACAAAGAATGCTTAATCATAAAACCGGGTTTTGTTATTCCTGATGAATGGGTTTTGATGAGGACTTCGAGAGACAATGACACATATCTTCTTGATATGCATTGTTCAAATTCTTTGGTAATTGCTTCTTGCTTATTATCCAAAGCCTCGGAGAATGATTCCATGTTATGGCATCGTCAGTTAGGACATGTCAATCTTAAAAATATGAACAAACTGGTACGTGGAAATCATGTCATTGGTTTACCCGAAAAAGAATTTCAATTAAATGAACATTGTTTGTCATGTACAAAGGGTAAACAACATAAACTTCTCACAAAACCAATTGCACACAACTCAATCAAATCAATCTTACAACTCTTACACATGGATCTTTTCGGTCCAGTAAGTGTTTTAAGTTTGGGTCGAAGATCTTACTGTTTGGTTGTTACTGATGACTTTTCTAGATTTACTTGGGTGTTTTTCTTAGCATCTAAGGATGAGACTCCACACCTTTTGATCAAGTTCATTAATTTGGTGGAGAATCAGACGGACAAAAAGGTAAAATGCATCCGAAGTGACAATGGAATAGAGTTTTGCAATCAAACGTTGAACGAGTTTTGTGAATCCAAGGGCATTGCTAGACAATTCAGTGCTGCAGGCACTCCACAACAGAATGGAGTTACAGAACGAAGAATAGAACATTAATTGGAGCTGCTAGAACAATGATATCTGCTGCAAATTACCTCTGTTCTTTTGGGGGAGAAGCAGTTAATACTGCATGTTATGTTCAGAATCGTGTTTGTAATCAATAAAAGATTAAATATGACTCCTTATGAAATATTTTATAAACACAAACCCAAAGTCAAATATTTTAAAGCCTTTGGTTGTTGTTGTACTTTGTTACATACAACTAAATCAACTTCAAAATTTTCTGAAAAGGCTGATGAATGCTACTTTATAGGATATGCAGCTAATAAGGTTGCATATCGGGTTTATAATAAAAGGACACGACAAATAATTGAGTCATTTAATATTTATTGGCACGAGCTTAACATAACTGATGCAGGTTCAGCTCCGTCATGGGTTTATGATTATGAATCTTTGTTCATAAATTTAAAATTTCTAATCCTTCGTCTGCAGATTCTAATTCTCAAGCAATATCTTTGGAGAACAAAATCATTGAGGAACTTCCATCTATTATATCTGATGATTCTACAATTTCTTCATCATCCAAGGCTATTCCCACAGCTTTTGTGCAAGTATCTGAAAGTTCTGAGTTATCAGACATTCCTTCAGACAAATTCACAA
The DNA here is from genome assembly GCA_024085815.1 of Flaveria linearis. Taxonomy (NCBI): domain Eukaryota; kingdom Viridiplantae; phylum Streptophyta; class Magnoliopsida; order Asterales; family Asteraceae; genus Flaveria; species Flaveria linearis. Next base: position 75,346,597 of record CM044006.1, on the reverse strand, counting down.
TCAGGAGCTGGAAGAATCATTGAGTTTACCATTGTCTTCATCTTCTTCAGAAACTATGGATACACCAATAGAAGTCATTCAAGTTCCATTTGAAGAATCTCCAGATGTGTCCACTGCTTCTGAAAATCCTATTTCAGATGACACATTGAAGAAATATTGTGTATCAATCTACACAATCTGAAGAAGTTCATGAAAATATTGAACACCTCACTAACTTGGAAGAAGGGATGGTTGCAGATGATATTCCTCAATTAAGAATTCATAAAACTCATCCAACAGAAGCAATCATTGGTCCATTGCCAGAAAGAGTCATTACCAGAAGTCGATCAGGAGCAATCTACAATGCCTATATGCTTGCTTTCTATCACAAATAGTGCCCAAGAATGTGGAAAGGCACTCATGAAAACAGCTGGATAGAAGCAATGCAAGATGAGTTGCTGCAATTTAAGAAGCTGAATGTTTGGCATCTTGTAGAACTTCAAAGGATAAGCTTCCGATTGGAACAAATGGATATTCAGAAACAAGACGGATGAAAAGGGTGTTATAGTTCGGAATAAAGCACGTCTTGTGGTGCAGGGATTCTATCAAGTTGAAGGATGGATTATGAAGAAGTGTATGCTCCAGTTGCAAGACTTGAAGCAATACGCATATTCTTAGCCTTTGCTTCATACATGAATATCAAGGTGTATCAGATGGATGTTAAAACTGCCTTTTTATACGGAGAAATGAAAGAAGAAACCTATGTTTGTCAACCTCCTGGATTTGAAGACCTAGATCCCTGATTATGTTTACAAGTTGGATTAGGCATTATATGGTCTACATCAAGCACCTCGTGCTTGGTATGCAACTGACTGAACATTTGCTTGCAAATGGTTATTCACGAGGAGCTATTGATCAAAACTTATTCATTCGTAAATCGGCGATGACATTATTCTGGTTCAAATCTATGTCGATGTATATCTTTTTGGATCTACAAATGATAGTATGTGCACGGAGTTTGAATAAGTGATAAAGAAGAAATTCGAGATGAGCTCTCTTGGAGAAATTTTTTTTCTTGGGTATCCAGTTAATCAATCTGAGAATGGTATTCTCATTCATCAAGAAAAATATGTTTAGACTATTTGAGAAATACAAGTTTTAGATTCCAAAGTGGCTCCAACTCCTATGTCTTCTTGTCCTACTCTTACTCCAGATCCATTAGGAGAATCAGTTGATCAACATCTGTACAGATCAATGATGGTTTCCTCATGTATCTCACTGCAAGCAGGCCGGATATCATGTTCCCTGTTGTCAGTGTGCACGATATCAAAGTGATCCAAAAGAATCACACATGAAAGTTGTCAAGGGATTTCAAGTATCTCAAGGGTCAACCCAAACTTGGCCTTGGTATCCTCAAATTCTGATTTCAATTTATTGCTTATACTGACAGTGATCATGGTGGTTGTAATTTAGATAGGAAGTCGACTACAGGAGGATGCCATTCTTGGGTAACCGACTCATTTCCTGGCAGTGTAAAAAGCAGAATACTGTTTCCCCCATCATACCGAAGCTGAATATGTGGCTGTACGAGCTGTTGTTCCCAGTTTATCTGGATTCAACAACAACTTCTCGATTATGGTCTCATATTTATGACACCATTTGGTGTGATAAACGGCAGTTCTGAACATCGTTACAAATCCCATTCAACATTCCAAAACTAAAACACATTGACATCCGCATCCATTTTATCCGTGACTGTTTGATCGAAAACTATTCATTTTAAATAAGTAACGTCAACACATGACTATCAAGGCATGCATCTATTGATTGCAATCTGATAAAGGATTCATTTTGATCAAAATAAATTCATTTCGAATATTGCACTCTTGCCAATCATTTGAGGTCATTTCTAATCATTTGTTTCATTGTCATTTATTTTTTGAATCATTGCAAATTTTTTCTCAACTTTTTTTTTGATAATTGTTGTTTTTTTTTTTTTAGGACAATAAATTTGAAATTTAAAAAACACGTTGTGAAAAATATTTTTGGTTTTAGGAGGAGTTTAGATCAAATGATTGAAACATAAAAAGAAAGAAAAGAAAAGAAATTTCCATACTTAAATGAGAAATGATATTACAAGTTCTAAAAGAGTCTAAGTACTTTCAAAGGCTTAAATACGAATAGACTTGGATTATGATTGATGTGTCGATAGGCTTTGCTTTCAGAAATGAAAAGATCATAATTGAGTGATTAAACTTGAATTAAAGAGATATGATTTAGTGGGGAACATATCAGGATTCTGTGATAATGTCAAAAATGTTCTAACACAGACTGAGAGTTATAATCTTGTCATACTCAAGCTGTATTGTTTGATTCAGTGATTATCATAACTATGTATATATATATATATAAAAGAGAAAATACAAAAAGACAAAACGAAATAAAAAGACAAAAAGAAAATAGTTGAGCAAATAATTGAGCAAAAAGATGCCAAAAGGCCATATAGGATATAAGATGCCAAGAAGCACAACAAATCAAAAGATATGTCTAAAGACATACATACTATATGGTATATATATTTTTTGAGAATATTTTCTGATCATGGAAGGCAAAATCAAAAGATGGGGCATGTAAGTCCGGATGGCTTGTAAGTCCTAAACATCTTGAGAGGGCAGACGTAAGTCCGGATGGCTGTTAGTAACTCCTTAAACTTGTTAATATTCCGTGATTAAGAGATATTTCTCACGCTAGTAATGCTCAAATAGTTATATTTTAGGAATAAATAAATGGTATCACTGATCAACAATGCATGGTTTAAGTCAATTTGGGGTGACTTGAAATCTCGACAGTGTCTTGAAGGATAATAATTATTTTACAGAAGTTCTGATTGTGGGATCCACTGAATTATATTAAATCAATACAAAACATGATATATATCACTCCTTCTGTTTCTGAGTAAAACCTGAAGTATAAGTTTAAAAAGGACAAAAGATACTGACCACTTAACCAGTAGTTATTTTAAATAAAGCTGGACAGAGTCTTGACTTAACAAAGAATTATATGATCTCATTATGAAAATTCTTACAAAACAATATTGATTAATAAACAAATCCGATCTTGATTCTTTAATTGTTTTCATTTTGTTATTTTTGTGTATATTGTTTTTTCATTTTACTTCTGTTTTGTTTAGGATAAGACAAATAAATAACAGATAAATTTTAAAAAAAAAATTAAAACATTGAAGATTCATTAAATTAATTGGTCACTTGGTAAATAAAACTTTTGTTGAAATAATAATGGATAATAAATGTTTGTGTGTAAACACAAGAAAGTTTGAAAATCTGAAAAACATTGAAAATTGTTCAAAGGATTAAACACAATCACGCGAATGGAAGTTGTCGCGTGATAAACGATGTCGCGCGAAAAAAAAATGGGGGTATGCGAAAGGATTTCTCGCATACATAATTTGACTTTTAAATATCATCAGTCAAGGCGAAAAGTTATTTTTCGCTTCAACTTTCATCCGAAACCCTTTTCGCTTCCCTTCTTAAAATCAAAATCAGAGTTCATCTTGTTCTTATTAGACATTCTACTCCACGTACTCGTTCACATTACATCTATACTGATCATTAAAGGTATTTTTTGATGAATATGGTTACTAAAGAGACGAATTTCAAAATGGACCTTAACAACTTAAACTAAAATCTCATAAATGGACTTAAAAGTTGAAATTGAAAGATGAAATAGACATAATGATCTTAGGCGACAGTGATGGAATGATTTTCATGGATTAAAAACATGTTTTTGACAGTTAATTTGAGTATGGGTTTGCGCGAATCGCATGAGTAAACTGAACAGGTGCAAAAAATGAGTCTTCGCGTGAGAATGTTCTCGCGTGAAACACATTTTCGCATGATGTCTGAATTCATGTTGAACTTTGACTTTCGCATAAAGTGGGTTTTCGCGTGAATGTGATTTTCGCATAAAACTTGTTTTTCGCTTGATATGATATTTTCGCATGAAATGATATTTTCGCAAGGTTTTTCGCATGATCTTAGTTTTCGCACAATAGACACTTAGTTGCTGAAATGCTCTAAGTGTTGAAAATTTCTTTTTCGCACGATTGAAACACTTACATGCTGAAAATTTTCTAAGTGTTAACTGTGTGTATTCATGTGAAAGAAAACTCAAATGCTGAAATTTTCTAAGTGTTAACATTTTTTTTGTGTGTGATTAAGTTATTTCAATAATTCTATGTTGTGTGTTTGTGACATTACAGATGGCTCAAATGATTTTTAATAAAAATCATAACTGCGTAGCCTACTTAGATGATGTTCCTGAGGGAAAGGAACATTTCGCTTCTATGATAGAAGGGCTGAAGAATTCTCGAATAGTCTATGCCATTTCTGCTGATCCAGCTATATATTCTGAGTTGATCGATTCTTTCTGGAGTACTGCTGCTCTAGAAAAGGATCAAGCTGGAAATCCAATCATTACTGCTACTGTTAAAGACAAAAGAGTGACTGTATCTCCAGATATTCTGAACAGAGTGTTACTTTTTGATGACCAACAAGATGCTCCAACTAGATTGGAAGATGACGTTGTTATTGATTGTCTGACTAGGATGGGATACGAGTATAGATATCCAAGTCTGGAAAAGAAGTGGTTGCCACCATACTGGAAGTACTTATTTCATGTGGTAATACACTGTCTGAGTAACTTGAAGGCTGGGATGGACAGTCTAAGTGTTGTGTTTGGATCATTATGGTTTCCCTGGTAGATGATCTTCCTTTTAGCATTTCTGGGGAAATTTTCCAGGCAATGCAAAAGAATGTTACTACCAACCAGGGGAAGAAATTTATTATGTATCCCCGATTTATTCAGTTGGTTATCAACGACGCATATCCTGAATTTGCTACACTAAGGTCTCCAAATATGTTGTACAGACCATCAAGAAGGAGGTCTTTACTCATCTTACTGGGAGCACGTGGAAACAAGTGCTCAGGAGAAAGTTTTGCTAAGATTGGCAAATTTTCTAAGATAGAAGAAGATGTTGGAGATTTGGAAGGAGAAAATGCTAACACTAAAGAAGCACAGACTGGCACTTCTGCCTCTGATGCTAGAGATGATATTAATGAGGAGATAGAAAGAATGTTTGAAGAGGAACCAATCAATGAAGGGATAGTGGAAGGTGAAGTACACACTGCTTCCAGTTCTGAGACAGATAGTGATCAAATTGGGAATGTACCTTACATTCTTCAAAGAGATCAACCTCCTATTACTTCTACTTCTTCCAGGATAAGTACTGGAGAGAGATACTGATTATAATCCTGTGGATTCACCTAGTACTTCCATGAGGAGAAAAGGAATGGCTAGGAGAAAAGATTTCCCGGTTAGAAGAAGGGGAAGAGGTGAGATTCCAAGAAAACCACGTACTCAGGTGATTATTATAGAAACTGAACAGTCTATTATTTCTGATACTTAAAGAACACCTGAGAAAGAGACGACTGAGGAAGAACATCCAGCTGGCTCAACTGCTACAGCTACTGAGACTGAACCATTCATATTTCTGATCCACCTAACGTCTCTGATCCTGTTTTCTCAACTCCACCAAGACAAGAAAATCTGGAGTTTGATGTAGATACTTTTCTAAACACTCCTCCAGATTTCCAAGGAAGAGAAGAATCTGCCAGTGCTCCTCACTCTATTACTTTGGAAGAACGAATCAAGAATTTGGAAAGGAGAGTTATGAAAATCTGAAGGTTATATCTGAGTTGAAAAAAGGAAAATGAAGAGAAAACAAAGCTAATTACCATGATTCATCTAAATTCTGCAATCAAGGATACAAGAATAGCAACTCTAGAGCAACAAATGAAGAATATTTTGACTATCATCGGGTTGGAGAGGTAGCTGAACGAGCTGAGAGAGTTTATCTCTCAAACCTATTTCCATCAACCACCAGTTATTCGGTCTACAACTGTGGTTGGTGAGACGAGCAGGCGTTCTCCAAGTCCATCTCCTACAAAAAATATTCAAGAAAGAGAAACGGTCAACGAAGCTCAAGCTACTAAAGAACTGCTAAGTGTTAGTACTACTGAAGATGTTCCAATTTCATCTGAAGTACCTATCACATGAAGCTTTTACATCTACAGCTTTCGTTGAGCCAGAACATATGATGACTCTTCCTGTTGTTGCTGAAGAAGATGATGAATATTTGATTGATTATGGTGACTCAGAAGATGATGATGAAATGATGATGAGGATGATGATAATGATGATGATGATGATGGTGGAGATGATGATGGACATGATGAAGGAAATAATGATAATAATAACGATGATGATGATGGAGGTGATGTTGGAGGTTTATCGTCTAATCCAACTTGTGATACTAGCACTGAAAATGTCTCAGGACCAAGTGCTAGTAATCCAGAAGGATACGAACCATTGGATCCCAACACGGAAGATTTATATGATAAAGAGTTGTACTCATTCAAGCTTTCTACTTCAACTGAAGCTGCAGAAGAAGAGTTTGATTTGTTTGATGATTTGGATGATCAAAATGAGTATACAGATATTTTTGGGAACAACTTAAAAGACTTATTCAAAGATATTGATCTGGAGGAAGGTGAAATTCCAACTGAGTCTGTAAGTGGTCCAACTCCTACTGTTTCAACTCAGATAGATTCTACTGGTCAGATTGCTTTATATACTAGAGGAGGATTACAATTCAAAGCACCACCACCACCTACCGAAGCTCATTTCCTATTTGTATCAAAGGCGAAAGACAAGTATGGTGAACTTTCTCATGTTATTAGTTGGGCTTATGATGGTGAAAGAAGATGTACGTAATTAAGAGAAGGAATGGTGAGATTGATTATCTGAAAAGCCCTCAAGATTTTCATACTTTAAGAGCTGCTGATCTTTATTAATGGGAAAAGCTCATTCTTCAATGAAAGCAACTATGGAGAAGCTGATTTAATGAGATCAAAGATAAGAAGAGAGATGAGAACTAACTTCAAGGACTTCAAAACTGCAAAGTCTAAGGTGATTGATGACTCTTCCAGAATTGATGAAAATACTAAAGCTCCAATGAAAATCAGAGTCTATCAACATCCCAAATACATAAAGAAGTCCCAGTATATGCTCCAGTTCCTCCAATTCTTGAAGTAATTTCTATCTTGGAGTTGTGAAAAGGATTCAGCTCAGGCTGTGATCAAATGCATTGATAGATCATATAGAATCATCGATCTAGGTCACTTAATGAAGTTTGGCAAAGACGACTTGAACAAGCTGCTACATTGTCCTATCACAGCTGACGAGTCTGTTTACTTTTTGTCTTGCCAATATGTCTGGATGACAGATCGAAACCTTAGAATAAATGGTATGCTTATTCTGGTCTTACAAGAAAGCCAATGTTGACTTGATGATGATGTTTCACCGAGCCTAGGGGGAGATTGTAGAAGACTACATAAGGCTCGGCAAAACAACAAAGTGATACGCGAAGCAGAAGTCAAGCGAAAGCAGATTCCACGCGACAAAGAGATCTCACGCGAAAGCAATACCCGCGCGACAAGCCTCTCTCGCTCGGAGAACAGTTGTTTTAGTATAAATATGTAATTTTCACTTTTTGTAGAGAAGTTTTTTGTCAGTTTTCAGATCAATTCGCTTGTATATTGCTCTGTGCGATTTCGCACAAGTTGTAATCATTATGATTATCAATTGAAGTTGTTTTGATCATTTTTTGTTTTTCCAATCATAATTTCATTCCGCGTTATTGTGATTGAGATCTTGGTTGATCATCTTGGGAATTTGACTGACTTTTACAGTATTGAAATTGAATTTTTTTTTCAAAAATAATGTTTATTATTTTGATTTGAAAAGTAAGACATTTCTCTCAAATGAATTCATCAATTCTTCATTTGGGTAATGGAATATTCACATTTCATTAGAGTGTTTGAATACTAACACAAACAGGTATTTCCGATGCAATTGAGACGCACATGTTGTGAGCAAAAAACCCGTATCGCAAAATCATTTGTGACGCATTTACTACGCGTGTTGCGATGAATTTGCAGCACAAAATTAACGTTAGAATTTTGCTACACTAGCTACGTATACCTTTAGTTATTATAATTTGTCATAAATTCATTTTGAAGGTCATTAATATTATTAACACAAACTTAACACCCTCACCTTTTCTTCCCTAAAATCGTCCTCCCAAATCTAATCAAATCTTAGAGTAAATTACCATTTGCATCCTTGATGTTTGGTGATTTTGACCATTTGCATCTTACAGTTTAAAAATCCTCATATACCCCCTAACGTTTTATTTTTGTCCCATTTGAATCCATAACACTAACACCTTTAAATTATTCAGTTAACTCTCTTGTTAAAAGACTAAAACCCTTCAAATTAAAACCCCTACACCACTACCCCCTTCTTTCTCTCTGGAGTCAACACCTCCGCAGCACACGACGACGACCTCCGCCGTGGTTCCGCCGACGACCTCCGCACGCGGTTGGTGCTCGACGATGAGTGCTGGTGGAGCAATTGAGGCGTTCTTTAAGCGATCGGCAGAGGAGAAATTGGGGGTTTCGTCATTGTGGTGTTCGAATTGACAATTGAAGGAGACAATTGTGGGGAAATTGGAGGGGTGTGGTGGTCGGAGATTGATGTTGTCGTCGGAGAATGGTGGTGAATCGGTGGATTGACGATTGATTGGGTGGGGAACTTGATTTTGAAAAAAAGTTCTGAAAGGATCGGAGTTCGTCGTCGCTGGAGGAGCTCCGGGACCTCCAAATCTGAAGCTGTTGTGGCGACCTCCAAATCTGAAGCTCGTCGTCCCCACTCAATTACACTTCCCATACAACAATCCCCCAATCCCTACTTAATTTTACCCCCTGTTCCCAATTTCATCCACAATGTTGTCCAGATCTGGACAATCTCACCTCTAATCTCCGACTTCGAAGAAGACAACAATGGCGGAATCGATCACCACAATTTCACCCCCAATCTCACATCCGGTCGTCGGATCGTCGTTGCGAACGAATTACTGGCGAAAGCTCAATTGGACCCGGAATTAACAATGGGTATGTGAAAGATTTGGCCTACGGCAAGAAACCGACGGGAGAGGGGTGGCTGTATACGTATACTGAAAGGAGGGGGGCTGGCGGTGGTAATGCGACGGGGGAGGAGTGGATGGTGATGGTGAAGCGACGGGAGAAGGGTGGCGACAGGTGGTGGTGTGGTTGCTAGAGGAAGAGCGGTGATGGTTAGTGGTGGCGTGAACATTTTTTATGTGGTGTAATTTATGTATGAATGTTCAAGAATCATGGTGATGACCGGGTGGATGTGGTGGTGGGATGGGGTGGTTGTGGTAATGTGGTGGTGGTGATTTGAGAGAAGACAACATTTGGGGATTTGGGGATTTCATGGGGTAGTTTTGTCATTTTATAAAGAGCTAACTGAATTATTTAACGTCGTTAGTCATTTGGATGCAAATGGGAACAAAATAAAACGTTAGGGGGTATATGAGGATTTTTAAACTATAGGGATGCAAATGGTTAAAATCACCAAATCTCAGGTATGGAAACGGTAATTTACTCCAAATCTTATGACAGTTCCTCCACAGTATCACCACCATTTAAAGAACAAAAATCAAAATTAAATATCAAAAATTGCTAAACCAAAACTGAAGAACAAAAATAGTAATCAAAGTCATTGAGAGCAAAATCTAAAATCGACAGATAATAGAACCATCAACCATTAAAGAACAAAATAGAAACTAGACCCGAAAACTTTGGAAAAATAATAAATCATAACTGAAATTTAAAAAATATATAACTGAAATTTAGAAAAGAGAACATCAAAGAAGAATAGAACTGTGTGGCAACGATCGAAGTAGGTGAATATTGTAGAGGACGAGGAGATCGATAAAAACCTTACGGATGCAGATAAAAATAAAAAAAACCATCCTAACATCCGTTTTTGTAATATAATGATATCAACTTTTTCATAAATTGTATGCTAGAAAGTTGATTGTAATAAAAGGACATATGTACTTCATTAGTTCATTACGATATAGTGCTTTTTATTTTTGGATTTACAGAATAAAACACCTAATATTCAGATGTGTCTAATACTTATATACTCACATATGAAAAGTATACGTAGAAGTTGACAATAGAAGTAAAAAAAGTGAAAAAAAAGAAAGAAAGAAAGAATAAATTGTCACACCTCAAAATCCACGTGCGAGTACGGCGAGGCATGAGAACAAACCAGGATCACAGTCATAGTACTCAGAACGACTCTACATGCCACGTTTAACATAACAACCAAAGTTCAACTTAAAAATCATGCGGAAGCTTATAGTAATAAAACAAACCCAAAATATAAAAATGTATAAAATGACAAAACATACGCAACCAACTGTTTAAACCAAAATGTAAAGATAAACAATGTATCATTGTTTAAGTGTTAGGATGCATGCTTGACTCGTGCAGTGCTCCTACTGGCAATCCGGATTAACGACCTGAGAATAGCATACTAAAGTCAACACAATGGTTGGTGAGTTCAAGAGTTTGTGTTTAAACATAACAGTTTAACAATCGTGATATATTAAGCATGTGTGTTGTAATAGATAGCTAGTCCATTATCAAAAGATATTAACACATAGTGATTTCGCAATTGAGGACTGTGTTATGTTTGCCTCCTGTCACGACTTACCATGTCGTGACAAATATTCATAGGACAAATTGCACCCGGTTGACCTCGAGTCACACAGGTGGGGCTCGTCAGACCCAGTAGTACTACCCAAGTTTCCCCGCTATTCAATATTAACAATTCGAAAGTGTGAGGACTTTATCATGGTAAACAGCAATATATTAATATCATACACATCTTAAATATAAAAAGCGTTTGTAAAGTTACCAGTATGCTATCTCCCCCAAAGAGATTAAGTAAAACAGTGGGGCATGAACTCACCTGATACGCGAATTGAGTACTAGAGTTTACTGAAAGACAAAGTGAACAGTCAACCCTCAAAGTTACATAGATCATGTAAGTACATGAGTTTGTGTAAACAGTGAATATGAGAAACCCTAAGTGCACTATAACCAAGGACTCAAGGTTTAGAAGAATAGACATGTTTGACCCAATGACCCGTTTGACCCGTTGGTGACATTATGTGTTGTAAACCATTTAAACAGACATGAGCATATATCATACAAGTCATGTAAGTTCTTAGTCTAGCATTACTCAGTGTGTCATAATACAACTAGTGTATATTATAACAGGTTAGATCATGCATAACCTAGTTATATAACCTATAACCATGATTTAGCATATATGGGTCAAAACAGATAATCTACAAATAATCATCATACTAATCACAACATATTAATATGTCCAATACATACCACATACATCAAAATGATTGATCTCCAGTCCCAAACATGATGTCCTAGTTACTAATCAACATACCAACATACATGATCATCAAGTGCATAAATCACACAACAACCTACTAACATTCCATATGTTAGGACCGTGTACGTACGGAGTACTAACTGATTCTAAGTTATACCAGATCAAATAGTGCGGAATCCTATTTGATTGGCGATCCAATCAGGGAGAACGAAATCAAGATCAATCCTAACGATTAGAAAACGTTAAGAATGGATTAGGAATGATCTAGGACGTTCTGTGAAGTGGAATGGACGATATGGACACTCTGGGTCGATAGGGTTTCAAGTATTCGAAGAGTTCATATTTTCCACGAATTAAGTGGTATTTATAGTTACAGCTTCATTCGTACGACTGAGCCAAGCGACTGGCTCAGTCGTGCGACTGAGTCATACGATTGGTTCATTCGGACGACTGAATCAGTCTCATGACTCAATCGTACGATTGACTCAATCTCCTGGTTCAGTCGTCCGATTGGCCCATTCGCATGGTCCAGTCGTGCGACTGAATCAGATTCTTAGTCAAACACATTCGTGAACCTTTAACGATTCAGAACTATGTCTCACAACTATAAACCTATATAACATGGTCGTATATGCGTGTAACAATAAATAATGTAAGTAGATATAACATTAAATAACCAACAACCATATATAGAAGAGATCTCATTATATTGATTCAACATTACATATGAGTTACAAGAAGAAGTTCTATTACATTTAAGCATAAGACTAGAACTGGGGACATGTGTACCAACAAACTCCCCTTGGACCTAGTTCTATCTAGACTTTGACTTCTTTCTTGAACTCTTCAAACCTTTTCACCCTTTCTTCTCTCGAGACTCCAGAATGAATATTAAGTGCAAAGCAAATACGTATAACATGTTGGAACGCAGTGCTTGCATAATATCCTGTGTATCAAAGAACAGTGGCCACTTGAATAAGATATAGACATCAGACTCAGACAAGTTTGATAGCCACATCGGATCAAACACCCTATTGTCTCGACCTTCCTTCTTTCTCCAAAAACAATGACGGCTTCATCAGTTCGCCAGTCATAATACCACCTTTGAAATGGGGTGCAAAATCCTGAGGCACTCTTCCTCAATGGAATACGCGACATAGTGCGCGGAGGGTGCCATCTCAAGACCACCTTTGGTCTTCCTGAGGTGGGGTTCAACCTCAGTCCTGTGAAATAACCTCTGGGCTGCTGAGGTTTAAAGTGACCCACCTCGTATGCTACTTTCTTCAGTGCTGCTCAAACCATCCTGATATCTTTCCTGGAACAGCATATAGGAGGTTCAAGTTGGCTAGAAGATTAAGCTCGAAACCAGCAAGAGTTTTCAGATCATGTGGGAATCTGAAATACTCTATTCCCTTTTCTCTTCTTCACGGCATATACCTTGAGATCCTCAAAGTATGCCCAGCTGATGATCTTGCCGACATTCTGATGTTTCTTAACCTTGTAGAGCTTGGTGTAGGCATTTGACTTTTTGGCACACGCTGTTCTTCATTTCCTCAAAGCAGGCAATCCATCAGCCTTTTTGACTGCTATATCGCATCATCTGCTGAGAGTGAGGCTGTAGCAGATTTAGCAGCTGTCATCTCTTCAAACTTGTTAAAGATACTACTGTCAAAAGTTTCCCCCAGATTTGGGAGAACTTCGCCTTCGGCGCTAGTGTACTGAGGATACTCATCAGCCGTGATGTCCTCAATCTCCAGTTCATCGACGTCTTGTAATCATCATCACTGACTATGTCGACCTCTGGAGCTTCTTTCACCAGCTCAGGATTCAGACTAAACAGTTCAGCAATCTGTTCATCTGTTAAATCATGTATTATCTCCCCCTCTTCAGCAGTGTAACTGACAGATCGTTGTACGATCCTTGTTGATCGAGGATCATCGTCAATTTTGAATCGATGTGACGAAGGGGCACAACATCGTGCTCATCAACTTGTTTAGCTGAACCTGTTCAACAACCAAATACAGTATAAGTAAGTATACATTAAGCACATAACAGATGTTGATTTAACTTTAATTTTATATACATAGAACAGAATTTGATACAAGATTTCAAGTACAAAGTTTAAAAATAAATAACATCTAATCTTGAACTTTGCCTTGAATCTGAGCTGGTTCTTCTGTAGAGTGAGAGGTAGACGGAGCAGAAGAGAAGAAGAGCCCTTGATCTTGTTTTCTTTTAGTTCTTCGTTCTTGCTCAGGATCAGAGGGAGATGTAGCAGCGTCTCCTTCATCAGCATCATCGTCTTGGTCTGTGAAATCGTCACCTTCATCATCAGTATCTTCATCATCATCGTCCTCACCTCATCATAACCGTCCTCACATCATCATCATCACCTTCCCCAATCTTGAGGGGCTCACTCTGAGTGTTTTCAGCTTCAGCAACAGAGTTTTGTGAGCCGCCTCCAGCTTTCCTAACTTCGCCTCAGTCTGCCTCATGCTGAAGCAGCCGGTGATCTGATCGGTCTGTGCAGTGGTCAGCTCTCTCAATCTCTCAATTCACCTGTTTGAGTAGAACTTTGTGCTTGCAGCTGTAGATCTAGGCAAATTAGCCTCGTCGGAGGTAGCAACTTGAGCGCATGCTATTCAGTGCAGCAAGTTGCTCAACCATGGAAACGGGTGGTATAACTGAGCTAGTGGGAGCAGATGAGGGTTGGGATTGGTGAGTGGTGGTGGTTGTGGTAGAAGTGGTATACATGGGAGTGTGGAAGGCTGTAGAGGATGGTATAGTGGTGGTGGTAGTGGAGGGTAAGTGTGAGGTGGAGGTGCAGTAGTGGTGGTGGTTTGAGGTGTGGTGGATGTAGTGACTGGGGTGGCTGTGGTAGAGGTGGTGGTGGTGAATCTCAGCCTTTCTTCCCTTCCCATGCGGTCTTGCCATCGTCTTTCTTCTCTTTCCGTAGAACCGGGGCACCAGTCTGTGTACTAGGTGCATCAGGGGAGTATGCGGATCTGACTCTGTTTGTGTAGTCCCCGATGTCCCAGTCTGTCCTCCAACTACTTTAATTCCTTTCTCAGTGGCAACGACCTTATGCCATGCCTACGAGAGTCAAACCCTCTTCCTCTACTCTCATCCTCGTCGTCATTAGGTGGACTGAAGTGAGGTACGAACCCAGCAGTAGTAGTGTTAGTGTGAGGAGATGGCTGTGCAGTATGTGTGGAGGAAGCCCAGATATAACGGGCCATCATTGCCATCCTGGCTGTCATCATCATCAGAGTCGTGATGGTATAGCAATAATTTCAGAGTCGAGCCACTCCTCATGACGCACATGCGGCTTCCCTGGGGCAACATAATCAGCCCGGGCCAGATGCCAAATCAGTCTCTTCATAGCAGGCTTCACTTGCTTGCCTCTATACACCTTCATCCTTCCAAGGTTGTGTTATCCATGATCTCAAGAGGCACAGCATCGCTCTTGTCCTTTGGGAGGTCGGGCAGATTCTCATCGAAAATAAGCTGTAAGAATCTGGGGTACATACAAAACCCCTCCTTTCCTTGGCTTCGAGGCTCTCAATCAAGTATGTAAATATCATGTGGAGAAGCTGAAAGGGTGGTTGAGGACCAATGCAACATATGCATTCGAATTTGGTCCGATAAGTCATCGAAACCACCCCTCCTCGAAGCAATGCACTTCAAGATGACGTGCGCCAAGTACTTGTACTGGGGGTCAGGTTGCTTTTGTTTAGCACAATGAGTTGATATCCCCACAGTATCCTATCTCAAGACAGATCCACGTACAGTAAAAGGGTGAAGCTTGAGTGGGTGAGTCTCTCATCATCAAACCCTAAGACTCTCTGATGTCAGTCGCTGTATCTCAATCTCCTACCAAAGATAGAACATCGTATGGAGTAGGGCTCAGCTGATCTGTCCACTCTAGCACCTTCCTAGAATGCCTGATGAACTGATTGATACGGTGTACATGGAGTGGAAATAGCTCGGTAAATCTAGATCTCCTCAAAAAATCTATAATCCCGAGAAGTCGTCTCAATTCCTCGAGGTGGAATCCAAGTGAGCACAGATGTTGTGCTTTGGATTTATTGTCCACCTGTTAGCCATATTCTGTAATCAATAGCAACAACGTTATAAATTGAAAAAGCAGAGTTTGACTAATTTAGGAAACAGACTGATTCAATCGTGCGATTGAACAAACCGACAGGGTTCAGTCGGTTGGGCATAGGTGCGACTAAACTTCAATCGGTGATCATGTATGCGACTGACTTTCAGTCGGATGACGTGTCATGCGATTGAGGTTGACTTGGGAGACTGAACCTGCGATTGACTCAGTTCGATCGAATGAACCATTCGCATGTTTCATTCGGCCTATTGGATGAATCGTCCTTTTCAATCGTGCGATTGAGGTTCATTCTGGAGTCCAGTCGTATGACACAGTCAAACAATTCGTTTCTTCATTCGTACGATTGAGTAGAGTCGCCCGTTCAATCTTGCGATTGAAGTCATCAGGGGTGTCCAGTCGCATCCAATACTGTTCGACACCATTTAACTCAGATCATTGAATTGACCTTGTTAGACTCTCAACGATATTGCCCCAGCTGATGATCTTGCCTGACACCTTCTGATGTTTCTTAACCTTGTAGAGCTTGGTGTAGGCATTTGACTTGTTTGGCACACGCTGTTTCTTCATTTCCTCAAAGCAGGCAATCCATTCAGCCTTTTTGACTGCTATATCGGCATCATCTGCCTGAGGAGCTGAGGCTGTAGCAGATTTAGCAGCTGTCATCTCTTCAACCTTGTTAAAGATACTACTGTCAAAAGTTTCCCCCAGATTTGGGAGAACTTCGCCTTCGGCGCTAGTGTACTGAGGATACTCATCAGCCGTGATGTCCTCAATCTCCAGTTCATCGACGTCTTGTAATTCATCATCACTGACTATGTCGACCTCTGGAGCTTCTTTCACCAGCTCATCAGGATTCAGACTAAACAGTTCAGCAATCTGTTCATCTGTTAAATCATGTATTATCTCCCCTCTTCAGCAGTGTAACTGACAGATCGTTGTACGATCCCTTGTTGATCGAGGATCATCGTCAATTTTGAATCGATGTGACGAAGGGGCACAACATCGTGCTCATCAACTTGTTTAGCTGAACCTGTTCAACAACCAAATACAGTATAAGTAAGTATACATTAAGCACATAACAGATGTTGATTTAACCTTTAATTTTATATACATAGAACAGAATTTGATACAAGATTTCAAGTACAAAGTTTAAATAATAAATAAACATCTAATCTTGAACTTTGCCTTGAATCTGAGCTGGTTCTTCTGTAGAGTGAGAGGTAGACGGAGCAGAAGAAGAGGCCTCTGATCTTGTTTTCTTTTAGTTCTTCGTTCTTGCTCAGGATCAGAGGGAGATGTAGCAGCGTCTCCTTCATCAGCATCATCGTCTTTGTCCTGTGAATCTTCGTCACCTTCATCATCAGTATCTTCATCATCATCGTCCTCACCATCATCATCACCGTCCTCACATCATCATCATCACCTTCCCCAATCTTGAGGGGCTCACTCTGAGTGTTTTTCAGCTTCAGCAACAGAGTTTTGTGAGCCGCCTCCAGCTTTCCTAACTTCGCCTCAGTCTCTGCCTCATGCTGAAGCAGCCCGGTGATCTGATCGGTCTGTGCAGTGGTCAGCTCTCTCAATCTCTCAATCTCACCTGTTTGAGTAGAACTTTGTGCTTGCAGCTGTAAGATCTAAGCAGACTTAGCCTCGTCGGAGGCTAGCAACTTGAGCACCATGCTATTCAGTGCAGCAAGTTGCTCAACCATGGAAACGGGTGGTATAACTGAGCTAGTGGGAGCAGATGAGGGTTGGGATTGGTGAGTGGTGGTGGTTGTGGTAGAAGTGGTATACATGGGAGTGGATGTAAAGGCTGTAGAGGATGGTATAGTGGTGGTGGTAGTGGATGGGTAAGTGTGAGGTGGAGGTGCAGTAGTGGTGGTGGTTTGAGGTGTGGTGGATGTAGTGACTGGGGTGGCTGTGGTAGAGGTGGTGGGTGGTGAATCTCAGACGCTTTCCCCGCTTCCCATGCGGTCTTGCCATCGTCTTTCTTCTCTTTCCCGTAGACACCGGGGCACCAGTCTGTGTACTAGGTGCATCAGGGGAGTATGCGGGATCTGACTCTGTTTGTGTAGTCCCCGATGTCCCAGTCTGTCCTCCAACTACTTTAATTCCTTTCTCAGTGGCAACTACCTTATGCCATGCCTACGAGTCAACCCCTCTTCCTTACTCTCATCCCTCGTCGTCATTAGGTGGACTGAAGTGAGGTACGAACCCAGCAGTAGTAGTGTTAGTGTGAGGAGATGGCTGTGCAGTATGTGTGGAGGACCCCCAGATATAACGGCATATCATTGCCATCCTGGCTGTCATCATCATCAGAGTCGTCTGATGGTATAGCAATAATTTCAGAGTCAGGCCACTATCCTCATGACGCCACTGCGGCTCCCTGGGGCTACATAATCAGCCCGGGCCAGATGCCCAATCAGTCTCTTCATAGCAGGCTTCACTTGCTTGCCTCTATACACCTTCATCCTTCCCAAGGTTGTCATCCATGATCTCAAGAGGCACAGCATCGCTCTTGTCCTTTGGGAGGTCGGGCAGCTTCTCATCGAAAATAAGCTGTAAGAATCTGGGGTACATACAAAACCCCTCCTTTCCCTTGGCTTCGAGGCTCTCAATCAAGTATGTAAATATCATGTTGGAGAAGCTGAAAGGGTGGTTGAGGACCAATGCAACATATGCATTCTGAATTTGGTCCGATAAGTCATCGAAACCACCCCTCCTCGAAGCAATGCACTTCAAGATGACGTGCGCCAAGTACTTGTACTGGGGGCTCAGGTTGCTTTTGTTTAGCACACCTGAGTTGATATCCCCACAGTATCCTATCCTCAAGAAGCATCCACGTACAGTAAACGGGTGAAGCTTGAGTGGGTGAGTCTCATCATCATCAACCCTAAGACTCTCCTGATGTCAGCGCTCGTATCTCAATCTCCCTACCAAAGATAGAACTCGTATGGAGTAGGGCTCAGCTGATCTGTCCACTCTAGCACCTTCCCAGAATGCCTGATGAACTGACTGATACGGTGTACATGGAGTGGAAATAGCTCGGTAAATCCTAGATCTCCTCAAAAAATCTATAATCCCCGAGAAGTCGTCTCAATTCCTCGAGGTGGAATCCAAGTGAGCACAGATGTTGTGCTTTGGATTTATTGTCCACCTGTTAGCCATATTCCTGTAATCAATAGCAACCACACGTTATAAACTTGAAAAAGCAGAGTTTGACTAATTTAGAAAACAGACTGATTCAATCGTGCGATTGAACAAACCGACAGGGTTCAGTCGGTTGGGCATAGGTGCGACTAAACTTCAATCGGTTGATCATGTATGCGACTGACTTTCAGTCGGATGACGTGTCATGCGATTGAGTTGACTTGGGAGACTGAACCTGCGATTGACTCAGTCGATCGAATGAATCCATTCGCATGTTTCATTCGGCCTATTGGATGAATCGTCCTTTTCAATCGTGCGATTGAGGTTCATTCTGGAGTCCAGTCGTATGACACAGTCAAACCATTCGTATTCTTCATTCGTACGATTGAGTGAGTCGCCCCGTTCAATCTTGCGATTGAAGTTCATCAGGGGTGTCCAGTCGCATCCAATACTGTTCGACACCATTTTAACTCAGATTTTTCATTTTTACGAATTAGACATTAAGATCAGGCTTGTTAGACTCGCAATCATGTACTTAGACTACTTAAATCATTTGTTTTAACATGTTAAGTGTTTAAGGCAGTCTATTGGTTGATTTTTGTTTCGGTTCAAAGTTAGGGCACCAATGATCTGATTTTGAGTCAGATTTCACACTTAATGATGTCATTTTGCCGCAAAGTACCTGTGAAACAACTCCAAATTGTCAGAAATCGAATATATTAAGGTTTCAGAGGTCAACAGAAAATCGGGCAGCGTAACGGCACACTTTTGAGAATTAGGGCGAATGAGTTTGTGCGATCGACTGAGGGGGCTATTTATAGCCAGACTCAGTTCAGTCGGCCGACTGGACCATTCGCTTCTTTCATTCGGCCGACTCAATCACCAGTCGTACGATTGAGACTAGTCGCATGACTTAGTCGTACGACTGAATTTGAGTCGTACGATTCACTCATTCGACCCATTTCAAATGCATGGTTGGCCTAGTCGGTCACACCCAATCGGCCGATTGAGCTCATTCGTATGTCTCAATCTTACGATTGCGTTCAATCGTATACCCCATTCGTGCGACTGGGTCAGATCAGATTCAGTCGTGCGATTGGGCTATACTTGTGCCATTTTTGTCATGTTATGGACCAACCCTTAGTTTTCTTAACCAATTGATAAAACATTATAAGCTTTTGATCATCTCAAACATGATCACTCTTGAAAACAAACATTCACTGATCACCTCAGACGTGATCCATTTATCCACCCGATCACCTCAGACGTGATCCATTTATCCACCCGATCACCTCAGACGTGATCCATTTATCCACCCGATCACCTCAGACGTGATCCTTTTATCCTTTCAGAAACAATCTGTTTAGATAAACATTTAGCACATTCAGTGACATTTAGCAGATAACAGTATACACAGTCCGACATGACTCATTATACTAAGAAATAAATAAAATTTAAACTATGAACAAAAATGAACATCTTTTTGTGATTTTTGTTAGGGCAGGTTTGTGTAGCCTATCAGCATTGACATTATATCAGGAACAGACTCATTTGGAATCAGACAAGCATATACACCATTACTTGGAACATTATGAGTTGATTTCATTTTTCATGATGACATATCACAGTTTGTTCTGATCTAAGACTTCTAAGTACTAACTGGGAATCATGTTTAATATGATACGTAACACACTTAGATTGTCAACTTCAGTCGGTGCATACAAGACGATTGTCAGTATACTTGTCCACTTTAAATTCATACACAGACTTTTGACATACATTGGTAATGTATTAAGTTATATTATTTCAAACAACATTTGTGTATCCCACACTTATATGGTAATCAGCATTCCTTAAAGAACTTTCGAGCGGTCTTTAGGTATTTTTGCAAGAAGAGACATTCTTAGATCTTTCAAAGAGAAGCCAATCCTCAGGTCAGTGCCATCGCACAGCAGAGAGGCGGCAAACAACAAAGAAGTCTAGAATATATAGGTTATGCTTATCCTCAGATCAGTGCCATCGCACAGCAGAGAGGCACACAACCTATCTCCTTGTTAGAGCATTTCTTATTTCTTTTGCACATAGCGCACCAACAACATAAGTTATCAGCTTGACTACGCTAGTATTCATTTTTTCGTGCTTTTGACCTTTTTGTGGTCATTTGCACACCTTTGGTGGCATTTATTTGCTTGTTATCCCTTATCGGAAGAACTGATTATGTTAACCAGTGATTAGATGGGAACCCACAGTTGATTGAACCTTTTAGTTTAGATTAAGTTTACCAATGAAGTCTACTTATCTATTATGTTGAATCTGACACATCATATAATGAACTAGCACCTCCCTAGATCAACTTTCTCCGTGTAATTACAGTAACAATCAAACGTACTATCATTTTCCCATTTTGTTAGACTTAGACTTCTCTGATGTTTTACATTTTCAGTAAATTAATTAACATTTTTGATCTCAAACTCATTTTGTTGTTCCAAATAACTCGATGCCTGTGTACTATCATCTTCCATTTTTGTCGAGTCACATTTCCTGTTTTGTTGGCTTTGCCTTTTCAGCTTTACTCACCTTCCCCCATTTTTTTTAAGTAAATAAATACTGATTTAAGCCTAATCTCCCCCTAAAATTCTAAAACAGAAAATCTTTTTATGTTTTTGGATTTTTATAAGAACAGGAAAATAAAGAAAAAATAAAAATAAAATAAAAGAAAAACGAAAAATAAAGAAAAACGGTGTCGGACTATGTATCTGTTTCTTCTAGTATAACATCACTTTTCTTTTTAACCCCGTTGACCTCTAGCAGATAAAAAAATCTTGGTTTATCAAATGGTTTAGTGTAGAGGTTAGCACGTTAAAAATCCGTGTTAATTTTGACCACATCAATTAAGTGTTTTTCATAGCAATCGTGTATGAAATGATACTTTATGCCTATGTGTTTGGTCTTAGGATGTTGAACCGGATTTTTAGTTACTACAATAACAGCAGAATTATCAACATAGATAGGAGTAGAAGTGAAATGCAAACCGTAATCCCGCATTTGCTGTTGAATCCAAATGATTTGAGAGCAGCAGCTGGCGGCGGCAACGTATTCAGCTTCACAGGTAGACAGAGCAACGGACGTCTGCTTCTTGCACTGCCAAGTTACTAATCTTCTCCCGAAAAATTGACATCCTGCTGACGTAGACTTGTAATTCATTTTGCAGCCTCCGTAATCCGAGTCACTATACGCCGTTAGCTCAAAGTCATCATCATAAGGATACCATAACCCCAGTGTTGGAGTACCCTTCAGATAACGAAAAATCCTCTTGACTCCAATCAGATGATTGACTTTAGGTTTTGCCTGATATCGGAATATAAACATGTGGCATACATGATATCTGGACGAGAGGCGGTGAGGTACATGAGAGATCCGATCATCCCGCGATACATGGTGGCATCCACCAAATCCCCATTCTCATCAGGAGCCACATCATGATTTGTGGCGAGAGGGGTACCGGCTGCAGTGACATTTTCCATATCAAAGCGACTAAGAATGTCACCGACATACTTAGTTTGATGCAAAAAGATGCCGGTAGGTGTTTGGTCCACCTGTAATCCTAGGAAGAACTTCATTTCTCCCATGTCACTCATCTCAAACTCAGCCTTCATCACAGATTCAAACTCTTTACATAATCCTTCGTTTCGTGACCCGAAAATTATGTCATCCACATAAATCTGCACCAAAAGCAAATCACCATCCTTCTCTTTGATGAACAATGTACAGTCAATAACACCCCTGCGAAAGCCATGTTTCAACAGATGGGTGGAGAGCTTTTCATACCAAGCTCGAGGAGCCTGATGTAGCCCATACAGAGCCTTGTCTAACTTGTACACTCTGTCCCGATGATAAGGATCTTCGAATCCTTCGGGTTGACTTACATAAACTTCTTCACGAATTTCCCCATGCAAGAATGCACTCTTAACATCTAGTTGATAAACTTTGATCTTCATGTAAGAGGCGTAGGCTAGAAAGATACGAATTGCTTCCATTCTAGCTACGGGAGCAAAGACTTCATTGTAGTCGATTCCTTCGACTTGTCTGAAGCCTTGAACAACCAACCGTGCCTTGTTTCTGATAACGACACCCTGGTCATCCTTCTTGCACTTTAGTACCCATTTGGTACCAATTACCTTTACTCCTTTGGGTCGGTCAACGAGAGTCCACACTCCAAGTTTCTTGAACTGTAGCAACTCCTCTTTCATAGCATTGACCCATGCTTCATCCTTAAGGGCATCACTTACGTGTTTGGGTTCAATTTGATAGACAAAACATCTGTAAGCTCCATCATTCACGTAGCCCTTTTCCATTACGTCAACGTAGTCAGCAGTGTACAATCGACTTCTAGTCTGCACGCCGGAGTGAAGATCACCAATGATAGCCTCTGGCGGATGACTTGTACTGATCCTAGTCAACGGAGTTGTAGGTACGACAACTTCAGAGTCCATAGTCGTAACTGGAGGTTCAGTGTCTGTGGTTCCAGATGCAGGTGAAGCACCTGAAGATCTCCCTTCTTGATCAACATTAGGTGTTTGTGCTGGTTCAGATGCTTCTTCATCCTCTGATGAGTCGTCACTATCGTTTTGATCAGCTGAGGCAGATCCCGATGACCCACTTATAGGAGTGGTATTGCTAGTATCTAGATTCGGTGAGTTGAGAACATCGTGCATCATCTGAGTAGCAATATCATCATCTGATACTATCTGAGGAAGATTGAATGATTTGAAAAAGCCATCGTAGTCGAAGAATGACAATGGACCTTTTCCAGCAGGGGGAATAGTGAAACGTTGAACATCAATGTTGCACCATACTTCTACCTGACCAGTAGAGTTGTTGTAAACTTGTTTATCGGGTATACTGTATCCCAGAAAGATCCCCTGATCTGCCTTTTCATTGAACTTGCCTTCTTGAGTTTTCTTTAGAAGAGTACAAGGAGCACCGAAAGGTTCCAGATACTCCAGGTTTGGCTTACGCTTCTGTAGCAACTCATAGCAAGTCTTTCCGTGCCTCTTCACTACTGACACACGATTGAGTGTGTAGCAGGCATTGGCTACAGCCTCGTTCCAGAACTGTACTGGCAGTTTTGAGTCTGCCAACATAGTCCTGGCTGTCTCGATCAGACTCCTGTTCTTTCGCTCAGCAACTCCATTCATCTGTGGAGTGTATGCAGAGGTGAATTGATTAACAATTCCCTTTTCTTTGCAGAATGCATCCATCCACTGATTCTTGAACTCGGTTCCATTATCTGAACAAATCTTTCGCACTTAAGCTTGTAAAGTGACTCCAGAGTTGTGACCAGTACTTTGAATGACTCAAACGTTTCTGACTTAGCTTTCAGAAACATAACCCACGAGAATCGTGAGTAGTCATCGGTGACTACGAAGCAGTACCAGTCTCCAGCGATACTCTTCGTGCTAACTGGACCGAAAAGATCCATGTGCAGTAGCTCCAGGGGTATCTCAATAGAATGGACATTCTTGGTCTTGTGAGATTTCCTGGTTTGCTTTCCTTTCTTGCATGAGACACAAAAATCAGGAAGCTTGAAGTTCTTGACAGGAACTCCATCAACTAGGTTGTTATGAATCAGGTGATTCATCTTCCTATGATTAATGTGTCCCATTCGTCTGTGCCATGAAATGGAGTCCTTCTCTGTAGCTTTAGATAAGAAACATTGAACAAAAGAAGCACTAGTAGAGGCATTTGACATATCTAGAACATATAAGTCATTATATCTAGATGTTGACATTAATACCTGTTCCTCTAGAATATCCATTTCTTTCTTCAGAATGCAACATTTGCGATTATCAAACATTACTTTGAATCCCTTGTCGCAAATCTGAGACACAGAAAGCAGGTTGTTTTCTAACTGCTGAACAAAGTTCACTTTATCGAACCTTACCTTATCATTACCTACTTCGCCCTGAGCGGTAATGTATCCTCCTTTATTACCAGCAAATGAAACGTGTCCCCCTTTAATTTGTTTGACATTGAAAAGGAGAGACTTGTTCCCCATCATGTGCCTGGAAGCTCCGCTATCTACGATCCATGTATTTGTAGACGCACTATAGCGGACAACCTGCACATATGAGAAAATCATCAGTTAAGGAGGGGGACCCAAGCCTTGACTGGCTTGGGTTTCCCAGAGGAATCAACCATCATGAATTCGACCCACTGTCCTTTATCAGTGGGTGGAATCTCAACTTTCAGATTGTCCTTGCTTTCAGACACACCAGTTGTCTTGGCTTTCCATAAACCATCCCTGTGAAAAGATTGTTTGTGGTAAACCTTAGACTGATTTACGGTTTGAGCATATGGTTTAGATTCAGAAACAGGTTTTACCTCTGGCATCACGGACTTGTCGGGGACTTGTCTGTTTTGCCTTTGGCGAGGTGGAGACGAAAAAGACCTAGAAGGTGTTTTAGACCTAATAGGGGTTTTCGATCTAACTGGAGTCTTAGAACGCTGTTTTGAATCTATTTTGACTTTGTCGTGTAGCTCAACCTTAGTTCTTGGTGTCTGATAGCGAGGACAGTTAGTCGAAATATGACCGCGCTGACCACAAGTATAGCAGGATCTCCATTCATCAGGGCTAGGAGATCTCTTGTGGGGCGGTGAATAAACCTCAGATTCTTTCTTTTTATTATCATTTTTAAGATTTTCACCTCCTTTGACAAATTTAACTTGTTTAACATGATTTATGTTTTGTCTTGGAAATTGGTGATTATCTTGTTTCAATGGTTTAGCTTGAGTGATTTTGGAAATCTTAGGTTGTGTGGAAGTTAACTTTTTACCCAACCCAAGAGATGCTTAACATTCTCTTCTACTTGTTTGCCAGTGATTTGTGTGCTTGTAGTGTTTGATCCAGAATCTGTCTGGTCAGGAACCGAAGAGGCAGTGGTAACTGCTGTATCCGGATCACTGACTAGAGGAGTTGTCACCACATGATCCTTTATGGGGTTATCATTAATTGGACGTTGTTTGATGTTTAAAAAGGACTCATGTGGTGGTGGCACAACTTTATAACCCAACCCCTCCCCGTTGTTGCGTTCTTTAACCAAGTTTTTCAAAATATGTGAGGAACTAGCTAGACTGTGAAGTCTTTGTTTCAAAGACTCGTTTTCAACTTGCAAAACTACTCGTTCCTTCTTAGTTTCTTCTATTGTCTTTAGATAAAACTTGATGTCATTTTCTTGGTTAAAGGCAACAACTTCAGTTTCTTTTAACTGTTTCTTTAAAGCATCAATCTTTTCTTTATAACTGTTTTCATTCTGTTTTAAGATTTTGTTTGCTTCAGTGCACAGTTTTAAATCATTTACTAAGTTATCATTATGATCTAATAACCTAGCAAATTTCAGGTCTATGCTTTCCCTAAATTTTTCACAATCAACACAAGCATGTTTAGTAAATAAATCATCCTTTGATTCTACCTATGCCGATGTAGATGTTCCAGCCATGAAAGCATTTTGGGGTTCAGATTGTGCTTCAGACGCAGCATTCAGTTCATTCTCCACAAGCTGATCAATATCAGCTATGTCATCATCCAATTCAGCATTGTCGGGCTCAGCTGAGTTCTCCCCCTCACTTGCTGAGTCTTCGTTCAGATCCTCGACAGAAGCTATGTTGGCTTCCCCATCAGATAAGAACCGGAAGGACCAGTCCTGTCCTTCATCACCTTGTGCCACCATAGCCTTGGAATCACTTCCTGTTGGAACTGGCTTCTTATCTTTATCTTGTCTGTTGAAAGAGGAGAAAGGATTTCCGTTTCCAGTCTTCTTAGGCTTCACACATTCCCTCTTGAAATGTCCTTTCTCCCCGCAGTTGAAACATGTGACTTTGGACTTGTCAAAACCAAAAGTAGTATCTTTTGTAGCCACGAGGTTCTGCCCTGTCTTCTTCACAAACTTCTTCGCTCGTCGCACAGCACTCGCGAGAGCCCACATAATATCCATTCTCTCCAACTAATTTTCATCCACCTGCTCATAGTCTTCATCAGCCAGTGGCAGTTTCCTATCTTCCCTGCAACCAAACCATCATAGGAATGAACCACTGCAGCAAGTAGGTCCATGTGTTCCTTGGCCACTTCCACAGTGACTTTACCCAGGTTCTCAGTTATTAACTTTGTCGAGTGAGCTTCAGTAATACTGTGTTAAACCCCTGATGAAACAGATGACTCACCCCTAGACGATGAGCTTTGACCAGATGTATTAGAAACAAATGCAGTCTGCAGAGGAGCATTGGACGACTTTGCAATTGGAGTTGGAGTGACGTTGTAAAGAGTAGGATCCTGAGCATATGCACCCTTCTTCGCCTTATACTTATGTCTGACCTCTTCCTCTCGCAGTTTCATAATAAAGTCATTTATATCCAAAGTCTCGAGAATTGAATTGTGTCTCAAGGCTGAAATAAATGAATCCCATTTTTCTGGAAGACCTTCAGCTAAACTGGCGACCTTTTCTTCTTTAGACGTCGTAACCCCATGAGTGTGAAGTTCACTCATTAGATGATAGAAGCGGTCAATGATGTCATCTAAGCTCTCGTTCCCAATAGTAGAGAAATTGTCAAACTCCTTTTTGAGAGCTTTGGCCTTCAAAGATTTCAGAGTTGAACTCCCTTCATACCTTTTCTCGAGAGCTTTCCAGAACTTTTTACTCTGTTTCTGATCCGAATACTGATGGAATATTTCTTTAGGAATTGACTGGGTTAGCATAGCATAAGCCTTCTTTTCAGCGTTATAGGCAGTCTTTTGAGCATCCGTCATTCCACTTAACATTAATGGCAAACCATCAGCACCAACTGGCATTGTGTAACCAGTCTCAATAGAATTCCATAGATTAGTATCCACGCCATTGAGATGAATCTCAAACCTTTGCTTCCACTGCGGGAACTCATCTATGGATAGAAGCTTGGGCGGCTTGTTGTGATTACCAATCTCATTCTCCAGAAGCAGTAGGTTTGGATCCTAGAGTCCTTCCCTGCTAAGAATGCGAAGTTTTCCGAGTCCATGATAAATGTTGACTTAAACTTGAAAACCAGACTGTTAATGCGACTGGGATGCGATTGAACTCAACCGTGCGATTGAACAGGCGACTGAGCTACAATCATGCGATTGAACACAATCGGGCGAATGGACAAGGCGACTGACTGAAACTGGGCGACTGGAGTTGACGATTGACTCAATCGGGCGACTGGCTATACGACTGACTCAATCGGGCGACTGAACTGGGCGACTGGGTTCAGTCGTACGATTGAAATAATCGTGCGACTGGGTCGGCTGAAAATGAGATTTTTCGCAAACTTTGACCTAGAATGCAAGTTTTTGCACCCTAGACGGCTGAAACTCGAAAAACACTGATTTTTCAGAACATGCACACGTAAAGACTCAATTTTTAGCAGAAAGATTGGATCTTTTCGCGTAAAAACGTAGACTTTTTCACAAAAACGATTGAATCAACGAAGAATCAAGAGCCTATGCTCTGATACCACTTGTTAGGACCGTGTACGTACGGAGTACTAACTGATTCTAAGTTATACCAGATCAAATAGTGCGGAATCCTATTTGATTGGCGATCCAATCAGGGAGAACGAAATCAAGATCAATCCTAACGATTAGAAAACGTTAAGAATGGATTAGGAATGATCTAGGACGTTCTGTGAAGTTGGAATGGACGATATGGACACTCTGGGTCGACTAGGGTTTCAAGTATTCGAAGAGTTCATATTTTCCACGAATTAAGTGGTATTTATAGGTTACAGCTTTCATTCGTACGACTGAGCCAAGCGACTGGCTCAGTCGTGCGACTGAGTCATACGATTGGTTCATTCGGACGACTGAATCAGTCTCATGACTCAATCGTACGATTGACTCAATCTCCTGGTTCAGTCGTCCGATTGGCCCATTCGCATGGTCCAGTCGTGCGACTGAATCAGATTCTTAGTCAAACACATTCGTGAACCTTTAACGATTCAGAACTATGTCTCACAACTGTAAACCTATATAACATGGTCGTATATGCGTGTAACAATAAATAATGTAAGTAGATATAACATTAAATAACCAACAACCATATATAGAAGAGATTCTCATTATATTGATTCAACATTACATATGAGTTACAAGAAGAAGTTCTATTACATTTAAGCATACTAGACTAGAACTGGGGATATGTGTACCAACACCATACAACCCATTTTTCAGATTCTAACATATTAGGCATCCACAACAAGCATTCTAGCATGATCCTAATGTCATGAACATGTCAAATTTCCAATATCCAATGTTCATCCAAAATAAAGTTTTCCTTTTGGGAAAGTTCATCCCAAAACCGACTAAACACCCAATGAACATACAATTCATCAATAATATACTATTTCAAGCTCATAACAACATCCAGGCATGATCAACAACATCAAACCAACCTAATTCCTCAATTCATATCTAAAAAGTTTCTACTTTTGGCAAGATATGAACAACAACATCGAACCAAAGATTTCTAGCATTCTTAGTAACAATCTAGCATTCATATCATAATTCCAATATTTATACAACATCATTAACACCCTAATACCATCAATTCATCATTGAATTATCAAGTTTATGCACAAAAGTTACTATTAATAGTAAGGTATGAACAAGGTTCTCAATTTACCAATTTCTTGCATAATTCATGTTTTCTAACATTCATACTAACTAATTAACATCCCAACAACATCAAACAACAATCAATTCCACAAAAGCCCCAAAAATTTCGAATTAGGGTTCATATTCATCAAGGTTCATAATCAATCAATCAAAAGTGTAGTTTTCTTGCATAATCAACTTTAAACAACATACATACAACCTAACTAACATGTTACTTTAAACAACATACATACAACCTAACTAACAAGTTAACATCAACAAAACATCAAGATTTCAGCCTCATGAACATCAATTTCGAGTATAGGCTTCGGCCCTAATGAAAAACCCACAAAAACAACAAAACTAACCTTCAATTCACGTGTGTACTTGTTAATGAAGGTCCAAATCGCGTTCTATGGCTTGAGATTGATCAAAACCGTGATGGATTGATGATTCTAGGCTGAAAATCGTAGAAAGAGGGATAGAGGATGTGCAGGTCGTGATTTTGGGAGAAGGTGGGGGCTAGGGTTAGTGTTTTGTTTAATTTAATTAACCATATGTACACTTTTAGCCCTTGTATTATGTACTTTATAAAATTTTATCTTTTAAACTCCTTGTGAAGTGTTTTAAACATAATAATATGAACATTTAAACTAATGATAACACTTATATATTTTATTTTATAAAAACACAAGACATACGAATTAACACGCGCGTTTCCGCGTTACGCGATAAAATTCATCGTTAGTATCTAAATCGCGTAAACACATAATAAACATAATACAATAATCATCTAATCAACTACATTATTATTAAATTAACATTATTAATTATTATTAGGTCACCAACGTCAAACGACAACTAGTGTGTGCTTACGGACACGTGTATGTAAAACTTAACGGAACTAACGGAGTTTGGTAACGGAAAATCACCGGATGTCACATTATCCCCATGTTGAAAGAATTTTCGTCCCGAAAATTGCGTTACATGGTGAGAGTGTTCCATCACACGGTGAGAGTGTTCCATCACTGGTCTACTGCATTGGCACACAGAAATCGAAATCGAGTGAGTTTTGGATGAGATGTCACATCATCCCCATGTTGAAAGAAATTTCGTCCCGAAATTTAAATCAATACCTTCGTCTGCAGGCATCGTCTTGAACAGTTGAGGGTACTTAAGCTTCATTTGATCTTCACGTTCCCACGTGAATTCCGGTCCACGTCGCGAGTTCCAACGAACCTTGACTATGGGTATTTTGCTCTGCTTAAGTGTTTTCACCTCACAATCCATCACCTCAACTGGTTCTTCGATAAAGCGTAATTGTTCGTCCACTTGAACATCTTCTAGTGGTACAATTAGTGTTTCATCAGATAAACACTTCTTCAGATTTGAAACGTGAAATACATTGTGAACTCTATTCAGCGAATCAGGTAAGGCTAGTCGATAGGCCACTGGACCTATTCTTTCCTGTATCTCAAATGGTCCAACGTACCTCGGATTCAGCTTTCCTCGCTTGCCAAACCGAACTATGCCTTTCCACGATGAGACTTTCAATAGCACTTTGTCGCCAATTTAAAACTCTAGAGGTTTTCGTCTCATGTCAGCATAACTTTTCTGTCTATCTCTCGCTGCAGCCATACGATTCTGTATCTGCACGATCTTCTCAGTGGTTTCATATATTAGTTCGGGACCCGTTAGTTGACTATCACCAATATCAGCCCAGCAAACCGGTGATCGACACTTTCTCCCATACAAAGCCTCGAAAGGTGCTGCCTGTATGCTAGTGTGATAAATGTTATTATAGGAAAATTCCACCAAGGGTAGGTGAACTTCCCAGTTGTTCCCGAAATCAATCACACAAGCACGTAGCATATCCTCTAAAGTCTGTATAGTACGCTCACTCTGACTGTCAGTCTGTGGATGATAAGAAGTACTCATATCCAATCGTGTACGCAGAGATTTTTGTAGTGATTGCCAGAAGTGTGACGTGAAGCGAGTATCACGATCAAAGATAATCGAGATCGGTACACCGTGTCTCGAAACGATTTCCTTAAGATACAATCGGGTTAGTTTCTCCATCTTGTCCGTTTCCTTAATTGCAAGGAATTAAGCGGACTTGGTCAACCGATCCACAATAACCCATATTGTGTCACAACCAGTGTTAGTCCGGGGTAACTTAGTGATAAAATCCATAGAAATTTGTTCCCATTTCCACATTGGTATCTCGGGTTGCTGTAACAGTCCGGATGGTTTTTGGTATTCCACCTTTACCTTCGAACAGGTCAGACACTTGCTCACATATGTAGCTATGTCCACCTTCATGTTAGGCCACCAATAGTGCGCCTTTAGATCATGGTACATCTTGTCAGATCCAGGATGTATAGAGTATTTAGATTTGTGTGCCTCGTTCATAACCAAATCCCTCAGATTTCCATAGACAGGCACCCAAAGTCTATCCATGAAGTACCGAATTCCATCCTCTTTCACTACCAATTGTTTATCCATTCCCTGTAATGACTCAGAACCAATATTTTCCTCTTTCAAGGCTTCTATCTGTGCTTCCTTAACTTGTTTGGGTAGGTGGGTACTAATTGTAAGTTGTAAGGCTCGTACACGCCTGGGTTTAGCTGTTTCTTTTCGGCTTAAGGCATCGGCAACTACGTTCGCCTTTTCAGGATGATACTTGATAGCACAATCATAATCATTCAGAAGTTCTACCCAACGTCGTTGCCTCATATTTAACTCCTTTTGCTCAAAGATATGTTGAAGACTCTTGTGATCGGTGTATATAGTGCATTTGGTACCGTACAAGTAATGTCTCCAAATCTTTAAGGCAAAAACTACTGCACCCAATTCGAGGTCATGGGTAGTGTAGTTCTTCTCGTGAACCTTCAGTTGTCTCGAGGCGTAAGCTATTACCTTATCTCGCTGCATCAAGACACAACCCAATCCTTGAATGGATGCGTCACAATACACCACGAAATCATCTGTCCCCTCTGGCAGTGCCAATATCGGTGCACTACAGAGTTTCTGTTTTAATAGCTGAAAAGCCGCCTCTTGACTTTCACCCCATTTGTATGCCGTTCCTTTGTGGGTCAAAGCTGTGAGAGGTTGTGCAATCTTAGAAAATCCCTCTATGAATCGTCAGTAATACCCTGCTAATCCCAGAAATTGCCTTATCTCGCTCGGTGTTTTAGGTATAGCCCAATTATTTATCGCCACAATCTTGGCAGGATCAACATGTATACCCTTCTCATTAACAATGTGACCCAGAAATTGCACCTCGCGTATCCAAAAGTCACACTTAGAGAATTTGGCGTACAGTTGCTCATTCTTCAGTAGTTCTAAGATTAATCGTAGATGCTCTTCATGGTCCTCCTTGGTCTTAGAGTATATCAGTATGTCATCGATAAACACAATAACAAACTGATCAAGATAGGGTTTGCACACGCGATTCATGAGGTCCATGAACACCGCAGGTGCATTAGTCAACCCAGAAGGCATGACCAAGAACTCGTAATGACCATAACGAGTACGGAATGCAGTTTTGGAGATATCTTGCTCACGGACTCTGAGTTGATGATAACCAGACCTCAAGTCGATCTTCGAATAATAGCTTGATCCTTGAAGCTGATCAAACAAGTCGTCGATACATGGTAGAGGGTATCGGTTCTTGACTGTGACTTTGTTTAATTCTCTATAATCGATGCACATTCGAAACATGCCATCTTTCTTCTTAACAAATAGAACAGGGGCTACCTAAGGTGATGTGCTAGGTCGAATAAAGCCCTTATCTAAAAGCTCCTGAAGTTGTGATGACAACTGCTGTAGTTCGTTCGGTGCTAATCGATAAGGTGCTCTAGCAATCGGGGCTGCACCGGGAGTCAGTTCAATTTGGAATTTCACTTGACGATGAGGTGGTAGTCCAGGAAGATCCTCTGGAAACACCTCTGGAAAGTATCATACCACTGGAATATCCTCTATTTTTCTTTCCTCTGGTTGCTTATCGGTGACGAGTGCTAGAATAGCCAAACGGCCTTTTCGCAATAACTTTTGTGCTTTCACGTAAGAGATAATGCCTATCACTGCACCACTCCTATCGCCTCGGACTGTAAGGATTTCGTCACCAACAGGGATTCGTATGATTTTCTCGTGACATATGACTTCCGCTTGCTTGTTAGAGAGCCAATCCATACCTACCACAACGTCGAAACTTCCTAGTGTAACAGGCATAAGATCTATAGCGAAAGTATGACCAGCGAGTTCTATCTTACAATCTCTAAGGATGTGTGTCACATGGATCTGTTTACCGTCGGCCAATTCTACGGTATATTTGGATTCTAAAGCAGAAGGGATATCACTTAGAAGACTACAGAACTTTAAGGATATGAAACTCCTATCGGCTCCGGTATCAAACAGTACTGTAGCAAAACATCCATTGACAGAAAACCTACCAGTAATAGTTGTAGGGTCATTTAGAGCCTCACCTGAGCCAATGACGAAGGCTCTCCCTTTGGCTCCATTATTGTTACCACCGTTTCCATCATTATTGTTGTTGTTGCCTTGATTGTTGTTGTTTTGGCCATTGCCATTACCGTTCTTCCTCAGCTGTGGGCAGTTTCGCTTGTAGTGCCCCTCCTTTCCATACTCGAAACAACCCTTTGGAGTCTCCTGAGATTGTTGTTGCTTCCTAACCAACTCGCCATGGCAATCCTTGGCCAAGTGTCCCATTTTGCCACACCGCTGACACTTGTAATTGTCACATCTTCCAACATGATGATAGTTGCATCGCGGGCACCTAGGCTGTTTACCACCATAGCCGCTCGATCCTTGATTGTTCGAGGCTGACTGATTGAATTACGATTGTTGTCGAACCTCCTTTATTGTTGTTGCGGTGGTTGTTGCTGAGATTGATGTTGACCACCGGACGATGATGCTCTATTGTTGTTGTTGGTGGTGGTGTTGGAGGCATCCCACCTCCTTTTGTTGTTGGGCACGCTCGCCGCAGCGCCCCGTTTTGGTAACCGTCATTGCTCCATAACTTCATCAGTCAGTTTGTGGGCTAGGCGGATAGCTTGTTGAATAGTGGCTGGGTTGGAGGAAGTCACCATACTCCTAATCTCGGGAACCAATACCCGGATGTAGTGTTCCACTCGCTTGTGCATCTCGTTCACCATTCCAGGACATAGGGTGGCCAGCTCATGAGTTCTTGTGGTATAAGCCTCGATCTCTGAACCTTGCATTTTCATCTGCCAAAATTCCATTTCCAGCTTTTGGACTTCGCTTCGAGGACAGTACTCCTCGATCATCATATCTTTAAACTCATCCCATGGGAGTTCATTTGCCATGGCTTGCCCTAGCATCTGCACTTGAGCGTTCCACCAGGACAATGCTGCACCATCCAACGTTCCCGTAGTGTATTTCACCTGGTCAGTAGGTGGACAGTTACACTTTGAGAACACGGACTCCATCTTCTCAAACCACCTTACCAACCATACAGCTCCCTCAGTTCCACTATAGGTGTGAGGCTTGCAGTCCATAAAGGACTTGTAGGTACACGCTAGCGGTCCTACTGGCTGTCCTACTTGAGCAGCAGCTACCGCTGCCTGGACTTGTGCACTTATTAGAGCAGCCAGTTCCGCAGAGGTCATATTTATAAAACTGGCGCCTTGGTCACCGGCACCTTGGTCACCGGCGCCACGTCCACGCACGCGCCCGCGTCCTCGACCACGTCCACGTCCTTGGACATCCATTATTCACTTTACATTCACAAATACAATAATGAGTAATGAATCAATCGAACAAAAACCGCTGTTTGATGTTACTCATTGAAGTATAGTAAACAATAAGAAAGTAATGAATCATCACCACGACAACATTTATAACAAAAATAATGACCAAGGGTAAATAAATTGCAAATGAGTCACAAATTATTTATCAATGTCAAAATTTGAGTTTGTTGTTTGGGTGGGGAAACAACTCTTCCCACATAGGTTTCAAAAGAAAGAAATGCTATATAGTCCAAGTCATTTAAAGGAAATAAAATAGAATCAATCAACTATGCCTGAACCGTCACTGTCATCTTGCATCTCCACTGGTTCTTCTTCAGGATCCTCCTCTGGTTCCTCCTCCTCCTCGGGGGCCTCCAAAGGAGCAGGAGCTATGGCGATCTGAAACGCCGCCAACTGAGCTTCTAATGCAGCAATCCTGTTGTCGGCCGTTTCGTCACGTTGCTCTCGTGTGGTCATGCGTCCACTAAGCGTCTGGTAACCGTCCCGTATTTGGTAACACCCCTCCAAGGTCTTACCATGATGCTCCTCGAGTGCATCCAGCTGGTGTCGTAGCGTGTACACCTCGTGCTGTAGTGTACAAACATCGCTAGTGAGTCGCCGGACCCGGTGTTGCTCCGTGTCCGGTGCTGCCACCAATGTAGCAATCACCTGCTCATTGGACTGTACTGTCCGTGGGAGTGAAGGTAATGGTTGTTCGGTGTTGGTCCTAGTTCTGGGTCTTGGTGTAGGTACACGTTCCCTATACATGAGGTGATCTACGAATTCAAGGTAGAAACTCCAGTCTCGTGGAGGATCACGTTCAGGTGGCACAAACGATTGACCCCAGTCGAACTCACCTCGTGGGTAGTCCAAACGAGGCCAGTCAAGTCCATCATCGGGTACTGGTCCCGGAGGTGGGGACTCGGATCGGGTGGGTGATATTGGTCGTTTACCAGGTGCTCTCGATGAAGATGCCATGCTGTAAAGAGTGTGATTTGTGTATGCCAATAAGTATACAGTAGAAAAATCAGGAACAAGTAACTAACTAACTGTGTGCGGTTATGGTCTAGTGTGTATGCAACCTAGTTCTCTATAACCAATGGCTCTGATACCAATCTGTCACACCCTCAAAATCCACGTGCAGAGTTTTACCGCGAGGCGTGTGAACAAACCAGGATCACAGTCAATAGTTACTCAGAACGACTCTATATGCCACGTTTAACATAACAAACCAAAGTTCAAACTTTAAAAATCATGCGGAAGCGTATAGTCATAAAACAAACCCAAAATATAAAAATGTATAAAATGGCAAAACATGCGCCAACCAACTGTTTAAAACCCAAAATGTAAAGATAAACAAATGTATCATTGTTTAAGTGTTAGGATCATGCTTGACTCGTGCAGTGCTCCTACTGGCAATCTGGATTAACGACCTGAGAATAGCATACTAAAAGTCAACACAATGGTTGGTGAGTTCAAGAGTTTGCGTTTAAACATAACAGTTTAACAATCGTGATATATATAAGCATGTGTATTGTAATAGATAGCTAGTCCATTATCAAATAGATATTAATACATAGTGATTTCGCAATTGAAGCTGACTGTGTTATGTTTTCCTCCTGTCACGACTTACCATGTCGTGACAAATATTCATAGGACAAATTGCACCCGGTTGACCTCGAGTCACACAGGTGGGGCTCGTCAGACCCAGTAGTACTACCTAAGTTTCCCCGCTATTCAATATTAACAATTCGAAAGTGTGAGGACTTTATCATGGTAAACAGCACTATATTAATATCATACACATCTTAAATATAAAAAGCATTTGTAAAGTTACCAGTATGCTATCTCCCCCAAAAGAGATTAAGTAAAACAGTGGGGCATGAACTCACCTGATACGCGTATTGAGTACTAGAGTTTACTTGAAAGACAAAGTGAACAGTCAACCCTCAAAGGTTACCTAGATCATGTAAGTACATGAGTTTGTGTAAACAGTGAATATGAGAAACCCTAAGTGCACTATAACCAAGGACTCAAGGTTTTAGAAGAATAGACATGTTTGACCCAGTTGACCCGTTTGACCCGTTGGCGACATTATGTGTTGTAAACCATTT
This sequence comes from Flaveria linearis, assembly GCA_024085815.1. Lineage (NCBI taxonomy): Eukaryota > Viridiplantae > Streptophyta > Magnoliopsida > Asterales > Asteraceae > Flaveria > Flaveria linearis. The sequence goes on along the minus strand of CM044006.1, from coordinate 75,309,367 downwards.
AAACAGACATGAGCATATATCATACAAGTCATGTAAGTTCTTAGCATCTAGCATACTTAGTGTGTTTATAATACAACTAGTGTATCATATAACAGGTTAGATCATGCATAACCTACTTATATAACCTATAACCATGATTTAGCATATATGGGTCAAAACAGATAATCTACCAAATAATCATCCATACTAATCACAACACATTCAATATGTCCAATACATACCACATACATCAAGATGATTGATCTCCAGTCCCAAACATGATGTCCTAGTTACTAATCAACATACTAAACCATACATGATCATCAAAGTGCATAAATCACACAACAACCTACTAAACATTCCATACAACCCAATTTTCAGATTCTAACACATTAGGCATCCACAACAAGCATCCTAATGTCATGAACATGTCAAATTTCCAATATCCAATGTTCATCCAAAATAAAGTTTCCCTTTTAGGAAAGTTCATCCCAAAACCTACTAAACACCCAATGAACATACAATTCATCAATAATATACTATTTCAAGCTCATAACAACATCCAAGCATGATCAACAACATCAAACCAACCTAATTCCTCAATTCATATCTAAAAAGTTTCTACTTTTGGCAAGATATGAACAACAACATCGAACCTAAGATTTCTAGCATTCTTAGCAACAATATAGCATTCATATCATAATCCCAATATTCATACAACATCATTAACACCCTAATACCATCAATTCATCATTGAATTATCAAGTTCATGCACAAAAATTACTATTAATAGTAAGGTATGAACAAGGTTCTCAATTACCAATTTCTTGCATAATTCATGTTTTCTAACATTCATACTAACTAATTAACATCCCAACAACATCAAACAACAATCAATTTCACAAAAGCCCCAAAATTTTCGAATTAGGGTTCATATTCATCAAGGTTCGTAATCAATCAATCAAAAGTGTAGTTTTCTTGCATAATCAACTTTAAACAACATACATACAACCTAACTAACATGTTAACATCAACAAAACATCAAGATTTCAGCCCCATGAACATCAATTTTGAGTATAGGCTTCGGCCCAAATGAAAAACCCACAAAAACAACAAAACTAACCTTCAATTCACGTGTGTACTTGTTAATGAAGGTCCAAATCGCGTTCTATGGCTTGAGATTGATCAAAACCATGATGGATTGATGATTCTAGGCTGAAAATCGCAGAAAGAGGGCTGGAGGATGTGCAGGTCGTGATTTTGGGAGAAGGTGGGGGCTAGGGTTAGTGTTTTGTTTAATTTAATTAACCATATGTACACTTTTAGCCCTTGCATTATGTACTTTATAAAATTTTATCTTTTAAACTCCTTGTGAAGTGTTTTAAACATAATAATATGAACATTTAAACTAATGATAACACTTATATATTTTATTTTATAAAAACACAAGACATACGAATTAACACGCGCGTTTTCGCGTTACGCGATAAAATTCATCATTAATATTTAAATCGTGTAAACACATAATAAACATAACACAATAATCATCTAATCAACTATATTATTATTAAATTAACATTATTAATTATTATTAGGTCACCAACGTCAAACGACAACTAGTGTGTGCTTACGGACACGTGTATGTAAAACTTAACGGAACTAACGGAGTTTGGTAACGGAAAATCACCGGATGTCACATAAATAGTAATAATAATAATAAAGAATATTTAAATGATTAAAAATTGACCATTTGTTTCTTATCCCATGTATGTTAGTATTCGCTCATTTTTTGATCTTTTGTGATGAAAAATTAACCACTTGCTATGTATAATCTTTGAGGTTAGGGAGGTTTTATCGTGAAAAGAAAAGATATTGGCCCCAATCAATTTAACATAACTAACTAACATGAAATGATAGTTCCGGAGTTTGAGGGTTAGAGAAAAATAACTAGCAAATAGATTCATATTGCTAACTACAATCTTTAAATCCTAAATTACTTATGCATGTTTATTGAAAGTTAGCCTAATAATATGATTTTGTGCTTATAACTTTTTATTCAGGATGAGAAAAGATGTTGCCAATGTACTAAGCATGCTGGTACGTTCTGTATCGTTCTCATTTATTTTACTTCTTGAATTATTCTTATTCTTGAGTCATGAAATGATTTAAGCTCGAGAACATTTGTTACTTGCAGTTTTAGACATGTTTTATAATAGTTTAACACTTACTTTTTTACCATATATCATGCATTTTATTATTTGTAGCTTTGATTAATTGTGCAAAACTCGTTTCGATGGAATGGAATCTACTTTTAATTGTTTTATTGTGTCAGTGGGTGTGGAACAGTCGTGAAAGATGACGATGAACTTGAGAAGGCACTGGGTAGATCATAGAAGAAAGATGTTTAATTTTGTGAAGTAAAAAACAAGTATTTAAATGTTTTCCTTCTTAATTCATATCACACCCCGACTGAAGCGGAAACACCAAGCCGTGATGAAATTGAATAATAACACAAGGATAAAGAATAGTAAAGAAAAATTACTTATTAAAACCGAATAATTGATTACATCCACTTTTAAAAAACAAATAAACCAAACAAGTAGATAAGTATTTATTTTATTCAAAGTCTAAATAGGTCCAACTAAAGCTTATCCTTAAAACCTAGCATGAGCAAAGCAACGAACTTGATTTTCATTACCTGAAAATATGCTAAAATATGTTAAGTAAAAAGTTAATAAGAACATAGATTTATAAGTACACATATCATAGATAACAATGTATAAACCAACAAAAAAATTTCTAAATACAAATAAATAAACTATTATACATAAGTCCACTACTAACCCTAGTAATCAAATGCCCTCCCGTCTAACCCTTAACACAAGAGGCCAGACTAGTAGTATATTTGTCTAGTATGCAGTTTCTGAACATCCAGCTTCTTTCAAGTAAAAAAGAATACGTTGACTCAAAGAACGCTCTGGATTGATTGGCATGCATCAACCCGAGTACTAAATGGGCTTGGCAGGCCGATAGATCTATCTACGTACTCTTGTGGCTTACTCGAAGTTAATGGTTATGTAGATTTTAGAAAATAGATGGACTTTGTAATAAAAAATGTTATAGAATATATCAACATGTATAATCAGTTTAGTTTTACAAGTATTAGAAAGTTTATCATTGAGTTTGCAAAAGACTAGTTTTGACTTTAGAATTTAAATTCCCAGTTTGATATAGAGAACATGTTTTCACCCCAAAATATGAAAGAAAACAGGGCTATGAACTCACCTTGTAAATTAGATAGGTTGATCTTGATTTTGTAGTAACTTGGAGTGAGGAATGCCCTAAGTAAGTTTATTTAGTTATTTTATTATATTTATCGTTAGTTGAGGGGTTGTTATTGTAAAAGTTCAAGAATGATTGGTGTATATTAGATATGTGTCATCCCAGAGTAGCACATCCAACAAAAGAATTCTCAGAAAAGAGTTGGTGGATTTTCATCACTTAAATATCCCGTCTTTCCTTAGCCAAAACCTTTTGCTTGTCATATAACTACCTACCTGGGTGAAACAATTCTAGATGTATACTAGACCAAGTCAAAGATGTGTTTAGTATGTGTATAAAGTATAGGGAACAAGTGTAAATATATGTTTAGCAAGGATGGGTATAAACAAGTTGTATAGTGTAATGTTATAATTAAAAATATAAAGAGTTTTACTAGAAACATGATTCAAAGTTGACAGATAATCATAAGAATTAATAAAGTTCAAATTTTTATTGTTTAAAATATGTTTATATTAATTATTTTATAATAAAAATCGCTGCTTTATATTATATTTATGAAAATATTGAAAACTTGTCAAATTTAGGGTTTTGATAGCTTTAGACAGATTCACGCACCAAAGTTGCGCCAGCTATTTGAGGGGTCAAATCAATGAGTTAGAAGATGTTCTCTATATGGTTAGAAAGATAAGACTTTGAACTTAATTTTGAAAAAATAATCATCGAAAAAGGATTTGTTATGAGGGAGATATGGTTGTCCAAAGTTGGCCTAATGAATCTATCAAAAACTGAAAATTCAAGCTTGATATGTTTAAGCAACGTTTTGATGATTTCGTGTTTATTTAATGCTTTGACCCGTATTAGATCTATGATTATCATAAAAGCATGTTATTTAATCATAGATTCAAGCTAGTTATAGTTGAATTTTGATAAAACAAAATTGGAAACGTATGAACACGAAGAATACGAAGAACACTAAAACTTACTTTATGAGGAAAGCTTCTTTGATCTTCAAGAGAGTTTCTTTGGTGACATTGTTGTTATGAGAACCCTAGATTTATAGTTTGATGTGAAAAATAATGAGAATAAGATCTCCTATTTACAGTGAAAAAATTAAGATTTTAGGTTTCAATTAAGATAGGCTTTCTTAATATATTTATTAATAAAATTAATAATTTTTAAGAGATAAAGGTAGGTGAACAAACTTTTATAGATAGTTATAGGTTAGGATTAGTTTAATTGTTAGTTATTAGATTTTGGATAATTATTAGTTAAATATTTAATAATATATTAGATATATATCCCTTAAATGATAAATAAAAAATAAAATAAAATAATATATATATATATGTGTGTGTGTGTGTGTGTATATCTGTGTGTGCGCGTATTTTATTATGTTTAGATAATTATAAGACTTAATATAATTAATTAAATCCTTTATCTTTTTAATAAAAGTTGCATAACCGTACATTACACATATATAAATTTTCACCATCATAGTTATATTTGTTTCATTTATATAGTAATTTAGTATTATCTTAGACTTTTATTAATTCTAGGGTAACTCCAAGTTACTATTTCTAGCAAGATCAAATATTTATACACATGTTATTATAGAATCATATTAGCATGTAATAGTATCCCAATAAATCACAATGTATGAAATATAATATAGTTTGACAAATAGGTTCTTGAATTCAATCATTGTTTACATATGAAAATACTATAGTCATTAAAAAGGTTAATTTATTAGGTTAACGATAAAAATTAAGGATGTTACAATTCAACCACTCAGAATTTGAACAACTTGCATCCTTTGCCATCAATGCTTGGTTGTTCTTGCAGCTTTATTTATTTATTTTATTTTTTTAATGATAAATTCTACTCTACTCATAAGTTACACCAATATACATCATACCTGGGTTTGAACCCGTGACCTTCAATCTAAGAGGCAAGAGCCTCTACCAAGTGGGCTAGTCCAACATTTGTTGTCTGTAGCTTTATAAACTCAACACTCCAATCAAACGTATACATGTATCCTTACTAAATCCAACCTTGCCACTGCTCCTAAACTTTTTATCTGTAGTACTTTACATATATATGTTTGCCCTTAACGTCAACATAGCCATTTACCATGGCAAGTCTATAAGTTTTGGGGGTTGAAGTTATTGATTTCGTGTATCTAAAAATTTCTGTTAGAATTGCTAGGAACCGTTTTAGACGAGATAGTTTGGGGATTTAAATATGTGACTAGTGAATATTTCAAATTAAAATTATGTATAGTGGTTGTTTAGTTAAAATGTCACCTAAATATCATGTAGATTAAAATTGTTTCACTAAAGCATCTTTTAAATCAAGTGTAGTAGTTAATTAATATTTGAAGCCACTATTGATGCAATAACTAGAAAAAATGTGTTTGGCCCCCGTTAAGGGCTTGGAGCCTTATCGATTTAAAGTCCTTTTTAATTAGCTTGTAATAATGTTTAGAGCCTTATTTGTGTCCACGTTTGTAAATCTCAAAATACCCACTACGTATAATCTAACTGTTGAACTTGTTTTCATTTTGTTCCTTATTCTTCATATTCTTGATTAATATCAACAGAAAAAATCAATGGTGATATCTCTCTTTTTTTTTATTTCAAATCTCAATCTTATTTATTTCTTTGATGTTTATAGTGAATCGTCGTCCACAATTTAACATTTTGTTTCAATCATACAACACTAATAGTCGTTTCTTGTAGTAAATCAAACATCTCTAGTCCTATTTTCTTACTAAGAATTAAACTTTAAAAAGTAACCTGAACTTTAGAAATACCAACATGTAATGTCCTACTATGAACATATATAATAATTATTTTTTATGTGATATCAACGATGTCATGGAACCTTCGGTATCTAGAAGTAATTGACATGATAAATTTATATGTAATAATCAACATAGATTCTCTCTCTAGCTACATTCTGTATTGATTTTGACAATTAATTCTAGTATTATTATCAAGAGATTTTGTTCGTACCCTAAAAGTTTAAAATTCATATATCAACTATAACTTTGAATATATGAGGTGACATGAGGGCCTATGGTTGTTTCATAAAAGAAGTTACACTGACCCCCATCAATAATTGGTCATGTTACAAGTGGGTACACAATTATTAGATTATTACAAAATAGGCACAAACTTTATGTGTGAATAATGCATCCAACTCCTTTATTTTTATCAAGTTAACTTTGAAAACTACACGGACTAGTTTGATTTTTTTAAAAATTACGAACATTTATATGTTTAAAAAACTACATTAAAAGATAAAATAAATTCATGCCAGAATTATATTGGTTCTTGCTTTTAAATTGCAACAGTCGAATAAACACAAGTGATGGTGTTTGGAGTATATTATTTTATGGTTGAAAAATATTATAATATTATTATCCGATTCTCATCTAAAAAGGATTCTAGAAGGGAGAAAATAAAAAATACATTAAAAAAAGTAGCCCCAATAATTTCAGGCTTTTGTCATTGACATTAAATTATTATAATAATTTATATTATAACTTTTCTAATCAATGTGGGTCACTGTAGGTAGGATTGGGTATCCGGTGGAACAAGTCTTATAGATTTATAGTTATAGATAATCAAATGTGGGTCACTTTTAAGTAAAAATGATTACGGTTGAACTATTAGGTTTTTTAGTTTTACGTTTTTTAGGAGGTATGATTCTTGTAGGAAACGGATATATAGGCCCAATTACTTAATTAGGATAACTCATATCATCTGAATAAGGGTCGTACGTTTGTCGTTTAAAAAAATTATAGTTATAGATAATATGTGATATATATATATATACTAGAAACGGTGAAGGCGTAAAACCATGTCAAATAACACAAATGTCACCCCACTTCTAACGACCACCAACATTAAAGTTGCAGTGTGTTAATATGAAAAACTTAGACCAAAATGTAAAACATAAAAACATATAACTAAGTCTAACATCCGTGCGTTGTGATGAACCCTTCAAAAGAAAAAAAATAAACGTAAAAATATTGAACCACGCACGCACATTGTGTTGTGTTAACTTACCAAATTTAGAATGAAACGTAAAGCGAAACGTAGAGATATTGAATCACACATGCATGTTGTGTCGTGTTAACTTGCAAAACTTAGAACGAAACGTAAAACGAAGATTTGCGAAATATCAAAAGTATAGGAGATTAATAAGTTATGAGATTAAATTGCAAAATATGAAGAGTTTTTCGTTAAAAGTAAAAAAGTCAAATTTAAGAAGATAAATTGTAAAAAATAAAAAACTATGCATTAAAAGTGAAAAATCAAGTTTTTGTTTGAAAAACCCCCTATACAACACTCTTATGCATAGAAAAATTAATAATTAGTATAATATAAATATGAATTTAGTAATATTTTTGTGTGATTATATTACATAAATATTACTATACCCAATAGGACTGTAAGAGCTGTTTAAATCTCAAGGCTCGTTCGAAAAATTTAAAAATAGCTCAATTAAAATCAGCTCGTTGGTAAATTGGCTGAGCCCAAGTGAGGGAGCTCAGCTCGTGACTGGCTAGTTGGCCCGTTTAAATCAAAGCCTAATTAAAATTTATATAAATTATAAACCAAAATTAAAACATATTATTTAAATATACCATATATTAATTTGATATTTTTAAGTGTAAAAATATAAATTTTGATATTTTTAAGTGTAAAAATATAAATGAGTATATCCTTGAAACACCACAATTTAAGCAAGTCGGCTCGGCTCAGTTTATAAACAAGTTAAGCTCAAACCCACCCAGACTCGACTCATCTCATTTACATTTACGATCCTAAATGCATGTAGGCAGAATGATGATCGACTCATGAAGCTCAAGTTTGAGGCTGATTTAGGCATGATCTCTGCTCAATGCTCAAGCTTCTTTAAATTAATTCAACTCGTTTAAACCCTTAAACACATGAAATGAATATAATATTTGAATTTTTGTCTTCATCAAAGAAATATATTTGAAATTCCTATCCTCACTTTTTAATTGGTGATGATCACAGCATTTTAATAAAATATGGGCCTTAGATGTATAACACATCAATATTTTCATAAAGGTGTGAGGACTAACCACCATTTTGGTACAACAAACAAACAATATAAATCTCCAAAAGCAAGATTTGAAAACACTTTCTGGTCTACTAATAAGCCAAAGAAAACCAAAATTTAAACTTTAAAAAAGAAGACATTGTGTTTTTATATTTATTTTTCTGAGATGGGTGGCATAAATGGGCCTGGTCTATGGTCCAACTAAACCAACTGTAGCAAAAGAAGATTGTCATTCTACAATGAGTCCAAACAGAAAAATGCATAAAGTTTTACAACTAGTCAATTATAAATTATTAGCCCACAAAAGTTTCACTCTTTCTATCTGATTTCTAGAAGGCAATAAAACTACACAATCCGCATGTTGAAAACTAGAGCTAAAAAGGAGTTCAATAATTTTGACTGTTGGCATTTTTCAGAGAGGACCACCTAAACGTAAACTCAAACAAACATACCCAGAACAAATCTCACACGACCATAGAGTCTGAGGTGAGATGAGAACAAACATTACCTCTTGTCACATGTGGTAATGCCGCTCCCGAAGACCCCTGACTCATGAAAAACTTAAGCTTTAACTAAAAACCATAAAATGCCCTACCCATTAACAACTTCAAAAAGGAAAAATAGAAATCTATTTTGAGGCTAGAGAATTACTGTATTGCCATTTCATCAGGATGGTCTTCAGGCTTTTGAACCTCCTGAATCCAGATTTTAACTGTTTTGTCATTTTCAAGGGCCCCTGAAGCTATCATATTCTCGGTTGGGTGACATGCCACGGCTATAACAGCATCGGTGTGACCTTCAAGTTTCTGAACGATTTTTCGTGTTTGGAGTTCCCATAAATATACACAATTGTCCTCTGAACCACTCACGATGTACTTGCCATTGGTGATTGAAAATGCTGATGAAATGCAGTATTTTGAGTTGCTGTGGCCTGTGTAGGTCTTCAAAAACTTGCCAGTTGAAAAGTTCCATAGTCTCTGAAGCAAGAATATGACAAATACAAACATTAGTGAAAATAAAGTAACAGTTTCAGTCATATTTAAAAAAGCCTCCTGGGCGTCCACAACCATTGAATATTAGTAAATATTTATATAAATGTATTACTTTGTCAATCTAATATTTCTCTAACTTAATCCAAAGGTCTCCTAATCCTAATCATGAAAAACTTATGCAGCTCAGAAACAATAATGAGTTATAATATCGACAACATATAGGAGGACATATATCTTAAGTATTTCTTTAACCCAATGTCCCCTTTCCTAATCAAAATACATCATGATATACATACGTATGTGTGTATCAAGGGATCAGATACCAACGCCAATGAAACAAAAGATGGGAGAAAGTGGTATAGCATTGTGGCAATGGCATGTGTTTTACAAAAATACGGGGATAAACCTAGACTGTGTCTCTGTATCAAGCAGTCACTAACTACCCTCATTAGCAAAACCTTTTGACAAGATCAAGAAAACCATTCTCCTAATCTATGCACTCAAGTCACAACCAAACATGAAATATAACAACTTTACCACCAGTAATCCTTCTCTCACAAAGGCACATCTCAACAACCTTAATTAATTACAACATCCATATTACCAATAGAAACCCTGCGTTTTATTGATGAAGTTGTTCATCACTAGCAGTCTAATTACAGAAATTGTTGCAAGGATTCAGGTATGGGGATGTGATAAAGTATATTACCAAGATTCAAAAATATCAAAAAACTGAAGATTGAGGGGTGTGCTTTCATACATGTCAATTTGTGAAATATATATGCAAACCTAGAACCAAACTAATACGTTAGAAAAATTAAACCAGGGTTTACATCAAATATGTAAGAAATTAAACCTAGAACCAAACTAATATGAAGATTGAGGGATTTGCTTCTATCAAGACTGTCCCTTTACTTATAGTGCTCATGTTACTCACAACTATCACAAAAACAGATGACAATGCAAATTGAAATACTCATTTTTTATTTAGTTAATAAGGAGATTTAAATCACCCTTCGTCGTATACATGGGATTCATGGTCAATAGTATGGGGATACGATCAATCACCATATCTAAAGAACAAGAACTCTATTGTTTTGCAAGTCCATCCTCACATATAGTTTCATAAGCAAGCACATAGCAACATATTACCATCACTCAAACACTTCATCAGTATCAAAACTTCCAAAAGGATTATACATACGAAGACTGTAAATACAATCAGTAAACCTATCAAAAGACAGAAGATTACACCAAAGATCATTACCAATACATAACTCAACCAAAACATCAGGCAATTAGATTCAATTCACACACAAAAGCACATAAGCAACTTCAAACACCAAATTCAAGCAACATAAACGAACAACTACTCACCAGTGTGCTATCGAGCGTCCCCACAAGAATAAACTTCCCATTAGGCGAAAACTTCACAAAACTAACAGGAGGATTCTCATCATCAATCAAAGTCTTCACACAATGCCCCGTAGAAGCATCCCAAATCCTACACAACCCATCATAACTACTCGACACAATCAACGTCCCATCCCGGTTAAAGTTAACGGCCGTAACGGGATCCGAGTGGGCCGGAAGCACCTTCAAGCACTTCCCACTCTTCACATCCCAAACCCTAACGGTCTCATCAAACGATCCCGACACAATCATGTTCGATTGGGGGTTGAAGTTGACGCAAAACACGTAGTTGGTGTGTCCGGTGAGGGTTTTGAGGGGTGCGGCGGTGGAGACGTCCCAGATGCGGAGGGTTTTGTCGTCGGAGGCGGTGGCGAGGAAGCGGGAGTCGGAGGAGAAGGCGACGTCGGAGATGCCTTGGTCGTGGCCGGTGAACTCGTGGAGGAGGGAGCCGTCGGAGGTGGACCAGGTGCGGGCGGTCTTGTCGGCGGAGGAGGTGGCGATGAGGCGGCCGTCGTCGGAGAATTTGACGCTGGAGATGGAGCGTTTGTGGCCGGTGAGGGTTTGTTTGAGCTTGTAGGGTTGGGGGATGGTGGTGTTGGTGGTGGTGGTGTTTGGGTCTTCCGATGAAGCCATTGTTGAGTGGTCGGAGTTTGTGGTGGATGGTGAGATGCTACACGGTGGATGTTGACTGTGGTACAAGAGGGTATTAACGGGAAGGAAGAAAAGCAAAGTACAGTGTGTTTTGAATGCTAATTAGCAGCATAATGTGTTTTAAGTGTTAATTAAGGTTAGGGACATGCTGACCGGTTATGCGAACACCCTCCGCATGACTCGTACAGAGATATACTTACTGTATGCGGGTTGTGTATGACCCAGTCAAACAACCAAAATTTGTGTTTGACAGAGCCTTAGAAGAATACAACTTGTATAGCCTTAAACGAGTTGACGTGCCAAAAACAACACGACTCGTTTAAGCATATATGGGTCATTTAAACGACTCGTTTTGATCTTGTACAAGTTGTTTGTTTTTTCAGAAATTGATTGTGTCAATTATTTGACATGGCAAAAGACTCTCCACTTGAACTGAACTTTGACTATGTTGTATCCATTTAATTCTTATATATCCATTCTATACATATATGTTTCCTAAAGCATCAGACACTCTTAAGCCATTTAGGTCTCAAAAGATGAGGCACAAATTAGGAGATTCACTTACATAAAACATTACTATATGTAAAATAAAAAGTTTTATATACAACTAAAAGTTGTATCTCTCTTATTAATATCATATTTGTTCCTCAAGTAAACCATTTACAATATATTCTTCCTTTTAGTTGTTTTACATATCAACTTTATCCAAAACCTAATTTTTACCCACATTTGCATAAATGTTGCCTCAGCTTGAGTGCCTTTTTGAAAACCGTGGTGTCTTTGTATATGGGGTGGTGTCAAGATAGGGGTTGTTTGTTTTGGTGCTGACCCGACTGACCGGGCTGACCCGCTGACTCGGTCAGCGGTCAGCCCTTTAGATTTCGGCTTCGAGCCCGGCTGACTGGGTCTCCAGTGCTGACCCGGACCTTGAAAAAAATTTGCTGACCGGCTGACCCGCAAGTCCTCTCACGACCCACAGGCAGCCGCAGCACCACCGCCCACCGCCCCACCGGTGCGACCACCAACGGCCACCCCTCGGCAGCCTGTCGCGACCACCTACGACCACCCCTCGGCAACTTGGCGCGACCACCGACGACCACCCCTCGGAGATCATTGAGCTGGTGGTGGGGATGGTGGTTAACGGTGGTCGGAGTCTGGAAGATGATGAGCTGTAAAAGATGAACTTTGTGCTGGTTGTGGTGTCTTGGGTTTTGTTTTGGTGGAGTGAAAGAGAAGAGAAGAAGTGATGTACGGTGGTGGTTGTGGTGTCTTTCAAGATAAATGCGAATATGAATTGGTTGCAGAGTAGAGGGGGTATTATTATTATTATTAAGGGTGGGTGTCTTGGGTTTTTTTATGGTTTCTTTTGTGTGTTAAACAATTTATGAATGAAGTTATTACATAATATCGGTTAAAATACAAGGGTAATACGGTTATTTTTATCATTCAGCATAGTCAGTCAGATACTGTATCAAACAACCAAGTTCCAGTCAGATGCAGACTCAGTCAGAATTTCTTACTGGGTCAGCTTCTGACTCAGTCGGATCTTACTCAGTCGGCACAATCAAACAGCTCCATAGTCAGGCCATACAAACCATATAAGAAATGTAGAACATATTGTCTTTAGAGAATCAACATGTTTAGGGATTAAGAAAAATCCTAAATGCAGATGATCAAGACAATGAGTCATCCAAAAGTCAAAACTATTAGGCATATAGATGTACTTTTGTTTTTGAGCCCAACATCTAGATGCTAACCCAATCCATTCAGCCTATCTGTGTAGGCCCAACACCCTCCCCTATGCAATGGAGGTTGGTCCTTCAAGACAAGGTTCTCATTCTCATTCTCTATATCCCTATAAGAGTTCACATCCTCTCTGTATTCACATACACTACTCTTATCTCTTACATACATACATGCGCATATCTCCAAGGCCCCGGGACATATTCTAACTCGTTATCTACATGTTGCAATTCAGTTCCGGGCTCGGAAGTTTTAGATCTGGTCAATTCGACAACAAGGCCCAACCTTCTAAAAATGCAGCAACAGTTGCCTATATTTATTCTTATTAACTGATTCAGGATAGGGAAGAAGCATGCTTACATTTTTCTATGGGCAGAAGCACATTTTCTTTCAAGAAAAATGGATCCGCCCAATAAAGATTAACACAACACCAAGCCTAATCCAATGGGTTCAAACAACAGTGAATATGAAGCTAAAAGTGTGATGAAGTGAACGGTTTTTTTCATTAAAAATATATAGATCAAAACAAAGTTCAAAATGATAATAATTCCAAAAGTAACTAAAAACATGCAACTGGATTAATACATAATATGTTGCATGTTAGGCTAGTAAATCTTAATATATATATATCACCATCCACTTCTTCTTCTTCAACACCATGTGATTAAAAGTTGGGACCAGCAGCAAGAATTTCCTGAGTCAGCTTATCATCCTTCCCAATCTTATGGTTCACAAACACTTCAAAGTTGTTCTTGAACAGCCCAGCCAGCTTCAACAATGTCTCCTTATAAACCTTCTTGTTTGACCACTGCATTATTCGGGTCAACCCAACGTCAACATTTGAAAAAAGAAACAGAATTTATAAGAAAACAAAGATGAAAGATATGATCGGCCAGCTTACGGTGTTCACTGGATCAAGAATCTCTGAAGGCACACCCTCAACCTCAGTTGGAATCTCCAGCCCAAACACTTCGGTTTCTTGTAGTTTGCATTCAGAAGTTTACCAGAATGGATAGCGTCTATAATTTTACGAGTGTATGCTAGCTTCATACGACTCCCAGACCCATAGCTACACAGAAACAAAAAAAGGAAGAAACTTAAAACATATGTACATGTCTATGTATGTATCTATGTATGAGACGCCGTGTTTAATGGAAATAAGTTTATATTTTATTTACCTGCCACCTGACCAGCCGGTGTTAACAAGCCAGCCTGTAGCGCCATGTTTCTCCATTTTGGTAGCAAGCATTTCTGCATATTTTGTGGGATGTAGCATGATGAATGCTGCACCAAAACAGGCTGAGAATGTTGCGCGTGGCTCCTTTACACCCTCTTCAGTACCAGCCACCTTCACAAATAAGTATACACTCGATGTCAGGTTATTTTATACATTATGCAAGCCATAAATGTTGAAACACTAAAACTTGAAAAGTGTTTGTACCAGTGCTGTGTAGCCACTGATGAAGTGATACATGGTCTGAGCAAGGCTTAGTTTGCTCACTGGCGGAAGAACACCAAATGCATCACATGCCAAAAGTATAACATTCTTCGGGTGTGGACCCACACATGGGATCTTAGCATTGGGGATGTACTCGATGGGGTATGCTGCACGTGTGTTCTCTGTGTGACCAGGAAACAATGTAAGATTAAAGGCTTTTTATCTAAAACAATCTACATTTCCGCTGGTAAAAATGATCTATGTTATACCTGTGACAGATTTGTCTAGATAATCCACCTCTCTAGTATGTTCATCAAATACAACATTTTCTAGCACTGCAAGAAAAGATTCAACGTGTGAACTAAAAAACATCAGAAAGACTAAAAACATATTAATAAGTATTACAAATAACATACCGGTCCCGAATTTAATGGCATTCCAGATATCAGGTTCTTTCTCTTTTGAAAGATCAATACACTTGGCATAACAACCACCCTCAATGTTAGACACACCCTTGTCACTCCAGCAATGCTCATCATCTCCAATCAAATACCGGTTGTGATCAGTAGACAAAGTTGTTTTCCCGGTACCTAATTAATAAAAAAGAAATAGAACTCATTAAAGATCGAAATAAATTCAACAAAAAGGTTGACACCGTTGTTCACATAAATGTTTAGGCGGATATGGGTTTTAGGCAGGGATATGTGTTGTGACCACATATGGAATGACCATGATCCTCGCCCCATCATTGACGATGATGGTGAGGTGGCGGGCTTACCTGAGAGACCGAAGAAGAGGGCAACATCTCCATCTTTGCCCATATTGCATCCGGAATGTAGGGATAGGATTTGACGTTTAGGCATGAGATAATGCATGACACCAAAGAGACCTTTCTTCATTTCCCCGGCATACTGTGTGCCAAGGATAACCATTTCTCTTCTACCAAGATTTAAATCTATGCTAGTGGACGATGTCATATAGTGTGTGTAACGATTACATGGAAACTGGCCAGCATTGTAGATTGTGAAGTCTGGAGTACCGAAATTCTCCAGTTCTTCAGGGCTGGGTCGGATGCACCTGCAACCTACCCAGTTATCCACTTGTACACACATACAATTTTTTACTAATTTGCACCATCATATTATCCTTCAACTACATACCCTTTTTTACTTGTAAAATCACATTATTATTTAAAAAACATACAAAACTTATCTGGAGGGTCTTTGACTTTTGACTTTTGCGTATCTGTAAATAGCATATAGGATGATATAAATGTGTGTTATTATCTCATTTACTTACATGTTGTGCATAAACAAAGAGTGGTAAGCTCTCGCCGACACAATTCGAACTTTGATTCGGTTCTCTGGGTCCCAGTTCAAGAACTGATCATTCACAAACACCTGAAAGTTCATTTAAGTAAATCACTGGATAAAAAGTAACATAATTTTAAAAATTGCACTAAAATAATAATTTATAAAGCTCCATCCATGGATTCGTATAACGACAAAGATCACCTCTTTCAAGACCAAGGGATGATAAAATGATATTGATTTCGGTAGGGCTGTTGAGAGGAAAGAGACAAAAAAATCCTTCTCTCTGTTATCCTGTCATATCTTATCTATCATTTTCTTTCCTTTAAAGATTTTTATTTTAATTCAATTACAACATCATCCCGTTTTTTACACACAGACCAATGGACAGGTAGAACAGTCACCAGTCAGGTTTTTAAAACATTGAAGTATTGAACACATGTACAAAGGTGGGCAACATCTTTCTTTTTCTAAAGTCGGTTCCTTTATTACAGACAGGACCAACAAATCTATGTACACATATGTGATGAAATAATCAAATTGCAATGAAAGTCGCAAATAACTGTATAACCACTAATTCATGTCAAACACAAAGAAATTACTCAATTACAACGAAAGTCAAGACACCCATTTGGCTAAAAAGGTCAAGATTCATAATTTCATACCCAATTTAAATCTCAGAATCAAGAAACTGTCGAAAGAAGATATACCTTCTCCAAAGAGTTCAAATAATCCACGGCTCTTTCTCTATTCACCAAGAAAGTCTGCTCATCCATCTCGATATTGGGTGAACCCCTGCATCAATCAGAAATTCACTCAATTTATCAGTTTATATTAACCATAACCAACAAAAAACACTGTCAGTGTGTTCAGAGTAACCATCGATGGTGCCATAAAATCAAAAGATGACAAAGATTAACCAACCAAAAATAGAGAGATCGGATCAAAATACATACTTGCCCCACCAGAGTTCATTTTCGGTGACATCATCCCTAACAACACGCTTATCCTTCGGAGAGCGTCCAGTTTTGGCACCGGATAAGGTCGCCAGTGCACCGCTAGATGTAATAAACGACCCCTTTTCATACTTGATCGCCTGCTCATATAGCTCTGCACATGATAGTATAAATTACTGATAAGAAAGGGTTGAAATTAGGGTTTTTTGCCATTGGCGTGATAGTAAAGGTTTTAGGGAAGTAAATGGTTACCAGCTGGGGAGAGATTGTAGAGGACATGGGTGAATTTGAGAGAACTGTCACTAGCAGCGAATGTTGGGGTGAAATAGTGGTCGGGGCCGTGAGCCACCCTGGGGGTCTCGGGTCTTCGGGCCGGGTCGCCTCTTACCACTTTGGGTCCGGTTTCTCTCGTAAGAGATGCCAATGATGCACTGTAAAATTTACAAATTAGAGGTTACAACAGATGGATACCATGAGTTGAAGATTAAAACTTAAAATATGAAATAGATTAACGTGTTGTAATCAAGATTTATGGGTTGTAATCACTAGACAGCTTGTGAACGTATTTAATTGTTAACCTTATAAAGTGTATTTTATTTCAAATATTAAATTGGTTAACAGTTTACTCTGTGCAATTAAATAGATTAAATATGTCGAAAATACTATCTATTTGACTCGATGACTAATTATTTTTGTTGGATTAATCTACCTATTCTAATAAAAGGGTAACTAAGGATGCCACATGTCAACACCACATAAGTGGGGATGCCACATGGCAACACCACATTCATTTTTAATAAAATTTTCTCGCTTCTCTCTCTTATTAAATAACTCCATTAATTACTAATTATATTATTGAATTCTTTTTTGATTAAAAATTATTTTTAGAAAAATTTAGAAATAGATACCTTTTGATGTTTATTTCAAGAGAAACAAATTTTTATTAAAACAAATTTTCTAAGACATCATACTTTTTTTAAAACACAAAATATTTTAAATTTTACATTTTTTAACATGTTTTTAAGCGAAATATTTAATTTATTTTTTTAGAAAAATAAAAAAGTTAAAAACAAAAATTTTAAAAGTTGATGTTATTGTTTTATTACTTATATTATTCCTCACTCATATATAATTTAAATCATATATTATTTTATAATTAATAAAATTTATTCTATTTATATTATTTATTCAACTCGTGTAATACACGGGTTCACTAAAGCTAGTAAAATCATAAACGAATATAAAAGTACTGGAATGGGGGGTAATGAGCAAATCTTTTGATAATCAAGCAAAAATAATGGCTGAAGTATTGGAAAACATCAAAATAAAACATGTTTAGAGCAATCACATTGAAAATGGTTGTTAATAGAGGAGAGAAAAAAAAATAATATCTAAAAAGATGTAAGTGTGTTTCCTATATTATATTAAATGGTTTTGAGTGAATAAAAGAGAAAATATTATTGTTTGTATATTTAAAAAATAACTTTTCAATCCTTATATATTTTTTAATATTTTTAAAAGTAGTTGTAAATGGAGGAGAGAGAAAATAATAATAATAATAATAATAATAATAATAATAATAATAATAATAATAATAATAATAATAATAATAATAATAATAAGGTATAAAAATACTATTTAATTGAAAAAAAGAAAAAAAATAATTTATAATATAATTCTACTATTATGAAAGATAGAGTCTCATGAACAGTAACTTCACAGATCTCAGCCGTTCATTTACGTATCTATGGTGGTTATTTAATCATTATCTGCCTCACTTCCTTGCTGTCTCCTTCTTTCTCATTCGATTTTTGCTTTCTTCCATACTCTCTCTCACAGGTATTTTGGGGTTTCAGTGGTTGTTTTGCTACCGCCACCGATGAATGGTTGCATGCGGTCGGTTGTTCGGTGGTGGCAAAGGTGGTCGACAGGGTTGTCTCTCCGGCATGGTGGCCGGTTTCGTCATCGTTTCGTCAGCGCAACTGTGTTTTTTTGCCTTTGCCAGGGTTTTTTGAGGGTGCTTAACATATACAGATCTGTTTGTGCAGAAAACAAGGCGGTGTCGGCGGCGGTGGTGCCGGTGTGGCGCTAGCTTGGTCGTCGTTTTGTTGCCTCCTTTCTGACATGTTTTGGGGTTTTCAGTGGGGGTGCTACACCTTCACCGTTGCCCGCCGCCCTAAGTTGGGTGGTTGCATCTGCCAGCCGCTATCCCCTCCAGCGGCGATGCGTTTGTACTGCCTGAAGATGACGAGTATTTGTGGTATTTTAGGTTGTCGGCCTTCCGTTTCCCGGTAGATCGGGGCGGTGGGCTCGCCTGCTGTACCTATATGTTTTGTCTTTGTTGTAGCCAACCGACTTGGAGGCTGTTGTGGTTCCAATCGTTTGATGTTCCTTGAAAACGACATCTGCTCAGGGGGTTTGGACTCTTGCGACCATCCGGTCGAATCGAAGGCTTCTGCCCACTTGGGGGCAACCGCCGCTCGGCCTCCTATTTGCGGTTGAGGTAGAGCAGGTGGTTGATGCCTCATTGTGTTGATGATGATGATTATTTGCTCATCTGAGACCTTTAGAATGATATTCATCTTAGATATTGATGATTTGGGTTTTGCATGTTGTTAGAAAAGATATTGATGATGACGACCTTGGCTTATCCGACACTGAGTTGAACTCATTTGACGGGCTGTGATGATAACTGATGATGATTTCGGTTGTTTTGGCATGGCTACCATTCGGGGTTAGCAACCGCAATCGAAGTTTGTTCTGAGCCCGATCTATAATACGCGCAACGCGCATGGATGAATACACACTAGTTATATAAATAATTCACTGTGAATGCCCTAATATAAGAATAAAAACATCATTCATTTCCTTGAAGGAAAGTATAAAATCTTTATATTTGTACCATGTAAGCTGGCATCAGATTCTTGGCATAACAATTATGATAACAACTAGGAATCAATTTTTGAAACTCAAAAGATAAGTTTTTTTTTCTCATTTAACAAATTAATAATGATATCTAAAATAACTTTTTAAAAATTTTTATGATAAAATCTTAAAATTTAATGTAGTGGGGAGTTTGATTTATAGAACTTTAATTTTAGTATTTTAGTATTTTAAATGTTTTTATCTTAATATAGTTTTTTATTTAGTTTGTAATTTTTTAAATTTTATAAAGTTATTGTTAAAAAAATTGTTGTGACATGTCATGACATGAGTGTCACCTCCAAATTTAAGGGTATGGTGTAATGTGACATTAAAATATAATTAATGTGTATATGATGTAAATGTGTGCAAAAAGAATATCTGCTAGAACTTAAAAAAATTTAATTAAGCTAGCTTGAGCCCAAACTTTTGCATGAACTAAAGTTTGTATAGCAAAAGAGCTCAAGCCATGGTCAACTAGGCTCAAGACCCTATTATTATATAAATAAAAATCAATTATTAAAAATATATATTAAATAGTTAATATTATATATAATTATAAATTGAATATTAAAATTGAATATTATGGTGTATACAGTATAAATGTAAAAAAGAAAATATAAGAAATATTTCTATAATAATAGAAACAAATATTAATAAACAACATGAGTGATATACTTTTGTGAAAAACCAATTTTTTTTTAATTTCACCTGGTACTACGCTCGTAAAGATTTAAACGTATACCCTAATATACAATTACTATTAACACTAGAGCACATATTATGTTTACATATTAATAAAATAAGACAACATAATCTATTTAAAATTAGAAAGAATTTAAATATTATATTAAATTCACCTTTTAAGACATATTCAATTCAACTATATCTCATCAATAAGTCGGTTAGCTTTTAAAATCTTGACATTAACAAAAAGTTTAATTTCATATTAGCTGTATTTCATTTTAATTAATAAAACATCATGGTTCTCTGTAAGACAATAGCTCGGTCCCACCACATCTTAATTTTGTACAAAATTCAATGTTTGACTATATAAATATTAATATGCACCCCAATACGAGATCTAGCTTACATATATCACTTACATGTTAATTATCTTTTGGTCAGAAGTTGAGAGGTTTTGTTTCTTTTGTTCAAGTTTCAAACCTTCATACGAGTGAATAATACTAACTTGATCATACTAATAACTAATAACTAACCGAGCGTTCAAGAAAATATATCACTTAGCATCATAAATTATCGTTTATGTTAGGTAAACTGTAATTTAAAGGGTTGTAAACTACAGTTTACGTGATGGAAATAACCGTTCACAGTGTATTCATAATATAAAATGCTTAATCAGTAATGTATGAATTAGAACGCTTTAAAGCGTACGTTACTCCTTACAATTTACGTGTTGATATACCTGATGGACTGTAGTTGCTGTTTCTGGCGTTCATCTTCAGACATATTAGCAAAAGCACCTTGAACACCGTCAAGCGGCGTCGTGGGCGCCGATTTCTTCCGTTGCAACGAGTGCAGCTCATCGATCGTCTGCACCTTCACCGGCGCCGAACTGTCATCGTGACATATCCCGTTCTGCCTCTTCTGCGTCTGTATCTTCGGCAGCCCGTTTCTTCCGCCACTAACGGCGTTACCTTTTCCGGCAACATTTCCGTTTACGTTAGACGCCATCTCGACCTAATCTCCATCACATTCACAAAATCATTCATCAAAACCTCAAATCGTTACACAAATTAAGCAATCAAATGGAGAGTTTAGTTAAGAGTTTGAATGTTTGATTACTCACCGGAAATACGAACGATTAGAAGAACACGATTGAGGAGAAAACGACGAACGATTCGATCATCAAACAGAGGTATTGTGAGAAGATGATATGCGAAGGTGGTGAGGATGAAAGGGGATTTGGGGGTTATTTATAGGGGTTGAGTGGGGCCTACACGTGTGATTAACCAGAGGTTGAACCGTGGTTGGTGAGTTGTAACTATGGTTAGGTCTTATCGCTAATTTTCACGGTGACTAATTCATGCATCATTTTTATGCAACTGGGTGCGTGTACCATACTTAAATGATAAATGCGTTTGCAAGGTAATAAAGTGGATTGGAATTTGATTTCGGTTCCGTCCATGACGACATAATATCTTTTTGTTTTTTTAATTGAAATGCATGATTGCACGTAGAATTTTTGATATGATCGTATTATTTTTTATATATAAAGGGCGTATGTACGGGTTTGATTGGTCGAAGCTAGCGATTAAGCTGTGACTCGTAAGAGTTATATATTGGACAACAAATATTAAATCAATTTAATTTGATAAACTAGTAACTATGAACAATTAATTTGATACATTTATATGTGTGTATATATAAAATTATAGATCGACTTTTATAACTTACGCTAGTTATAAATTACATATATATGTTTAATTACTTCTTTAATTAAACATATAGTTTCAGGCTTCGTATTTTGTCTTGGGCTCAAACTAATCTAACAAGGCTCTAGAGCCCGCAAAATACGATTAATTTAGGTTAAAAAAATATCATTAGGGAATGACCTGGTCATGGTCATTCCTTCACCCTCGCAACCTTTGGTCAAGATCGAGAGAGCAAAAGGAGACCCTCTCCCTTCAATTGATGATGCCAAGACACACCACCACCATCCTTTCGATCAGTCGGCCTCACAATGTCACACACTCGGTCACTAACCGCTACCATGAAGCAGCGACCCGAACAAGCCAAGAAACACGCCTCACCTAGTTGCGGATCCTATCTCCAAACATGTTCGTGATCTAGCACGCTACTCGTTGAACCTCGATGTCTCGAACGACCATTATTAAACACGAAGGTAGATCTATCTAATTGGTAGATAGATTATATAACGTGTTTACATTGTTTGTAATCGTAATCTTGTAGGGTTCGTTATGCTGATGATTCCGTTATTTACATCCAATGCGTATTTATTAATTACTAATTTAATTAATAAAATATGACAAACCTTATTGTAAAAGGTTAAACTGGTCACCATGATTCCCAACAAGGGGCAATACTGTATTTTTGCAAAAGATAGGTGTTCTTTAATACCCTTAAATAGTGCATTACACTACATCTTTCTATTCATGGTAATACGATCTTTTTCACAAAACCCTAAAATACCAAAACATGATACTAGAGCAGCCTTGTCTAGTCTCATTTAGAATTAGTAGTACGTCTTTTATTTCATCATTGTTTTGAAGAGAATGGGGTAATTAATCTTCTTGAACAAGGATATACAACCACAAACTTACTTTAGCCTCATCTCAAAAAGCAGTGTGGGAGAATTAAGACAAACGCTTATGTCACTACTGTCTAAATGCAAATTTATCTTCTTCTACGGCTCATATTGCTATAGGCACAACTTCAGCAGTTAAACTAGTCTGTGATTGGAGATAGCTTTTTCTCGCACCTATTTACAAAACAAATGCAATTGAAAACATTAGTTTTAGGTAATGAAATAAAACTCAACGTCCAAAAATATTGTACTTGTGTCTTGTGTGTGTGTTTTTATGACTCATGTGTACGTCTATGATATACATACATATATATGTATGTGTGTGTGTGATGAAAGGAAATATACTCCCCAATAGACGTCATTGTAGTAAATTGACGTACCCCTAAACAAATGGGTT
Organism: Flaveria linearis; assembly: GCA_024085815.1. Classification (NCBI taxonomy): domain Eukaryota; kingdom Viridiplantae; phylum Streptophyta; class Magnoliopsida; order Asterales; family Asteraceae; genus Flaveria; species Flaveria linearis. The sequence goes on along the minus strand of CM044006.1, from coordinate 75,285,898 downwards.
GGAGTGTAAATACTAGAAAGTGCAAATGTCATTATTTTAGAAGTGTGCATGGCTTATTTAGAGTAAAAATTGAGCGTTGGTCGTTAATGAAAATAAATATGCAAAAAACAATGAAACAAAAAGAAAGTAAAGATAAATATGAGTGTAGAGTTGAATAATGGATCAATTGGGAGATTTATAACAATAATTTATTTCATCACATACGGTTTTTTTTTGAAAGGTGAGGATCAAGAACTTGCGTATGTCGGGAGATGTGGACTATTTTGTCCAAATCGGGTACCACGCCACAGAGCCCCCACGCCGACCAACCGAACAACCCCTCGATGAGAAACCACTATCACCCAGGTAAACCCGAAGAGGAAAACTCACCCGGAAGACTCGAACCCGGGTTTCCCCTGGCCTCATCCTCCGTGGCCACCACTGGGCTAGCCAGTGATGGTTTCATCACATACGGTTATGGTAACGTAAGCTAGGTCATGGATCACTTCATCGGGAACCTTTTAATGGCCTTAATTACTCCTATAATTACTACATATACCTTTCACCATTCTATGTCATTCAACCCATTACCTTCGCACTAAAGGCATATGCCTCTATCATGTGGACTGAGGCCCCCTCACATTGTTTATAGAATACACGTTGGATGAATCCTACCAGGATGAAGGTCCGTAGTTGGCGCCCTCCACTATCCATTTCTTTCGACAATGGTCAGGTTCTGTTAGAAAAAGAGTTTTTTATTGTTCATAAATATACCGTTAAAATCTCACATTTTCTTACTACTTATTATTTATATCTATAATTTGTTTAAAATATTGTGAGATTTAGAATACAAACTATTCACCATCATTGAGTGATGTCATAATTTAAATCAATACAATCATGGCAACTGGAACAGAAATTCTATAGATGAAGTTAATTAAAAGCTAGTTCTCGTCTAAAAACAAAACGAAATTAATATGGAGGAGCATGGTGATGTGACGCTAAGATTATACATAATGACAAGAGACTGGACGAGAAGTTTAAAATCATCTAACAGAATCACACGCTTAGTGATGTATAAAATTAAAGGTTTTTTTTACATATTTTCTCTTCCTAAGACCTTAAATTACATATTACCCCAAGTCAAAAAAGTCAATTACATAATTTCCTTCCTAATACCCACACCCACACCCACCCACCCACACACACGTACATATATATATTAATTTTGTTAAAATTAACTTATTAAATAATTATTTTACGTTTATTTTTCATAAGAGATTTATGCAAATAGTTTTTTTTCGTATTATAGTAACTTAAAATTTTTGCAACTGTTTTTTTAATTTATAGATGTAACTTTGATTATGAGTGATTGTTATTTTAAAAGATAGTTATAAACTTTTGAATTTATTGATGTAAATATGCAATTAATGATCTTAAGAAGAGAAATATATAAAAGTTATTTAGTAAAAATAAGCATGAAGTTATTTATTAAGTTAGGTTTAAGGAAATTGATAAATTTGTAATATGAATGTTTTAAGAATGAAAAATATATAATTAATTTTTAAGATTGGGAAAATATGTAATTAATGATAATTAGAAAGAGAAAATATGTAAGAGCATTCACAACCCATGCCTTATATTTATGTGAGTGTGTTTGGTATATTATATGGAATGATTTTGAGTGGTTGTGAGTGAAGGAGAGAGAAAATGTTATTGTGGATTGGTATATTTGAAGAATCACTGTACAATCCTTATAAATTTTTTAATATTTTTGAAAGTGGTTGTGAGTGAAGGAGAGAGAAAAGGTAATGAAAAAGGTATAAAAATATATTATTTAATTGAAAGGAGAGAGAAGAAGTAGTGATTTTTAGTGTAATTATATGGATAAAGATAAGGAATGGGATGTGAATGCTCTAAATGCTCCAGAAATAAACATTATAAATTTTAATTTTACATTATTGTATAATATATATATATATATATATATATAGAGGAGGGATCAAATGAAAACCAAGATTATATTTGAAAACCGTGAAAACTAGCATCCACCAATCACATTTTTTCTTAAATAATCCAGATTTATTAATTTTAAAGGGCAAATTAGTAATTTTGACATTAGAATATTTAATAGATACTTAATTTATCAAACTAATTCCCTGATTTTTCTCTTAACCAAATCCGCTTGCCCGTTCGTTCTTCTCTTCCAAATCTTCATCAATTATACTTTTGATTCGTATTAGAAATCAGTGTTAAATATTAGGTTTCAATTTTACCAATTCGTTATTCTCTTCTATTTTCGTTGTGTTATTGAATCGGAATATTCAATTTTTCCAATTCAATTTGTTTGTCGGACGTTATGAATTCATTATCGCAGAATTCAGTTGTCGATTGTTCAATTCATAGTAACGATGCAGTTGATTTGAATGGACGATCGGGTAGTGAAGATGCTGCTTGTGCGATTCAAGAGGTGTCAGGTGATGCGTTGTACCAAAAATCAAATTATCCTACAACTAGCCTGCAGCCAGCCGCCTGAGCCTCACCGGAAATTGGACGACGGAGATAATGGCCTGTGAAGAAGAAGTCAAACAGAAGGATGTCGGTGAGATGGCCGGAAATTGTATCAACATTTCCAGTCCCCTTCTTCATTGGTCAGTTGCTCTGTTATTCTGTTAATACCTTCAAATTGTTTGCAGTTTTACGTAATATGAATTGCAATCTTCTGTAGCGTTGGATGATATTCTGATTGTAGTTGGTATTTGATGAAATTCTAAGCAAAATATAGAATTTAATGTAAAGATGACCTAAACATATATGTACCAGTTACAGTCTTACCCAAATGATGATGCGAAGTTACTTTAAAACAATGGTACATATATGTAAATATACTTGAATATACTTTCATTATCAAAGTTTTACTCATATGATGTTGTGGGGTTTCTAAAAACAGTGGTACATATATGTACCAAATTCATATTAATCTAAATCAAACTACTTCAACACAAGTAAAATTAATGTGTTTCATAAAAATTACAGGAATGTGTATACTACAAGTGGTACATATATGTACCATTGTTTTAGAATATGTGTAAGACTACAAGTGGTACATATATAAACACTTTTTATAAAGTCAAAAAACTCTTTTAGTATTATCTTTTTTACAAGTAAAACTGGTTTAATACATATATGTACAATGTTTTAATACATATATGTACAAGTTGACTGTGCAAAGATTGTGCCTATATGTAACACATTTGTATAATCACAATAGTACGTTGATGGTTTGTATATTTTTCATATAAATCATGAACATTCATGTATGTCCTTGTCAAAACTAATATAAAATAATAACCAGAATGTTACTTTAATGGTATTGCTTACCAAGTGGTACATATATGTACCACTGGAAAATCAGAATGATGCTTTATTTCTTATTGGTGTTATATGATGATACAGATAACAACACTTATGTTGATTGCAACAAAAACCATTCACTTGAAAATCAGAATGATGTGTTATTTCTTACTGGTGTTAAAAATGAAGGTAAATAATCAACATCCTTTTAAAATTTTTATTTGTTTTTTTCATCCTTTTTTATTTCTTTTATTTATGGTTTTTTCAGATTCAATGCGCAGCAGTATATACCAATCCCCGAATGGTTCTAGGTATTGGACTCCTATTGTTCACGTAGATCATAAGCCAGTTGTTGGATCTAGGTTTCAAAACTGGCATGATGCATTAAGGATGTATGAGGCATACGCTGAGAAGGCTGGGTTCAGTACTCGTCAATGCATTCATACACATGTGTACATGTTGCTATTCAAAATGTGCATATATGTACCATTTGTGAATTTAGAAATTGGATATATGTATATGTATTTTTGTAAGCTTAAAATTATGTATACTTGTCCGTATATAGATAAATGGAACCAACAATTGTATGAGCAAATATGTAACAATTGTCTTTACAATTCATACCTAAAACAGTATTCATATCTTAAATTTCATAAGTAAAGCTATGAAATTAAACATTAAGAGAAATTGTTATGAATATGGTACATATATGTACCACTGTTTGTAGAAACTACATAACATCATAATGAGAATCCAATGATAATGAAAGTATATTCAAGTATATGTACATATATGTACAATTTGTGTAAGACTACAACTTGTACAATTTGTTTATGGTAACTCGACATCATCATTTTGTGTAAGACTACAACTTGTACAAAATAAGTAAACATAACATTTCAAAACATTCATAAGTACCCCATCCAAATTCATAATCATATGTCAAATCATTATAGATAAGTTATACTAATCTATACATTTTCATAACCGTTTGTTGACCCAATAAAAAAATATAAAAGCCATCAAAATACTTCAAATTTGAACGCCATGTTTTTATATCTACGCTCTTGATTCTTGATCCAATGCTTCAGCTTCCTGCATCACCTTAGCCTTGTAGATATTAACGTCGGAAGTTAGAATTTTGAACGCATATTTCTTCCTCAAATTTCTGATTTTTGGCTTCATTTTGTTTTCGTCTGAAGGAAAACCACAATCCCAATTTTTTACGTGACTTCCCATGAATGTCTCCATGTGTCGCATTACAAATATTCCACAATCCACCGTGTTCTTTATCGTACTCCAGCTGATTTTTAACTTCACAGGAATTGCTGCTTCAATTTCTTTCCATTTTGGATAATCCAACGATCTCAAATACGCCACAAGAATATGTTTCTGTCATTTATAATTTAAACAATACGTCACAATTACATTTATAGACAGTTTCAAATTTAATTAGTAAAATATAATATATGATAATAAAAAAACAACATACCACTTTAAAGGGTGTTTCTTTTTTGTCAAACTCAGAATCATCCTCAAACCTAATATGCAATTGATACGTATATGTACCAGTTTCTATTGTTCATATATGCAATTGATACATATATGTACCAGTTTCTATACATATATGTACTTGTTTTATTAAAACAATATATACATAACATAACAGAATCCTGTTATGTTCTGTATATGTTGTTTTAATAAAACAAGTACATATATGTATTAGGGTGCATATGTTGAAGCCTTATAGATATGAACAAGCAACCAAAAACATATGCAACCTAATACATATATGTACATGTTTTATTAAAATAACATATACAGAACATAACTCACTATAGTTTCCTACATGTAACTCATATCTACATCTTTATTTGGGACTGCATTTTATAATGCTCCATCCTACCAGGTATCTGGGCCATTTTACTGACATACACATTGATTCCATACATATATCATAACCTCATTAAACGTTTTGGTACATATATGTAACACCAATACTTAGATTCGATTAAATCAACTAATCACAGAGATAAAAGATCAACAACCAATATTTTTATGCATGTTCTGGGGTCTGCATTTATAATGCTACATCCAAATACCTATTTGGTCCATGCTATTAACATTCTCATTACTTATATATATACAATATTATCTCAATACAAGTTTGGTACATATACGTAACATAATTCAGCATACTTGTACCATTGCTCACTGATTCTATACCAAGACACAATTTATATACATTATAAAGTAAAATTGTATATACATTATCTACCATTGCTCATATACATTTATCCCATTTTTTTGGTACATATATGTAACAAAATTCTATAGTCAAGTTTAAAACAACTAATCATGAAGATAAAATTGCCACATTCAATATCTACATCTTTTTTTTGGACTGCATTTTATAATGCTCCATCCTACCAGGTATCTGGGCCATTTTATTGACATACACATTGAAATATACAATTAAATTTTCAGTTATAATTTTCAATGTTAACACCCATACCATATATTATATAATCACAAAAAATAATATACAACTACACCACTAAAATAGCTTACAAAATGTACTGTCATGTTAATCTTTTAATACCCAAATTTGTATCTTTCCAAAGTACATATGTATACGTAGTATATTTAAAACCACAACAGGAAAAAAAATTTGATACCATATACATTCATATTTGTTGTTCATGTAATAATATAAATTAAAAATTAATGAAATCGTACCAGCTTCTGATTGAGGCAATGGTTCTAGGGTGTCCTCTATTTCGACGGGCTCGTCAACAGTATTGGTGAACTTACTAAAACTAGATATGTTGGCGATTCTTTCACTTTTCTTTCTACCTGCATACAAAATGTATTTGTAAACTATTGGGGAAATTCAGTATGTAAAGTATAACACCAGTTTCAATTCCCGACTTACTTGTTGATATTTTTACTTGAGTAATATTCTAAACTGGTTCACTACCTGCACAATCAATTTGTATTTATAAATGATACTATTATACTAGATAATAGAAAAATTCAAAACAATCAAACAAAGTACTGAAATCAAACTGCTAAGTTTAAGACATTTGTCCTGATCTGGTTTATGCATATATGTAACACTTGTTTAACAACATTTTTATTATGAGAATAGGTTTTAGGCATTGGTTTGGTATAATGATAACACATAAATGTGTATATATGTACCATTTGTGTTAGAGTAGTTATCTTTGAGAACTTTTCTTTTCATGTAGTGGTGTGTGTGTGAAGACAACACTTGTGGATATATGTGAATACATGAAAGATAACACACATATTTGCATATATATAACACTTGCATAAGAGTAGTTGATTTTACCAGTTCATATGTGTACCAATTCTGTCAAAAAACATATAATGTAAAAGTTTTGTTATTCCTAGTCATTAAACCTTTTAGATACTCCGATACACATATGAACTTCTAATCTAACTCACGAAGATAGTACATTAAGGCTCACTGTTTATTAAAGTGAGTCAATTACTTTTGATTATGTCACACATACATATATGTATCACAAACCCTAACTGATTTGGCTTACACAAAACTGGGACAGATACACTTTTGATTCTGTCACAGATACATATATGTTAAAAAATGTTCATTTAACAACACTGAAATCGTTTCAAATTTTTTGGTACACATATGTACCATCGGTTTTCGCAATGTTACTGCGAATGATCTATCAAACTGTATCATCGACAAATCACTCTCATTACACAGATAATACATCAAAATCAACAATATTATCAAAATGTATATAGTTTTCGGCATTTATATGTACCAATCTCGGAAAAAAAATATAACTTTTGCACATAAACATTACGAACCTTGAATTTAGTTTCTTCGTGTGAATGATCTTCGTCTTCAAAATTCTTCTTCAGGAATGTGATGATTTCTCAGAGTCGAATCATCCTATATCACTAAAACATTGCTGAATATTTGATTTGATTCGGTTAATTTGGGGGAGTCGATTGAAAAGGAAATCTCAGTATCTCAAATTTTTTAGGAATTGATTTAGGGATTAGTTACAGAATTGTTTTGTACCCAAAATACCCTTATTAATATTAAATATCTTTTTTAAATTATTAACTTAACTAAAATAAGGGATGTTAATTAATAACCATTGATCTAAATGATCAATGGTTATTAATAGGTTTTCATGGTTTTCATCTTAATTGTGGTTTTCAATAGATCCTCCCCCTATATATATATATATATATATATATATATATATATATATATATATATATATATATATATATATATATATATATATATATATATATATATATATATATATATATATACACTTTATCCATGTTATTTTAGATTGTCCCACACCTTTAAGTTATTACTATTAGTAAACATAACATATACAAAATGTTTATTGTATCTTTTCTTTCTTAACGACGGATGATCTTATTAGTAATAAGAGCTACCAGTACATATGCCGAACCATACCAAATGTTTATTGTATCCAACCCAAACAAGATCTATCTTCCTCATATTTTATCATCTCTATTTTTTATTTCGAACAATGCACTCTCGATCTTCCTCACATTCTTTCTCTAAAAGTCCTAGTTTAACTTGTTATTATACAAATTTCGAGACATCACTACCTACATTTTGTTCATTAATGTTTAATTTGGCCAAATGATGGCATTAATGCTATTCACAGACACATGATGATGATCATATAAAAGTTAGGCATAAAATTTTTTATAACAAAATAGAAGTTAGTTAGGCCTTGAGTTGGAAAAAGAACAGCCACAAGCGTTTGACTTAGTGTTATAATTTCTTTTAAAGTGTAAATGACTAATATATGCATTTTAAAAAATATACCATAAAATCAATATAATTTCTATTTAATTTGAGTATGTTATTACTATACTTGTAAATTATACAAACAAAAATTTAAGGTGTTGATAAATTGGTGAGTATAATGCTTCGTCAGAAATTATTTAACAATGCGCTATTTAAAGTGTTCGTCTAGTATGCTTTTAATTTGTTTTCAAATTTCTATGTTTTTGGTCAGACGCTTTACACCTCCAATGGTACATGAGTATGTCTGACGTTTCTCATGAATTTCTTCTTTTTCAACATCATGGCCTCATGAAGATGTATATATATATGTGCATGGGTAATTATAAGAGTTTGGGAGGGCGTTTTAAACACGAGATCCATTAAAACTATAAACTTATATGTCAGGTCAAATGCGTATATTAATGGTGGGTCAAATAAGACCTATAGAAAGTTGAAAAAAAATCAAAATAAGTTACCTTTAATTATACGAGATTTGACTCGTTCATATGTGTATGTTGCAAAGGCGTGTGACAATGTATACACATGAACTAATCAAATCATATATATATATATATATATATATATATATATATATATATATATATATATATATATATATATATATGAACATCTTACACTTCTCATATCTTAGATTGTTCTCATTTAAACATTCCATCATATGTGTAACAATAACTATATTCATGTCTAATATATATGTCAAAAGCATGTTTAAGTCACTTTATTTTTTATACGACGTTATAGACATGTTAATTTGTGATTTCTGTACACTACAAGAATTGTTTGCTATAGCGGCGACACCTTTAGCGGCGACGGCACCTTTAGCGGCGACACCTATAGCGGCGACACCTTTAGCGGCGACTTGTCGCCGCTATTGATCGTCGATCCGTTTCACCCATTTCGAGCTACTTCTGGCCGTTGATCAGTCTCCTGATCTAACGGCTGAAGTTAGTTCGTACGAAAACCTTTAGCGGCGACACCTTTAGCGGCGACTTGTCGCCGCTAATGGTCGAGATACTTACCGGGAGCTCTAGCTTCTTCCCCAAACATAATTCGCGCCCTAATCCACCAAAAACAACGCCACCGCGACCGCGACCTCTAAACCACCACTGCCACTGCCACCGCACCTCCCACCGCCACTGCCACCGCCACTGCCACCACCACCGCCCCTCCCACCGCCACTGCCACCACCACCGCACCTCCCCGCAGCCACTGCACTACCACCACACCACCACCGCGCCTCCCCACCGACCACCACCGCACCATCAATCGTTGGTAAGAGGGTTTGATTCTTATTTGATTTGGGTTTTGTGATTTCGAATCCAATTTGACTGATTTTGTGCTAATTTTTGGTGATTTGGGGTTTTAGGGTTTTTGAATTTGTCCTGATTTTGGGCTAATTTTGGGGATTTTTGTTGTAGAATTATGGAGGAAGGAATCGTGTGAAACGATTAAAGGAAGATTCGTTGATGTTGTTAAGGGGATTTGATTCTGTTTCTAGTTCACTGTCTCAGCTTTCCAATAATCTTGATAATGCACTTCAGGTAGTATCTTGATTCTGCTACTGTGTTCAAGCTAGTTATAGTCTAAATCATCATGTTTTATAAACCGAGACCGATTGGAATTGGATTTGGTTTATGCTAGTTAATTACTTAGAATTCATGCTAGTAAATTATTTGATCTATTTTTTGAACTAGTTTAGTAATATGCTAATTAATTAGTTGTGTTATTAAGTATTTTTAAACTAGTAATATGCTAGTAAATTATTTAGAATTTATGCTAGTTAATTATTTAGAATTTATGCTAGTTAATTATTTAGAATAAAATTGTCATAAATTAAAAATTATTTTAGGCATAACGATCAACAATAAAGTTGGATGTGTTATCTTATAATTTATAACTTGTCAAAATACAACAACTTATAATGTATGTTTTGTTTTGTAGGCTCAAATCGCAAGTTTGTTTTAAAAAACGAACTTTATGTCTCAAATTACGCAGCTTATTGTCTCGCAAAAAGCTCCACATGAAGCTGATGAAGATGATTCGGACGAGGGAGATGAATAGGACTTGTGTTAAGTAGTTTAAGTTTGTTTTAACTACATTTAATGTTTAAGGATGTAACATACTTAAAACTTATGTACTTATTAATATTAGATTTCGTTAATAAAGTATAGCGTAATTTGTGTTATTGGTGAAATCTGGATTTATTTTTATACAGGTATATATGGTTTTTAAAACTGAAATTTAGAAAAAATAAAAAAAAATTAAAATGAAAAATAGAGTATTAGTGGCGATATCTGTCGCCGCTAATAGTCTTCTTTTTGACATTAGCGGCGAACTATTAGCGGCGACACATTAGCGGCGACCTGTCGCCGCTAATACCTATAGCGGCGACAAAACATATTATTAGCGGCGATATCTGTCGCCGCTAATGTTCTTCTTTTTTGTAGTGGTAGTTTTGTTATTTGTCTTCTTGTTAGAAGTATTTTAGAAATGTTTTTCTGTATAGAAAAATATATAAAAGTATATATGTATTTAATGATAAATGTTGTAATATTTCTCGTTTAATTATGATTAATTGAGAGATTCAACGACCCGGGTAATCAGCAAGAATAACGGATCGAGTATTCGAATCCGCAGAAATTCATGTTTTATTGATTTTTATGTCAATGATGTCCACATATATCCACGTTATTTAAAGATATAGCTACAAAAGGATTATTACATTAATTTTATTGTATTTCAATATATAGTGTATATAATACATGATATTAATATTGTTTTGAAAAAGTTATACGGTAAGGAATAATATATAAGCACAAAAGAAGCTTTTTCCAAGCTGAGAGCACCATTAAAATTGAGCATCCACTCATGACCCACCTTTCTAGTTGAGGTTTTACCAGTAAAGGTAAGGTTTTGCGGTGGAGGTTGATCTATATTAACAAAAGGTCCTAAGAAAAATTAAAATACTCTTTTCTTAAAGTTTATGTTAAAGTTCATAGACAATTATTATAAAAGTAAGTGTGAGGTTATTCTACAAAGTGTATTTTTGCTATAAAGTGTGAGAAGACACAATAAACCTAAAAAAGTCACAAAAAAATTAATATCTCACAATCTAAATCGAATTTTAAAAAAGTACTTCGGAACCTCTTTTCCTCTCGTTGTCCTCTTTTAGAAAAAAAATAAAAAAATAATTTTTTTTATTGTATCTTTATATGACACAATGACGTCATTATGTCTTTTATATTGACACAATGACGTCATTCTGTCTTTCATAATGACACAATGAAGTAATTGTGTCTTTCATAAATGACACAATAAAAAAATGTTAATTTTTTTATTTTTTTTTTTAATTTTTCATTTATTTTCTTTCTTAGTGATGACAACTAGGGAAACAAAAGCTCCGAATTGCTTTTTTGAAATTCGATTTAGATTGTGAGATATAATTTTTTAGTGTCTTTTTTTGACTCATTGTGTCTTCTCACACTTTGTAGCAAAAATACACTTTGTATTTTAACTTTTTTCTAAAAGTAATTTATGAAAAAGCTCTTTTTTAATATAAGAGTTTGAAGGGGTTTTTTTTTTCCTTCTAATTTCAATAGTTATATTAGATGTCTTTTTTATGTAATGTAAAGACTATGTAACACATTACTTTAACCTAATGAAATCCAAATCTTGATTGAGAGCATGGAATCAGTTGAGATAGTCTGATCCATCCATTGTTTAGGTTGGTTCTTGATCATTTAAATTGGTGATTTTGTCTAAATAATTTATTGATTCTAGCATTCCGCACTGCAAACATAGTTTCTTTGACGTTGGAGTCTTCTTCAGATCTTGTTTTGTTCTTTGAATTTATGTGGGAAATTCAATAACTCTAATCATGTTTATTGTGTATAGGAATATTTACAATTCGTATGGTGTCACCAGCCCTTTAATAATTATTGAAGATGAAGGACAAAACAATTAGCACGGATCTAAAGGACATCTTTTGTATTTTACTTGTCTTTGACCATGAGAACTTGCTATGTAAAATTCTAGGGGCTTTACTAACAACCTTTTAACCAATGAGGTCAGATAAAACATAACTTGTTAGATATATAGTTATTTAAAGCTTAAATGTAGAAAACGAATGAAATTTGGATTTAACACGATAACTCTTCTAAATGCATTCAATACCAACGAGTAATCCTCTTAAAGTTGTGATGGAGTGTGCGGTGTTTGTTGGTTGTTGAGTTCTTACAAAGAGAAAAGTGATTTTGATTCAACAAAAAAAAGTATTATTTTATTCTAACAAAAGTGTTTTTGATTCGACTTCTATGCATAAAAGGTTGAAATAAAAAGATAACTACTATATAGATATTACGTAAAAAAGACAGTGTGGTATATTATTTGGGTGATTTAGATGATGCAAATCTTAAAAAGACTGGTTGGAGAAATAGTAAGCAATATTATAAAGACATTGCATGATTTGACTTCTATAGGTTTGTTTTGTTTTATATGTTATCTTGTGGTTCAGGTGTATTAAGTAAGCACTACTATATTTAATCTAAGTGCAAAATATTCATGACATATAGGGAAAAAACAAAGAGGTTTCGTCATTGATTTTAAAAATATGGTACATATATGTATAATGATTTTTATTTCCTCTCAAAAACCAAAAAACTTACACTCGTTTATATTTTTAAGATTTAAATTTAACCTTCCGCTATCCGGTTAGTTGATTTGCTTAATCACTTTATATCTTTTCAATTAAACCATTGTGCACTTTGTGTATTTTAGGTGAATCAAACAAACTTATAACTTTTTTATTCAAATAAGAGTGAATCGTTGTTTTTCTTTATGTGTTTTGATCACATTTGTTATTTTCATTAAAAATATCTTTTTTTTTGCATTTGGCTCCCAAGGTTTTAAAAATTATCATTTTTATTCAAACAAGCTAACTCCGTTAAATTTAAAATATTAAATCATCTATCATTAAAAGGGGTAATTATATAATTTTGCATATAAGGACAAAATTCTAATTTATGTTAACGTATTGATGTTAAAATTCCATTCACGTGTTATATTTCTATTCACGAAACATAAATCGGACATTTCATTTTCAAACCTTTCAACATAACTGAATCACGAAATTGTTGGCTTCATCGGTGGGGGAGGAAAATGGACCTTGTTTTTTGTGGCAGTCGGAAACCCATTGCAAAGGGGTTGTACAATAGAGACCATCGCCTTCTAGTGGCCATCTCCCTTATAATTTATGATTATGATTATGTAATCAAGCAATTTTATTTTGTAATTTAAAGGATAAAATATTTTGTCAATTTACATGTTTAACAATTTAAATTAATAAAGTTGACTTTTTTGTATGAAAATGATAATATTTTAAAACCTTGAGGAGACAGGTGTAAAAAAAAATCTTTTTTGAATAAAAATAACAAATGTGACAAACCCATAAGAAGGAAAATGAAAATTCATTTTTTAAATAATAAACAAAACAGGACTGCTGTTACATAAACTTTATCGTCCACATTTGAGGATATGACCTCGGAATATGGATAAGTAGATATATATTTCAAACATTAAATAACTAGAAACCAAATAAATAGTTTTTAGTTTTTTTTTTTAATCATGGAAGGGATAACAGAAAGGAACATTAGAGTGACGAAGGCATACGAATGAGAATCAACTATGCATTAAAATGTAAGCCAAGAGCTAAAAATTGTTACTTTCGTTTCAATTGTTTAATAGTTCTCGTTTAATATACATGTATTGATGTAAGGTATGATACCCTATCCATATTGTCCAACAACATGGGTCTTAGAAAAGGTGCAATGTGAATCCCTATAAGGTATGATACTCTATCCATATTGTCCAACAACCATGTTTGGTTTTACTACAAGATCATAAAAGTAGCTATTTTTCTGGTGATATATACTTCTATAGTTATGTTTGAATCCTTCTACTCTTATGGTTATTACAATGCGAAACTTTGATCGCGCATATGACATATGGTTTTGCTCGCATATCAGGGTTTTTTTTATAAAATGCCAACTTAAATGTATGCGACACGTGACCACAACCATGCATGTATCAACTTTGTACTCGTGTATCGTCATCAAATGCTTCTTTTTCAACAAAGCTTTATGATACACAATCACAACTCACATATGCACTTCATCTTTGTCAGAATTCAATGCTCTGTTTATTCTACCTATTGTTCTTAGTGTAGAATTGTTTGTTTGAATCATGATTTTTTACTAATAAATAAACTAACAATAAAATTTAAGACAAATATTTTAGATGTAAAATAGTCATACGTTTAACCAATATAAATATTGCAAGTGAAACTAAATGGAGTAATGATGTCTACTTATTATTGTTTTAGTTGTATTTCTCTACCACCGATGATATTATATGAAGATAATATTGATGTGTTATTACGAATTTTTGTTAAGATTAGGTTATTTTTGAATTTTAGAGTGGTTTTTACGTTTGTTTTTAGGTTGTTTTTTATTTTAGGTATTCTGGTATCTTAACCAGCGGATGTGCGCGATGTGACAAAGAAAGAAGTGTGTTCCGCTAGTTGAAGCAGCAGAAGTGGTGGAAAAGTAATCTTCCGTTGGTTGAACTAGCCACATTTTTTTCTCTGTCTTCATGAATTTTTTTCTGTCTTCATGAATTTTTTTCTGTCTTCATGAATTTTTTTTCATAGTTTAAATGCATGCAATTACTAATATCTACTGGCAAAAATAAATTATTTATTTTATGAAAATAATTTCTTCTTTACCTAAAGATGGAAAAAAAAACAGATGCGTTTTGTAAGAAATAAAAGATAAAATAATAGCATTTCCACTAGCTTCTTGCATCTCTTTACGATCAACTAGATCTTAGACTCATCCATTGACTAAACACAACTTACCTCGATTGTTACGTATTGTTGCAACATATCTGGGTTAAAATGCAATCAATGTTTTGGGTAGTTTTATTTTATTTATTTCATGAAAATTATTTTAAAAAATATTTTGTGTTATGTAATTTATACAAGTATTGGTCCTTGCATGCACCTAAACTAAAACTAATGCTTGTAAACTAATAACGTGACACATCCGCTATCTCAACTAGCAGAAGACAAAGAAAAGAATGTGATCTGCTAGTTTAACAAATGGAAGGCAACTTTTCCACCACTTCCGCTATCTCAACTAGCGGTGTTTTACAAATAACCTATTTTAAAAAAAAATTCCGTTGTTTAACTATGTATTCATTGTTTAGGAGGAAATGGAGGTTACGATGGGTTTCTTGTAAAGAAATGACATGAACAACCACGCCTGCCATGACATATTGTTCCTATCATAAACTAGCATACTTAATAAACCTATAGATTTTACCATTTTACTATTCAACAAATATGTTTTTTGAAAAGAAAAAAAAATAATAAAAAATAAAAAAATATGTGATTAATATGTGATTAATACTACCTAACATCGTTATGTTAAATGTTATTGCTAGTCAAACATCCTTGTCTTATGCAACGTTAAGTATGTACGTATTGTATTCTGACCTTACTAAATTATGTTTTTAACAATCAATTTAACAATACAAAGCAACTTTGGGAACGTCATGTGGTTTGGATATATATGTTGCATATATTGCCGCAAGAAGAGGCGTGTGTGGGAAAAGACATGAACTAAGCACTTTTACTAGGTTTGTATACAATCCTACTTTGCTAAGGTATGTAGCCTCATTAAAGTTTTCATTTTGGGTATTTCCCACTAATGCCTCTCTATATGAGAATACATGTATTATAAAGAAAGCATCAGTCACCAGATTATTTAGGCATATTATGTTAGATATTTTAGTTTGATTGTATTAACTAATTAACAATGTAATTATAATAATCATCAAATAAGTTAGGAGGCCGGTGTGGAGTGCACGCTTTTTTGATTGTATTATGATCTTCGAAATTGAAAACTTTCTTAGTGGCGAAGCCCCTAAGCAACGGGGGTCCTGGGGCAGCGCCCCTGGGAGCGAGGTCCAAGGGACAGAGCCCCCTGGTTGGGGTCGAGTTGTGAAATTAGAGGTAAACATGTGAAATTAGAGGGTAAACATTGCTTTATCAAAAATGCACTAGAATTTGATTTTCCCGAAATTTCACATGTGAAATTAGAGGGTAAAACGTGTAAATTTCGATATGAAAAGTGCCGGAGGCAATTTTCATCCCTTCCCTGCAAATGTTTATTTCGAATCAATTTATGATAATTCTTGTTTTCTGTGTTCACGGATTCTCACGCACCTGTCATACTTGTTCTTGAATTGAGTTTTATACGATTGAAGATTTGATGTAAACCCAAATAGTTTCAATCTGATAGCGTTTCGTGACTCTCAATTTATCACAGTAATCCTCTACATATTCCCATGTTAATGCTTTTACCTTATCGAGATATCAAGACATACGAAAACAGACATCATGTATGATGTAATGTTGACAAGGTTCAAATGCTTAGAAATAGTTTATTCACTAGTCCATAGCTAGTGTGGTATTTTTGTATTGTGTATTTAATTCTTTTAAGAGGTTAACGTGAACAAAAGCAATAGAAATTCTATGGTCATAATACGAGTGATAATTACTATATAGAAAAAATGGATAAAGATCAAAATATTAACCCTTATTTATTGCGATATCCTGCTAACACAACTAGTGGTTCACAACAATTCACATCGTCACTGTAAGTTAGTGTTACTGTGCTATAACTAGTGATCCACAACGAACATTAGTGTAATTTGTATAAATATAACATTATACAAAAACTTAATAAGGATTTAAAGAAAGAATGAATTGTTTAAAGAGTAAATTGTAATTTTCGTCCCTGTGGTTTGGTAAAATTGTCACTTTCATCCAATAGTTTATTTTTTCGCATCTGGGTATCTGTGGTTTACAAATTTTGTCATATTCACCCAGTTCGTTAACTCCATCCAACATTCTCCGTTAAATGAAGGGTATATTGGTCATTTTACATATATGTTTTATTTTTCTATTTTTTTAAACCCCATTTAATATATCCCCTTTAAATAAATTGCTATTTTAGTCCCTGTGGTTTGGACATGTTTGTCAATTCAGTCCAAAAATCCCACCACCTTAGCATAAAACACCATATCACCACCACCCGTGATGGAACCACCATGTAATGTAGGGTACAAATAACCCACACAAGACCGGGTACCCGAACCCGAAAGCCCGCCCATGTGGGCGGAACGGGTAAGCCAGCAGGACATGTGCCCCACATTTAATTACATCGGAATCACCCCAATCATAACCGATAATTCAGTAACGGTCGGAGAATATAAAAGGTAATGGATTTGTCGGGGAATAATCCCTGTAAATCAGCACACGATTGCAGCAGGCAAACACTATAAATACCAGGTAAGGAGGATCGAGATCAGGGCCGGCTTAACGTTTTTGGAGGCCCAAAGCGAACAAAAAATATGAGGCCCTCAAAAGATTATTTATATAAACCCTCCTCCTTTATCCGGGCTTGGGACCGGCAAAAATAAGCTAATAAGTTTACAATTGGCGGAGTTAAAAATTTTTTTAAGTTATTTATTGTGCTTGTATAATCATATTTAGATTAGAAAATGGCTCAAAAGCTCAAGAAATACCAAAAAGTACCTGACTCATGTTCTTCATGGATGGAAAATATATCAGCAATTTCTTTATCATCTTCATTATCATATTGGAAAGATAGGTTATTATGTCTACTTTTACATGGAGAGGTCTCTGCTGGCACCCATTCTTCTGGTCTTTCCGATCGCTCACTGAAAAATAATCAGATACAAGGGAAATATAATATTAATGTTAGTGGCTCTTTCACTTTTTGTGCCATAAATATTTAACAACAAACTTCCTTAGAAAGATAGAAAACAGTATCATACAGAGGAATAGATATAAATGGCCACCGCTTGTCTTGTGCATAAGCATCTAGAAGCAACAATGCATATTGAAGCACTGTAAGCAAGGCCTCCCAAAAAGTGATAACCTTCGGACCCCATACCTGTAAATTGAGACATTGTAGAAAACTTTAGACCAAACTGAACCCAAAAAGAGACACATATTCAACAAACATAATCTGAATTCACCTCCAATATTATGTACAACCAAATATATGCCCAAAAGGACCAAAACAGCTCCACTATCCAAACTCCCAAATCCAAAATCTTCTTCAATTCTCCAGCTTTTGGAACCACAACACAAACGGCATGGATCGGAAACAGATCAAATGCAGCAGAACCAACAAGTGTCCCAGGGCCTAAACCTATCAATTCAAAGAGATTTCACAAACTGAAATCAATTTCAAGGTTTCAATATGCAAATGATTATGTCACATAAACTGAATCAACTACTAACCTCCAGCACAGAGTTCACCAATATTCCGAATCGCGTCAATGGTAGCCAAAGAGATCTGCGGAAAGCTAGTTCCAAAATCCAGCAGAGATATATCCGCAATTGTAAAGTTCCACACCTTCTCATGCTTAACAATTTTCGTATTACTAACAGTATCTACCTTCACCACCGTTCGAGTCTGCTGAACAACGTGCTCCATCGATCGGAAAAACCTCGCAGTTATCGCCGATAATCCAATGAAACAATAAGCAAGCGCCACAAAATACAAAAACGTACGAACTCCATCACCGAGTGAAGTTTCACCACGAAGAAGAAATTAGCTCTCACATGAACCCTCCGCCATGAAGTCGGTAAATAATATTATCTCCAACAGCTACCGTATTATCACTACGCTTAAAAGCAATTTCCGTAAATAATATTACTTCCATAAGATCTGTTGAATCTATTGAAGATCATAATCCATAAACCCTACATGAAGATGAACAATTGTTAGTATTTCACAATTAAATCAATCATCAATCATTTAATCATCATTATCGATAATTGATGACGGGCACAACTCAGAAGGGCACAGTTGGACAGAACTACTCGCAGAGAATCGTACTTGAAGGCTTGAAGCTGTGACGCTTGATGATCTCGAGAGTCAGCGTGAAACCGAAATTAAAAGTCGTCTGTGAAGATCGATGCTCATTGGGGTTTGGGGAAGCTGTGCCGCTTGGTCTGAAGTCTGAACCAAGAATGAAGATGAAGTGCAGAAGTGGAAACGTCGACGGTCGATGGAACATCTAATACCAATGGAACATGGGCCAAAAATCAAAAAATGGAGGCCCTTTGATTGTGGGAGGCCCAAAGCCCTAGCATTGGGCAATAATACTGTTGGGCCGGCCCTGATCGAGATCCTCACAAAAGAATACACACAAAAGCTCCCCCTTAATTATTCCTATCACATATTTCCATTCAACCAATACTTACTCTCACGCCGGAGGGTCGTTCCAGGGATATTTCCCTCTTAGAACGCCTTAACTGGTGTTGTTTTCATTGTGCGTAGGTGTGAAGCTTCAGAGAGCATTGGTAAATCGAAGTTCAACAAGACCGGAACCATCTAGAGTTGGACCTCGTATTTACACACCACACCACCACCACGCCGCAAAACTACCACCGCTCAATCAGAACCACCAAATCATCACCACCACCCTATCATAAAACCTCCAACACCACACCAGACGGGCACCACCACCACACATTAGATCTCCACCACCACACATTAGATCTCCGCCATCACACACTAGATCACCACCACCATGTAGACCCTAGAAACAAACTGTTAATCTCAAACTTATAACAAACCCCTTTGAAAACGTATATGGAACCCTTGAAAACGAGTATTGTAGAGGTATTAGTAGGGTTTGACATGCATTTTCGAAGTAGTATGTTACAAGTCCAATATTGATTGTCGATTTTTAGGGTTTACATGGTAGCGACGATCCAATGTGCGTGGTGGTGGTGGGCGCTCTGGTGTGGTGTTGGCGGCTTTGTGATAGGGCGGTGGTGGTGGTTCGGTGGTTCTTGTGACGGGTAGTGATGTGGTGGTTATTTTTGGACTAAATTGGCAAATACGCTCAAACCACAGGGACTAAATAGCAATGTATTTAAAGAGTATATATTAAATCAGGTTTAAAAAAAAGAAAAATAAAACATATATGTAAAATGACCAATATACCCCTCATTTAACGAAAATTTTGGATGAAGTTAACGGACTGGATGAATATGACAAGATTTGTAAACCACAGGGACCCAGATGCGAAAAACAAACTATTGGATTAAAGTGGCAATTTTCACCAAACCACAGGGACGAAAATGGCAATTTACTCTAGTTTAAAAAAATGATGAAGATTTTTCTGTAAAAAGAAAGAAGTCTGGGGGGGGTCGTTACATTGGTTGTGCAGCATGGTGTAAGTAGGGGTGCAGACGAACCGAGCCAAGCCCAAGCTCGTATAGGCTCGTAGCTCGACTCGTGATGACTTAGGAGAGCTCGAGTTCGGCTCGTTTCAAGCTTTATTTTTAAAGCTCAAGTTCAGCTCGACAAATAATTTTTCAAGCTTGAGCTCGGATCCGGCTATGCTCGGCTCATTTATTTATTTAAATATTATTTTTAATATTTTTATATTTAATTTTCATAAATATTTATAATTATGTATTTTATATATAACATTATAAATGTTATTTAATTGGTTTTTATCATAACTTTATATATAATAAATATTATTTATATAATATATTTAGTAGTTTAAATAGAAAAATATAAATAAAAAGCTCGTTTAGGCTCATGAGCCGGGTTGAGCACGTTACGTGAAGCTCGGGCTCGATAATTAATTGAGCTTTTTCAAGCTCGAGTTCAGCTCGGGCTTGATAAACCTCGTTTCAAGTTTTCTATCAATCAAATCTCGAGTAGCTCGCGAGCGGCTCGGCTCGATTGTACCTCTAGGTGTAAGTGTTTGTTATACTGGTCCTTACAACATATTTATGATGTAAATATTCGTTACAATTAACATGTTATCATAACGAAAAAAAAAAAAAAACTTTACCCAAAGATACATCTATGTATGTGAGTGGATATTATGGGGATATTAATACGATCTCAAACACTAATAATGCGCATTAAGATTCATTTTTTTATGTTAGATGTCATGAATACATGTAGCCATTATGTTTTCCTAAAATACTTGCATCATTTGATAATTAAAACCATTTCATAACATTACTTGCATGAGTAGCAGGTCCATACAACGTGCTTCTAAATACGTTCTATATATTTGGCTTGTCTTTTTCATTAACAAACCTCTGTTACATTTCGATCTCTCTTTGTATGTGTCATATGAATGTTTTAGTGATATTTATTGTCAAACTTTTGTGCTCAAAAATAACAGAGCAAAATATTATGTTGTCATATTTATCTATTATACACAAAGAAAATGATATTACATGACATGAATTCACAAATATACTATACTAGCTTTAGTAAAGACGTGTACTATACGGGTTAAATAAAAAATATTAAATAGAATGAAATTTATTAATTATAAATAATGTTCTAAAATAAGATATGATTGAAATCTTTCTTATAATAAATAAAATAAAAATTTTATTTCAAAACAAACCATTTTAAAAAATGTCATACTTAAAAAAAATTATTATACCTCTCAATTTTAATTATTTTTTGTTTACGAAAATTTTACTTTTTAAAAACACCAATTATAAAATCTTGTGTATTTTAAAAAAGTTTGATCTTCAAAAACATTTTCTAATTTTATGAAAAATTATTTTTTAGAAATAACATTAGTAAAAGATCTCTTTCTTAATTTATTAAAAAAATATTTTAATCTAAAAAATTAAATAATATTATTAGTAATTAATGTAATTATTAAATAAGAGATAGAAGCATGAAAAAATTGATAAAAATAAATATGGTGTTGACATGTGTCCTTCTACATACACTTTTATTAGAACAGGAAGATAAGTGTAAAGAACGTATGAGAATGATAAACAAGTGAAAAGGTGATACCCAACTATGAGTCATATATCATCAATCATTAAGGTTCTTCTGATTTAAACAAAGCCGAATACACAAGCAAAAGCATATATCATCAGGGGCGGTGGATTAGCCCCCCCCTCTTTTCTTCGTCAGTAGTGTTAAATTTTAGTCCGTTATTTTAAATTTTTGGTTCGGTAATGTAAAGTTTATATAAATATCGAGTTCGCTCACCCCCTAAAAAAATTAATTTCGACCCGGCATCATACGGAAGTGTTCAAACTCTACAACTGAATATCATATGAAATTAAGGCTTTTCCGATTGAAAAAAAGCTTGATACGCGAGCAAAAGCATAAGCATGACATTAAAGGTATATGGCATAACATGTCTACCGAAGTGAAACAGTTTTTTCAATTGGCTAAAAATGAATATTTTTGTGATATTCTCTTCTTTTTATCTTGCAAACCAAAGTTTTGAGTAAGATTTTCTTTTTATCTTGGAAACCAAAGTTTTGAGTAAGATTTTCTTTTTATCTTGGAAACCAAAGTTTTGAGTAAGATCTTATCTAATGGATTAAAAGGCAAACTAAGTTAATGATATGCGATATGAGAATCTAGAACGAAAGGATCAATCACTTTCAACATGATGTTGAGAAGTGTCGTATTTGTGCATCCCTCCAAAACAAAATGGGAACAAAATTACTGCTTTTCAACCAAAGGTCAAAGTATATAGTCTTTTGCATTAGCTTCAACAACGTTATTGACGATAAATCGAGACCATATATAAGAAAACAACGATGTTTGATATGCATACTATTGAAAAAGGTAGCTAATTAACCGGAGGATTAAGAGCCCAAAACCCTTGTTAGTTTCGTTAATGTTTGATTATATTTTTAATTGTTGTTTCTATAAGAATGGCCCCAAAAGGAACTTCATGCGATATCATACTTGTTGGAACCTTTTAAGGCGTTAGCATGGTTCACATGGTGGTAACTTTGTGCGTAATATAGCACATATATACTATAACCTTTTTATAATAGTTTTAACTCTGCTTTCTATTAATCGATCATTTTATACTTAAACCTTGCATCATACGAACCGTCGCTCTCATCATATAATATTTCTCTTTAGGATCACATAAACAAGATTTTTCTTAACAGTTAGGTATTAAATTTTGAAATATTAAAATGCCGTATGAATTATATTGCAAATAACAATTCAATGAGCCATTAATGAAGATAAGAAATTATTTCAAAGTATAATTGACATCTTTCTGTGGGCTATAGGGACCAATCATAACGATTGACTTTACAATGAAAGCTGACCTTTTAAGCCAAAAATTGAAATATATATAGGAAAAAAAGTGCTTGCAAACGCAGACTCTAAAATTCATCTCATCAAGTTATGGGCGACTAGTAAAGCCAAAATAAAAGGAAAAACAAAAGTCGATCAATATGATAAAGTAAAATGAGCAATTGAGGTGAAGCTAACAAAATTGAGATTAACCATAGACGAGGTAAATTCTAATGTCATTATCTATTTGCATATCGATATGATATAAAATACACATGTAGCTTTATTATTTTATATGATTTCATAACTTTCAAATTAACGTGTCTTTTTTCTTCTTAATTCTACCTATGTGTTTTAGTGTTATCATGAATCTTGATGTATTGTTTGTCATATTTTCCTTTCTTGTTTGATGATTTTCTTAAGCTTCATTTGTTTAATTACTTTTGTTTTTTTTATCAAAAAAAGTTTTTTTTTACCACATCTAGGTTTCTAATATTTTGAAAAGTTGTCGTTTTCATTCGAAATGTTAATTTCATTAATTTAAAATGTTAAATTGAAAAAAGTATGTAACTTTGCATATAAAATTAAAATTCTAATTTATTTTATATATTTCTATTATAATTTCATTCATGTATTATTGTTCCATTCACAAAATTTACATTGGACATTTCACCTTTTCATCTTCGAACAATTTTATCATCAACTGAATCGGAATCGCAAGATTGTCAGCTTCATTGGTCGGGGGAAGTAGATGGTACTGTTTTCTAGTGGTGGTTTGAAATCCATTCGTAAGAGGTTGTATGATTGTAACATCCTGTTTTAATGTGTGAAATAAAAGATTCAAAATTATAATTTAAATATTCTTATGCGAGCAAGTAACGGGGTAAACTCGTCAATTGAAACATGGCGTGTCTAATTGAGTGTCAAGTATTATAACCTATGTAAGTTGGAAAAAAATAAAATAATAATAATAATAATAATAATAATAATAATAATAATAATAATAATAATAATAATAATAATAATAATATAATAATAATAAATTATACTTGGTGGTGTGTTGCCACGTTTGTGGTAAACAAAAATAATAATAAAATATTTTTTGTTATATCATCCCAATTAAAAAAAAGGCGGTATGTGTATATAATAAATTAATATAGGTGGTAAAATGTGTAAATCTTCTTTTTGAGGACTCAATGACGGTTAAAAAGAATATGTGTATATATATTTTGCATTTTAGAGATTGTTGGGTATCAACAAAAGAAAACAGAACTAGGAAAATTTAGAAACATATATTTATTGAAATAGGTATAGATGCGAGATTTTGAGTAAGCAAACGTCAGAGTTATTGACGGTTTTGATCATAACAATTTACTGGTTATATGGTATACTCAAGTTAGCGATACAACAAGTAAGTACACTGACCCGTAATTAATTTTTATTACAAGTTTAATTACATGATATATGTTTTATTTATTATAAGTTTGTATGAATTATGTGGAGATGAAACATGTTTAAATACATGTTATATATGTTTATTATTATGATAAACATGATTAGGGGATAAATGATTTATATGATTACAGGTCCAAGTATGTGAACTGATGGATTTAATATATGTAAAGATTTCGGGTGTTGAAATCCCAAGGGGTTTGGATGTGGAACTCCACATATATAGAAAAGAGAAGTTAAATATATATAAGGATTTCGGGTGTTGAAATCCCAAGGGTTCGGGTGTTGAACTTCACATATATAAAAAGATGAGTTAATAATTCTCAAGTGTTAAAAATAAACCCACAAGGAATTAGGATGTTGAATTCCTAAGAAGCAATAAGAATTATAAATGATACAAGAGATATTTAGGAAAAATTTAAAAATTTAACCCTAAATTAGAGCACATCTTTTTTTAAAAATTAAATCATACATGATATTTATTCTTTCTTCAAATAATTAATCAATAAAATTGTAGAAATCATTTATGATTTTCTTCATCTATGAAAATCGATTCCTTGATTGTGTGTTTTCATTAAATAATCGGTTTATATTCAAATATTGACAAAAGTTACGGGATTTTTTCATCGACGTCTCTCCAATTTTAAGGAATTCATGGGTATCTTTTTTTGAAAATGAAATAATACCCGATTTTAAAATATTTCTCAACTATCTCAGCTTTTCGATCATCACGATTTGTCTTTATAAAATCTGACGATATCGCCTTCGACAGACTTCATCAACATTCTCATTTTGACTTCGGTTTCATCAAGTTTTCTTCAACAAAAGGTATTTGTTTTTTGTTATATTTGAGCTTTCATCCTCTACTATTATGATTTAACCTATCATTATCTACAATTGGGTTTTTGAATTAATATTATTTTACTTTTATTTTTTTGATTTGAAGATGATCTACTTTAACAATTCATATATGAAGAGGTGTTACATGCTTCTACTTTTTATATTTCTTTATTTTTTTGTGTATACTGTCATATTATTATTATGTTTGATTGGAATTCGTTTGATATGTGCAAATTGTTTTGATATATGTGGAAGTAATATTGAAAATCATACTTTTATTTCACGGTTAACTTTGACATCTTCAGACAAAATGATTTCTTTTAAATTAAAAAAAAGTTCCCGTTAGGAGTGTGTTTTGAAATGACAATAAACAAGAGCCAAGGACAATCACCATCAAAAGTTGGTTTGTTTTTAAACAGTGATCATGGTCAGCTCTATGTTTATCTCGAGTTAAAAGTAGACAAAGATTAAAACTATTAATATCAGATAATGATGAAAAAATCACCAACAAAACATCAAATGTTGTATACAAATAAATTTTGAATGTTGATGAATTTGAAATATTATTTTTTATGTTTAATTTAATTGTTTTTTTACTTAAAGTTCTTATTTATAAGTTTATTTCATTCCATATTATATACTATTTAGACATATAAATATTAATAGAGAAAACTAACTAATATTAGTTGTTATTAATGTTAAAAAATATTCATAAAAGTTCATATACAAAGTATTATAAAAAACATTATAACTTATGAATATTTTTTAAACAAAAACAAAATATTTGGATTAAACCCGTGTATTATACAGGCCTTTAGCCTAGTTTGTTACACGGGAGTAAATATAATTGGAGGATGTGGAGAAAGGACGTATGATATCGTTGATCTTTACCATATTTAGATATGGAAATATGAAATAGAAGAACCACCGTTGTTACTTGGTAGGAATCATATCTCTCGAAGAGCGGTTCCCTTTGGAGTGTTGGGGATTTTATAATCACCTAATATCTTGTGTCGATATACGCTATTTTTTATTAAATGATAAAAGCTAATGGTTTTTTAGTGTTTTACAGTGGCTTGTTTTAAAATCAAATTTATGTTAAAACGAATCTCAAAATTACTATGCCATAATGGCACTAAAAAATAAGTATGTTGTAATGTTTATATTAGTAGTGGCGGAGCTTGAATTTTCCGTAAGGGAGACGGAGGCGAACTTAATATTTATATAAAAATTTACATTACCGGTTAAAAAATTTACACTATTGGATAAAATTTAACACTGCTGAATAAAAAATAGCCCCCCACCCCCGTCCCTATGATGCTAGGCCAATGTATATTTGTAACTTAAAAAGACACCGCATGACATATTTAATATCTAGTATAATAGTATAAATATATGTCTTGCGTAATTTACATAATTTTAATAAAAAGTTTGTTAGTGATCAAATTATTTTTAAACTTTTTGAATGAAAGTAGTTTAGAATATAACATGAATTTTTTCGAATATTATTTGTGTTTTTGACAGCATAAAGGTAACATTATTATTTGACACATTTGTTCCTATCAAATTTGCATGAGTAATTAAAAAATAGAATAGGGTGCTGGATCGTATAGAATCGGAATTGCCCTTTGTTGTTAAAGATTGAGTCGAAGAATTTCGGGGCCAAACCCTTTAGGTTTTATAACTCTTGGCTTAACAGGGATGGTTTAGAGAAGGTGGTGCAGGATTCGCTGGCTGGGGAGTTCGCGTCAAGTAGGCCGGATATCAATATGTTGCGCATGTTCAGAAGACTAAGGAGTAAGATTAAAGAGTGGCATGGTTTATAACTCAAGTGTGAAAAGAAGAGGAAGATAGTCTTAGAGCTGAGATTGTGGAATTGGAACGTATCCTGGAAACGCGCGATTTGTCTGAAGCTGAAATGTGGGTTTTAGAAGAAGCTACTAAGAGATTGAAAGAACCGGATAATTTAAGAGTCGACATTTGAAGCAAAAAGCCAGGGTCAGGTGGGCAAAAGACCGGGACGCGAACTCATCATTTTTCATGGTGTAATTAATTCGAGGAGGATCGCTAACACGATTCCAGGTTTGTACATTAAGGGTGAATGGGTGACGAGGCCGCAAACGATAAAGTGTGAAGCTCGTCGGTTTTTCAAAGAGAAATTTGTAGAGGAATTAAAGATGCGGCCTAATCTTATGGTGCATGATGTTAAGAAGCTGGATAGGGAGGCGTCCGAACAGATTATTGCTCCTTTTCTAGAAAATGAGATTAAAGAAGCTGTTTGGGAGTGTGGGAGTGATAAAGCGCCCGGGCTGGACGGATTTAATTTTCGTTTTATCAAGAAGTTCTGGCACTTGTTCGCTGGTAAGTTATTGGAGGTCTGTAAGGCGTTTGAGGATACGGGGGTTATTAGTAGGGGGTGGGGTCTTCCTTTATTACTTTAGTGCCAAAAGTAAACGACCCGGTGGAATTGGGTGAGTATAGAGCTATTAATTTGATTGGCGTCGTCAGTAAAGTTATTTCAAAAGTGCTAGCTAATCGTTTAAGGAAGGTGATTGATGGGTTGATATCAGAAACGCAATCGGCTTTCATAGCAGGGAGGTATATTCTGGATGGTCCATTGATTATTAGTGAGCTTCTCTCCTGGGCCAGAAAAAGTAAAAGGGAGCTATTTATGTTCAAAATTGATTTCGCTAAAGCTTATGATAATGTCAACTGGGAATTTTTGCTGTCGATTATGAGACAGATGAGGTTTCCCGAAAAGTGGTGTATGTGGATAAAGGGTGTCTTAGTTTCGGCCAGGTCGTCTGTTTTGGTGAACGGTTCACCGACGTTTGAGTTTTCTTGTGAGAAGGGGGTGCGGCAAGGTGATCCTATGTCTCCTTTCTTATTTATTATTGTTATGGAAGCTTTCGCGGGTATGATGAGAAAGGTTTGTGAGGTTGGCGCGTTTGATGGTATTCGGCTCCCTAAGAACGGGTTAGTTTTGTCCCATTTGCTATATGCCGACGATGCTATGATTATGGGAGAGTGGTCGGAGAACAATTGCGGTACATTGCGAAGATTACTAAGGGTCTTTCACTTGTGCTCGGGCCTTAGTATAAATATTAATAAGTCTACTTTGTTTGGAGTGAAGAAGGAAGTAGACGAGGTGGTTGCCATGGCTCAGTCTCTTGGTTGTCGCTTGGGGGTTACTCCTTTTACATATCTTGGCATTACTGTGGGTGCCAATATGGGTAGGATTAACAACTGGGAGCGGTGATCAAGGTTTTTACTACTCGGCTATTGAAATGGAAATCCAAAGTGCTATCGATTGGTGGTCGGTTGGTCTTGATAAAATCTGTGTTGGAAAGTATCCCGTCTTATTATTTTGCCTTATATAAGGCCCCATCGACTATCATTATGAAATTAGAGGCGCTGATTAAAAGATTCTTGTGGGGTGGAGACCCGGATGTTAGGAAGGTGCATTGGGTAGCTTGGGATAAGGTTGCGATGCCCAAGAAATATGGAGGGTTAGGTCTTAGTCGATTGGAAGATAGTAATAATGCGTTCCTTTTAAAATGGTTATGGAGGTATAGGGTGGCAGGTGATGCTATGTGGCGTAAAGTGATTGATTCCTTACATGGTTCGGTTAGACAATGGGAGACTTATCCAGCGAAAACTAGTCTCTCGGGTACGTGGTCCAAGTTGGTTAAGAATGGTTTTAAAGTCAAGGTGGGTGATTCCATAGGTGCGTATATGTTTCGGGCAGTGTGGGAAATGGGTTGGCGATTAAGTTTTGGATGGATCCTTGGATTTCTAAAGTGCCATTGAAGGTGATGTTCCCGAATTTGTTCCGGATAGAGGCCAATAAATGGTGTAGTGTCGCTGACAGGATTGGGGGGCCTGATGGGGATGGTCCGATTTGTTGGGCTTGGAGGAACTACCCGGCTGCGCAACAAGAGGTTACCGAATTAATAGAGTGTCACAGGTTATTGCATGGTCAACTATTTTTGGATCATCCGGATACTTGGGCATGGCATGATCGAGGCCCAATTGTTTTCTCCGTCCACGAAGCGAAGCAATGGATGGTGGATAATCGGTTGGCTGGGTTGAATATGGATTCTGTCTTTTCGTGGTGTAAGTGGCTTCCCCTGAAGTGCAATGTCTTTATGTGGCGTCTCCTGTTAGATAGAATCCCTACAAAAGTGGCGCTTAATAGAAGGAATATTTTGCATGGCGAAAATATGTGTGATATTTGCAGGATTGATGAGGAGAGTGCGGATCATATGTTCACTAGTTGCGGTCTGGCTATAGGTACGTGGCAGGGTATTGCTCAGTGGGTTAAACTCCCGCCTATATTCTTGTTTTCTGTTAGAGATATTATTGAAGTGGTTAAAGGTTCGGGGTGGTCGGCGAGGAGAAAGGAGTTGTTATATGGGATTTTTATGGTGACTTGTTGGCGCATCTGGAAAGCTAGGTTTGAGAGGATTTTGCCCAGAAGACCCGGAATGTTGTGGAGCTGGTGGCGGATATAAAGTCACTGTCTTATCTTTGGCTTAGAAGTAGGGGAAATTTTGAAAGGGTGGATTGGAAGGGTTGGAAATCTTTTATTTTTGATGTAATGTGATTGTTGTAGGGGTTCCCGGCTTGGGAATCCCGCTTTGTTTGTGTGTTTATTGAAAGTAGCCTTCCAAAAAAAAAATTTAAAAAATAGAATAAATAAATTCATAACTGACTTCGATAGATATAACTTTTAAATTCTATTCACGTATGACTCGTATTCGATTTGCAATGAAACATCGTAAATGTTCTATTTAAATATAAAGGCAAATTGAAAATAAATAATCCAATCTTTATCAAATTGGCCATTAATAATCCCACCTCAATATTTAACAATATTGGTTCAACCTTTTTCATCTTTTTTGTTTTATGGTCCCTCGTTAAAAAAACCCTAACGGAGTTAACTCTCTCCTACGTGGCTCGGTGACTTGGCCTTTTTTATTTTCTTTCTGCCTTATACCAAATTACGTGGATCCTCTCATTTTAACCCTTAAATGAACAAACTGAGCCCTAGTTCAAGAACTTTAGAAGACTTCAAAGTTGAGAAGAATTCAGAAGAAATGAGCTCATCGTCTTCGTCTTCTTCATACCAGTCGCGTAACTCCAAGATTTTTCGAATTGGTACTGATGGAAACGTTTATTGTAACCATGAACTGATTGCAATTTGTAGATTAGCTGGAAAACGAAGTAGTAGGCAAGGTGAAGAGTTTTATGGATGCCCTTTATGGCCTGTAAGTTTATTTCTTTCCAATTTCAATTTTTATAGGTCCGATTGCTATTTATGAATGTAAGATTAAGAATGAAGTTTTTGATTTGTGATAGAGAGCGGATTGTAAATTCTTTATATGGAAACAAGAAGTTGATGCTGTAATATTGAATGGATGCAAATGTGTTATTGAAAGATTGGAGTTAGAGAAAAGGGTGACTGAAGATGAAAACAAACGTTTGAAAAAGGCAGCTTATGGGATGTCAAAGAAAGCATATGTTGTATTTGTTCGTGTAATAGTAGTAGTGTATTGGTTTTTTTTGACCCGTTTGGGCATTGGAGTCTTTGTAATCGTTATGTAATGAAAATGGCAACTTTGTATCAAAATGGCATTCAAGTCTTGGTCTTTGTAATCGTTATGTATTGATGAAATGCAATTGGCAGTTGACGTATTTGATACATTGACACGCTACTTCTATTAACTAATGCATTTAGTAAAATGACACCCATTTGATCCATTAAACTGCAAGTAACCAACATAAACTACAGCATAACAATAACATAAACTACAACATAACAATAACATTAAACTACAACATAAAATCCATAAACCCATAATCCATAACACATCATCCAAAATGTATCCAAGATCCATTAGAATCCATAATCCATAACACAATAACATCATTAAAATCCATAAACCCATAATCCATAAAGCATCATCCATAAACTACAACATAACAATCTTTCTTTTGACTTGGGATATTGACTGTGATGCATTTGGTGTTGCTGTTGACTATGTTACAGTTGGTGTTGCTGTGGACTGTGATGCATTTGGTGCTGTTGTTGACTGTGATGCATTTGTTGCTGCTGTTGCTGTTGACTTTCGTGGCCTGCCAATCTTTTTTTTGACTGGGAACTTTCTGGCTGCTGTTGCTTTTCTTTTGAACATGTCTTTTTATTATGACCTTTTTGGCCACAGTTCTTGCAAGTCATAAACATACCATGCCTGCTTAATTTCCCTGGTTTCTTCGTTTCATGAGGATCTTTCTTTCTTTTCTTTTTAGGTCTGCCAAGACCAATCTTGATGGGTGGTGGGTCTAAAGGAAAGTCAACTTTTGGCCAATATTTTTCTGATAGCAATGGTGGTATAGTGTGTTCATATGACATCATATACACCTCTTTGGTGTAACTCTTGTGAACATATTCCTCAGCATTATGGTTCATAAATCCTGCAACTACACATGCATGATAACATGGTATACCAGTTAAGTCCCACTTCATGCATGTACAGGTTCTTTTGTCCATGTCCACAGAGACATCATCAAAGTCCTTGACTTGAAACAAGTTTTTGCTTGATGGGTACACACTACAATTATAAGCCCTGTCTTTCTCTCTATCTAACTTTCTTGTTTGAACCCTAGGGCAGACAACCACCTTTTTACCAGACATTTCATCTTGCTTTTTAACTAATCTTGTCATAACTACCAACCTGATGTCTTCTAGCATGTTAATTATATGCTTTGATCTAGACAGTATGATAAACCCATTAAATGTTTCTGCCATATTATTAACAATGACATCAGTCTTTGTATCAGTTTGAAGGTAGCACATGCAGAAGCATTTAGGATTCTGAGTGATGAATGCTTCAGCTGCATCAACATTGAGTTCCCTCATTTCTTCAAGAGCCTTTTTATGGTCAGCCTCATTGTATGCTCTAGCAGCCTTCTAGAATAAATCTTTAAGATCATCACCTTTGTGTTTTTGTGCCAGTTTGCATAGATGTGCCTAGCACAGTTCCTATGCTCGGCATTACCCCAACTAAATACAACAGCATTTAGTAATCCCTACAAAGAACATACAAATTATTAGGCATAAATTGTATCATATAATTCCAACTATGAATTATTTTAGGCAAGTGTACCTTTTGGTTAGATATAAGAGTCCATCCCTTCCCTTCATTAGTCACACCTAAGCACTTCTTCAACTCAATCATGAACCAATTCCAACTGTCATTGTTCTCACCTTCTACAACTGCCCAAGCTACGGGGTACATCTGATCATTGGCATCCCTACCAATAGCAGCCACTAACATTCCCCCTAAAAATGTCTTTAGAAAACAACCATCAAGACATAAAAGTTTTCTGCAACCTGCTAGGAACCCCTGTTTAAGTGCATCAAAGCAAACAAATAACCTGAAGAAAACCTCATCACCTGAATCACCTCCATAATACTCTGGTGGGACAATCATTAGTTCAAAAGTAGATGTTGGGTTAGCTTGTTTTAAAGCTGCTAAATATGATCCAATCTTACCATAATGATCTTTCATTGAACCATGCAACTTCCTATGGGCATAAGTCTTAGCCTTATAAGCCATTCAATTAGTAATGACAACCTTGAATTTCTGTTTAACAGCATCCTGAATTTCCTTTGCTGACCAATGTGGCTTTGCTTTAAAAACTGGCAAATACTGGTCAGCTATGAAGGCTGCAGTAAGTTGTCTGTTTTTCACCATATTCTTTGAAAACTGTGTTCATTAATTGCACTTTTCACCATAAAACAACACTTTCTTGGATGATAAGAGGCATACACCTTAAATGGACACCCCTTAACACAACTAACACCAAATCTACCTTGCATGTTCTTGTTACTTACAGAAACTCTGAGATTTCTACCATTACTAACAGCATAATTTCTTATAGCATTTCTAAGAGCATCCCTTGATGGGAACCTTGTACCAACTACCCAAACCCATTTAGTCCAATCAGTAGATTCACTTACCACAGGAACATATGCCTTGTGCTTTTTTCCTCTTATATCATCATCCTCACTCTCTCCAGGTGAATTTATATCCCCATCAGAGTCTTCATAGCTACTTGCATCACTATGTTGCTCTTCAACATGTTTCTCACCAGATAAGCCAGTTAATAATTGCTTAACGAACTCTTTCCTTAAGAGTGAATCTTCCTTTATTGCAACAACAGATTGTTTCTACTCATCATCATCATCATCATCTGTGCTAGCTTCATCTGGAATCCAGCTTTCATCTTCTTCATCACTTTCTAATTCAGATCCATTCTTTACTTGCTCTGATCCATCAGAAGTGTCTTCCTCAGATCCAGATGCATCAGGTTCTTGGCTAACTGGGTTGGGCAGCCTACTAGGAGAACACCTAGTCAACTCTTCTAGTTGCTTAGTAGGTGTTAGAAGTCTGTTAGCAGTACGTCTAGTAAATCCTATCATAGGTTGGGCTTGTAACTGAGCTTTTGGTTGGGCTTCTGGTTGGGCTACTGTATCAGACTTACCTTGTGCATAGAGATCAAGGATATTCTGGCATCTTTATCCCCAAATTGGCCACCATATCCATGACATCTTTGTCATTCTTAATATGCACAAGTCCTACCTCAAACTTTTTTCCAGACATCAAGTAATACATCTCAAAATCCCTTGTTTTGTAAGATCCGGTCTCAATCAGGTAATCCATCAGCTCAAAATAAGACATCTTGTCTACTTCTACCTCAAACATATCAGTTTCACCTCCCTCATAATGCAAAGTAGGTTTCCGTTTAAGATTCCCACCATGCCAAGCCTTTACGATGACTTTGTCAGCCATCCTGATCGATTAAGAACTGGAATAAGAATTCAAGCATATAAAGAAATAGAATTTACGGTTTAGGGATGACCATACCTGATCGTTGAATATGGATTGGAATTTTGGATGGATAGGGTTTGATGAATCGTTGAATATGGATATGGATTTGAAATTTTTGAACTAGGGCTCAGTTCCATCATATTACGGTTAAAAGGAGGGGATCCACGTAAGAAAATAAAAAAGCCAAGTCATCGAGCCACGTAGGAGAGAGTTAATTCCGTTAAGGTTTTTTTAACGGGGGACCATAAAACAACAAAGATGAAAAAGGTTGGACCGATATTGGTAAATACTTGAGGTGTGATTATTAGTGGCCAATTTGATAAAGATTGAATTATTTATTTCCAATTTGCCAAATATAACGCCACAAGTATAGTTTTTCATGAAGTAGGCGATTCCCAAACATCTTTTTTAAGTTGTGCACTTGTGCCTATTTGCTTTAACAAAATTTAAGATGATTAAAAAGATAATTTAGATTAGTTATCGTTAACCGCTTCGTGGAGGTTAGGAGATTTAAGTATTGCAACTTGCAAGTTCCTTAAGTAAAATTTTGTGATACGGTTCTAAAATTTTCACCTATTTAACAAACTCCAAATCAGTTTGAATTCTATTTTTTTTTCTTTACTTTAAAATTGAAGGTAAAGGGGCAATAATCTATGACGATAGCTCTTTTTAAATAATAAAACTAAATCTTTTAAAACTACAAGCATGATTTAAGCACTTCTTTGATTTATTTATCAATAAATCACCTGAATTGTAAGTGTGGTGTGGCGAATCATCTATCACCCTTTGGTCCCTAGGACAAGTAAAAAAAAACATTTATTCCGAATTTCTTCCATTTATGTATGGACGGTCTTAGATTGAACGGACCGGAGTCACATTAATACAATGAATGTTCACGTATATATGAGATGTATATTTTAAGGACACCATTGTGTTTTTCAACAGCGACTCCATCAGTTATTAAAAAAACTATAGGTTAATTAATTGATAATTAAATGAGCTCACTCCCACTAATACTCATAAAACCCATAAGTTAATTGAATTAAATCAGTTCACTTCCAAAAAAGCCTTAAAAATGAACTTGCAAATTGTAGAAGGGACGATTTGTCGATCTAGCGACAAGACTCAAGACTCGTCACTTAATAGATTGCCGATATTGTTTAGTTTTTTTAAGAGTTTTTTCTTCAATAAAGGACGTGAAGAAGAAGTTGTATAATCAGATGACTGATGAATACATGAATAATTCTTGCATTTATTATATTAAAAAAATATCTTAATAAGTTTATGTCGAAGATGCTGTAACCATCCGTATTTTCAAATTAACTTCTGTTAATGTTTATTATTAATACAATCACGAGAAATCATTTGTAAAACTAATAATAATAATAATAATAATAATAATAATAATAATAATAATAATAAATAAATAAATAATAATAATAAGTTTTATTATTTCAAAACTTGAAATTCACTTGTTTTAACATAGAATAATAACAATACAAAACCTCAGGGACCAAATTGTAATTTAATTTAAACACTAACCTAAGTTTTGGGAGGAATTGAACAAAACATGAAAACCACAGGGACTATTCGTGTAAATTCCAAGAAAACACTCACCTTTCTCTCTCCACCACACCGACCCACGATTTCCTGCGCATTTCCTTCGGCCACTTTACAGCCCAAACGATCGCACTACACCCTATTTTAATCGAATTAATGCTTAACTGAATGATCATATATCTAATCCTAATCAGTTGTTGAATTCAATTCCACCCGAAAACACATCAAACATCCTAAACGAATCCTTCATTCATCGCGAGCTGCTGTGGTAGTGTTCACCATCATTCGACCAATACCAACTGAAAATAACAAAGGGCTTTCGTTTCAAATCGTCACTAGAAGCTTCTGGTACAATTAATTTGAGTATAATCATCTGTATTCCATGAAATCAAAATACAAAGGGTCGCGACCTAACTCAAACGTGTACCCATCGATTTCATCTTTTGTTAGGTAATTAAACCCTCTATAAACTCGTTTTTATACGGGGATTAAAAGCCCCTTGAATGTGTTCTTTAACACCTACGTGTAACATCACGTATTTGCGTTAAATAAAAAAAAATTAATTTTGTTTAATACGTTGATTGTAAATTCCAAAAATCTCAATAATCATAATAATATTAATATTGCTATTAATAATTGTAAAAAAAAATAATAATAAAAATAAACAATTATAAAAAAAATTTTGATTTAAAAGTCTAGGGGGTATCTTGTAAATTATGAAACTTATTTATAAGACTTTAGCATAAAATAATAAAACAATCAAAGCACAGGGACCATTTTGTAATTTGGCAAAAATAACCCAACCACCCCCCTCACCCCCGTCGACCTTCACCACCTCCGGCGAGGCCGAAAACCCCAAACAAATCCATATTTAACCGGGAAACACAAACCAAATCATTTGTATGCGAGATTCGAACCAATACAAACTTTAATAATTGAATCACAACTCACGATCCACTCACCGATCGCACTCGTTTGGTCGGCAACTTTCCACCTCGAAACCGCACGAAAACTCGAAGATAATCAAAATTAAATTCGCACTATCATACTTTTACACATTTATAAGTTTCCTTTGTGTTCAATTGCATCAAATATCAACAAAAAAACACCCCTTCGAACTACCCCGAACCCGTCGGACCTGCAACTCCAATTAAACCCCATCTTCAATCAATTTATCCAAAATTAACATAAGGCTTTGCTTCCAAATCGTCATTCGAAGATTCTCTCAAGTTTAATTTGATTTTAAACACTGTTTGAGCATCGTTCGAATTGTACACTGTCGCGGGTCTGTTCTTCATTCTGTTCATCTTCAATCCGTCACCATATAGGTAATTGAACGTATATACATACTCGAATTTACATGGGCAATCAAAGCCCTATGATTATTACAGTAAACATCATCAAATTAGGGATCGATTTGGGTTGATTCGATCTAGGCTCATATGCAAAATTGGGGGTTCTGTAACTGATGTTTAAAACAATTAGGAACCACTCTCTCTCGCGGCTGAGGCCTTTAGTCTACCGGTTCCACACTCAAACTCTAACCTTGAGGTCTCGGGTTCGAGACCCGTCACCTACACATTTTTTAAAACCTCCTTTGAGCCTCTAAAAATTATAAAAAAAATTTGTAAAAATTATAAAAATGTTTTACAAACATTAAAATTTTTAAACAACTAAAATTATTTTTCTGAAATTTATTTTAACACTTTATCTATTTTAATAAATGTTTTAAATAAATAAAATTACAAATAATACAAAATTATTTATACGAAAGTGGACTTTTAATAATTTAATTTATTAAATTGTTATTCGACACTATATCATTTTTAATTATTCAAGATAATTGCAAATATATGTATTTTATAATTTTACAGATTATTTACAAAAGTTGTTTTGTGTTATTTAAATAATTAAATATATTAATTAATTAACATGTAATTGATTAATAAAATTAATTATTTTCCCACACATTAACAATAAATCAAACAGATACGTATACTGATACGTACATTTTTAATAAATTCTAAACATAATGACTTTCAAATTCATTTTATTTATTTCAAAACAATCAAACTAAATAAATTATTTTAACTACCAATCAAAACCCAATCTCAATGGAAACCCAACCTATTCCCAATTCTCATATTATTATTATTCTAATTCGAGGCACCGTTCCTTAGGTTAATCATAAGGAAATCGTAGGTGTCTAATCTATCACGTCCAAATTCAAATCTCATCAATCAAGTGAGTATTCATATCCCCTTTTTATATCATTTCCTATTTGGGGGAAATCATGTGATACAATATATTCAATCATGATATTCTATTGTTATTTCATTCTAAATTCAATTCAAGACAGGTTATGTTATTACTTGCAATTATGTGAACATACTTTGATAAACTGGACGACAGTAAAACCCTAATTCAATCAATCAATCCTGGTAACAATGTAGATCTACTGGTTTGGATAACCACCCCATATGGCTTACGAGTGGTGATTGTGCCAGAGGCAATTAGTCAATCTATGGTGTTTGTGTGCAAGTCTATTATATGCAAGTGTCAAGTCAAGGGGTTTCTATTGTGTCGGTTTATCTATATGCTTTACTATTGCAATATAAGTCTTAACGTTACCTTGTGAATTGAATTATTCTCATTCAATCAATCAATCAATCTATATGTATACTCAAAACTATGACTACTCACCAGCTAATTCATTAGCTGACTTTATTTTCTCACATGATTTCAGGTTAAGCAAGCTAGTGGACTTCTACTTGATCATATAAGACCTGGACTTAGTCAAAACAAAATACAATTACTATTTGTGACTTTAACTGTTGTATTTGTATCTGTTATATTCATGTTATCCTGTAATCTGATTTTAATGTTATTTCCACTATTAGACAATCATGTGTTATGAACAATCAATCATTCCCTCGTCCGCTCCGATGATTCCGCCGTCGGTCGGGGGTGTGACAGATTGGTATCAGAGCCAGGTTATAGGGAATTAGGTTATTAGAAATGGAATGACCTAGACTATAACTAAGTACCTTTACACATGAGTCCTCTCATGTATTTTATATGCATAGATAGGATTATATGTGCTTTACATGTTTATACTTGATTATGTGATTATATGCCTTATGTGATTCTTCTTATACTTTGATTCCTATCAATGCACATACAAATTCTCAGATCATATTCTAAGGCATTATGTGCCTAATTCAAGTGATTTCAAACTCCAAAACTCGATTGTTATTCATGGTTTTCAAAATCTCGTCAAAGTCTGTGTCTCACAACTGAATACATGTAATGCTGGAAGAGTGAGATGCATGTATCTCGGGGTGTTCTGTCTAGGCAAGGTATTCGCATAAATCCAAACCAACCGATGGACCTGTTTACCTTACCTGGGAACCCTCGGGATGAGTATCTGCTTATAGGTACGCATGTCTTCAACAAAGTTGTGATTGACCTAATACTTTGATTAGTCAACGTATTCGCTTTGATTTACGAATCAAACGATTACACTCGGAACATATCATTGTTATTATGCCAAATTCCCGATTTTCGTTTACAAATTGTATAACTCATATACCCAATTCTCATAAAATATCTTAATGATATTCCAGAATGTCTTCTCGTCAAAACCGTTCACGGTCTAGAAACTCTGGCCGTAAGATTGCTGCTATTGTAGCACGTGAAGTTACTGCGGTCATCCCAACTCTACTTACCCATTTGAACCAAGGCAACAAAACTGTCCAAAACCCAACTGCACCAAACCCTCCCAAAACTTGTACTTACAAACATTTCAGTTCTTGCAACCCCACTAAGTTCAGTGGAACTGAAGGTGCTACTGGATTACTACAGTGGTTCGAAAGCATCGAAAACACATTCCTAAACAGTGAATGCCCTGAAAATCTGAAAGTCCGGTATGCCACAAGTGTTCTTCAGAAACGCGCACTTACTTGGTGGAACGGAGAGAAACGAACCCGTGGAACTGATGCTGCTCTAGCCTTAACATGGACTGAAGTTAAGGAGCTCATGACTAAAGAGTTCTGCCCAAGAAACGAAGTCCGTAAACTGGAAGCTGAGATCTGGGAATTAACCCAAGACAGTGGCGAGAACCTCGCATACACTAACCGATTCCACGAACTGAGCCTTCTGGTACCGCATTTTGCTACCCCTACCTCCCGAGCCATCGAGAAATATATTGGTGGACTACCCATGCAGATTTAGGATACGGTGCTAGGAAGGAATCCTTCAACACTAGAAGATGCTGTCAGGCTGGCTGCACAGTTAACCGATAATCATGTGAAAGCTGGTTCCTTAACCAGGAAAGGATCGAAGAAGAATACCGATAAACTTCGTAACGAAACCGTCAAAACCGATCAACCCGAGCTTTCCAAGAACAAGAAGAGGAAGGCTCAATCTCAAACTTTGCGGTAATTACCCCTGCTGTGCCAATTAATCAAGTCCCTTCAACTCGTCAACCAGTAGTAAACAACCAATCACTAATGAAAAAGTCATACGCTGGACCCTATCCGCAGTGTAACAACTGTAGTTATCACCATCCTGCTAACATTCAGTGTCGTCAATGCACAAACTGTGGTCGTTTGGGTCATACATTCAACGTGTGCAGGAGTGCTGCTCAAGCTCCGACCAATGCACCAGTTCACCAACATCCTCTTGCAATTACCCAGGGTCGTGCATGCTATCAATGTGGTGATCCGAACCATTTTCGCAATCGATGTCCTCAACTTGTCATCCCAGTTCCTACGGCTCAAGGACGTGCTTTCAACATTAATGCTCAACAAGCTCAAGCCACCAATAATGTGGTGTTGAATAATTCTTGTCCTTGATTTCGTCTTCATGATGTAATTCAAGATTTGTAATCGTGATTTCCTTTTTGTTACATTGATGTAATTTGAAAATTTCTAAATTTCTAATTGAGATACTTTTCCTTTCGTTGTTAAGTCGAACTTTGAACCGTTTGCACCGTGGGAGATGCAAGAGTTTGCAAGTCAACCTATGACTAAGGACACTCGAATCTCCTAAATGATTTTAACTCATCAAAACAGGGGTGATTCCCTTAATTTGGTGATGATTCTTTATTCATTTCAATAAATGGTTTTCTAATGACGTGTTTTATGAAATTTCATCTTCTGGATTAGGGTGATTTCCTTATCTCGAGGACTGACTTCAATTATTCTCTTTGGAACTTGCATTTCACAAATGACATAATCTCACCAAAATAGGATTGAAACCCGTACTTTGGTGACAAATGTCAATCTTCGATTGTTTTCTTGTTATTATCAAGCTCAATCATCAAGATACGCGTGAAATTCATACCTTGATGATAATTTCATTTTTATGGATTGTATTTTTTTTCAA
Source organism: Flaveria linearis (assembly GCA_024085815.1). NCBI lineage: Eukaryota > Viridiplantae > Streptophyta > Magnoliopsida > Asterales > Asteraceae > Flaveria > Flaveria linearis. Next base: position 75,244,355 of record CM044006.1, on the reverse strand, counting down.
ATAAAACGACCTCATCAAAGTAGGAGTGAATTCTGGATTTTGATGAAGAAGTTTATCTTGTTATATTTTGTTTTTGTAAACTTCATCGTTAAGATAGGAGTGATTTCCCTTACCTTAATGGTGAGTTATCTCGTCTTATTTTTGAAGATTATAAGATCGAACTTTTGATTGGTAAGTTAGTAGTCATACCTTGAGAGTACACCATCAAGTTAGGGGTGAAAACCATACCTTGATGACTATTCTCATTCCTTGATCATCAACTTACCATGGTTGTAATCAAGTGACGAGACGCATGTAGTAACTTGAAGGGTGAAATAATGTTAGTGTTTCGACCTATCAAGCCAAAGCATGATCTCTGAACTTGAAAAGAGACACAATCGCTTTAGGTTGATTTTGATTCCAAGTTTGGAGCATTTAAATTCTTAAAACGATTTCTTTCCCTTTATTCTCATGTTTTGATTTGATCTAGCTACATTAAACCATTTATTCCTTATCTATCGATTTTCATTGTGAGTTATCATCAAAACCCGATTACGTGATGGTAGTCTTCTTAAACAATCTTTTGTCAAGTAAAAATATTATCTCTGATCACGATGGTCGTTTCATCTCTCGTTTCTGGAAAAGTCTCCAATCAGCTCTCGAAACTCAACTGAATCTTAGCACAGCCTATCACCCACAAATCGACGGTCAGACTGAAAGAACGATACAAACCCTCGAGTATATACTCCGGGCTTGTGTCATTGATTTCAGTGGATCGTGGGATTCTCATCTTCCGTTGATTGAATTCTCTTACAATAACAGTTACCAGATCAACAGATGGCACCATTTGAGGCCTTGTATGGTCTGAAGTTGGTGAATCACAAATTACTGGTCTGGAATTGATACAAGAAACAACCGACAAAATTCATAAGATCCGTGATAACTTGGTCGCTGCTAGAAATCGTCAAAAGCATTATGCTGATAAAAGACGTAAACCCACGGAATACAATGTCGGTGATCTCGTACTTCTTAAGGTGTCACCTTGGAAGGGAGTGATTCACTTTGGAAAGAAAGGGAAACTAGCACCTCGTTACGTGAGTTCATTCAAAGTACACGAGCGAATTGGGAAAATGGCCTACAAGCTTGAACTACCCAAGAGCTCAGCAAACCTCAAGAAATGTCTTGCCGATAAAAAAAATCTCCACATTCCACTCGACGAAGTCCAGATTGATGAATCTATGCACTTTATTGAGAAACCTGTGGAAATTATGGATCGGGAAGTCAAACAACTCAAACGTAGCAGGATACCTATTATCAAAGTCCGCTGAGAATCTAAACGTGGTCCAGAATTCACCTGGGAACGTGAGGACTAAATGAAATCCCAGTATCCTCATCATTTCGTTTCAGCCTCCTCGTGATTTAAATTTCGGGACGAAATTTCCTAAAGTAGGGGAGACTGTAACATCACGTATTTGCGTTAAATAAAAAAAAATTAATTTTGTTTAATACGTTGATTGTAAATTCCAAAAATCTCAATAATCATAATAATATTAATATTGCTATTAATAATTGTAAAAAAAATAATAATAAAAATAAACAATTATAAAAAAATTTTGATTTAAAAAGTCTAGGGGGTATCTTGTAAATTATGAAACTTATTTATAAGACTTTAGCATAAAATAATAAAACAATCAAAGCACAGGGACCATTTCTGTAATTTGGCAAAAATAACCCAAACCACCCCCCTCACCCCCGTCGACCTTCACCACCTCCGGCGAGGCCGAAAACCCCAAACAAATCCATATTTAACCGGGAAACACAAACCAAATCATTTGTATGCGAGATTCGAACCAATACAAACTTTAATAATTGAATCACAACTCACGATCCACTCACCGATCGCACTCGTTTGGTCGGCAACTTTCCACCTCGAAACCGCACGAAAACTCGAAGATAATCAAAATTAAATTCGCACTATCATACTTTTACACATTTATAAGTTTCCTTTGTGTTCAATTGCATCAAATATCAACAAAAAACACCCTTCGAACTACCCCGAACCCGTCGGACCTGCAACTCCAATTAAACCCCATCTTCAATCAATTTTATCCAAAATTAACATAAGGCTTTGCTTCCAAATCGTCATTCGAAGATTCCCTCAAGTTTAATTTGATTTTAAACACTGTTTGAGCATCGTTCGGATTGTACACTGTCGCGGGTCTGTTCTTCATTCTGTTCATCTTCAATCCGTCACCATATAGGTAATTGAACGTATATACATACTCGAATTTACACGGGCAATCAAAGCCCTATGATTATTACAGTAAACATCATCAAATTGGGGATCGATTTGGGTTGATTCGATCTAGGGCTCATATGCAAAATTGGGGTTTCTGTAACTGATGTTTAAAACAATTAGGAACCACTCTCTCTCGCGGCTGAGGCCTTTAGTCTACCGGTTCCACACTCAAACTCTAACCTTGAGGTCTCGGGTTCGAGACCCGTCACCTACACATTTTTTAAAACCTCCTTTTGAGCCTCTAAAAATTATAAAAAAAATTTGTAAAAATTATAAAAATGTTTTTACAAACATTAAAATTTTTAAACAACTAAAATTATTTTTCTGAAATTTATTTTAACACTTTATCTATTTTAATAAATGTTTTAAATAAATAAAATTACAAATAATACAAAATTATTTATACGAAAGTGGACTTTTAATAATTTAATTTATTAAATTGTTATTCGACACTATATCATTTTTAATTATTCAAGATAATTGCAAATATATGTATTTTATAATTTTACAGATTATTTACAAAAGTTGTTTTGTGTTATTTAAATAATTAAATATATTAATTAATTAACATGTAATTGATTAATAAAATTAATTATTTTCCCACACATTAACAATAAATCAAACAGATACGTATACTGATACGTACATTTTTAATAAATTCTAAACATAATGACTTTCAAATTCATTTTATTTATTTCAAAACAATCAAACTAAATAAATTATTTTAACTACCAATCAAAACCCAATCTCAATGGAAACCCAACCTATTCCCAATTCTCATATTATTATTATTCTAATTCGAGGCACCGTTCCTTAGGTTAATCATAAGGAAATCGTAGGTGTCTAATCTATCACGTCCAAATTCAAATCTCATCAATCAAGTGAGTATTCATATCCCCTTTTTATATCATTTCCTATTTGGGGGAAATCATGTGATACAATATATTCAATCATGATATTCTATTGTTATTTCATTCTAAATTCAATTCAAGACAGGTTATGTTATTACTTGCAATTATGTGAACATACTTTGATAAACTGGACGACAGTAAAACCTAATTCAATCAATCAATCCTGGTAACAATGTAGATCTACTGGTTTGGATAACCCACCCCATATGGCTTACGAGTGGTGATTGTGCCAGAGGCAATTAGTCAATCTATGGTGTTTGTGTGCAAGTCTATTATATGCAAGTGTCAAGTCAAGGGGTTTCTATTGTGTCGGTTTATCTATATGCTTTACTATTGCAATATAAGTCTTAACGTTACCTTGTGAATTGAATTATTCTCAATCAATCAATCAATCAATCTATATGTATACTCAAAACTATGACTACTCACCAGCTAATTCGTTAGCTGACTTTATTTTCTCACATGATTTCAGGTTAAGCAAGCTAGTGGACTTCTACTTGATCATATAAGACCTGGACTTAGTCAAAACAAAATACAATTACTGTTTGTGACTTTAACTGTTGTATTTGTATCTGTTATATTCATGTTATACTGTAATCTGATTTTAATGTTATTTCCACTATTAGACAATCATGTGTTATGAACAATCAATCATTCCCTCGTCCGCTTCGATGATTCCGCCGTTGGTCGGGGTGTGACACTGCGTTTGATTGTTCAATTTGGGAGGAATCGATTTCTAGGGTTCATACGGATTGGGATTGCTTTGTAACCTTGCTTAAAAGGAATTGGAACCATTCTACACCGCGGCTGGATGCCTGGTCTACTGGTTCCCGAGCCCTTCGCACACTATGAGGTCCCGGGTTCGAACCCGGGCTCCCTCATCCATTTTTTTAGGGCTTTTTAGCCATTAAATAAATTGTAAAAAAATCAGAAAAACTATAAAATTTCTTTTATAAACTTCCAATAATTTTTGAAATCATCTAATAATTTTCTAGGAATTTATTTTAAAATTTCTTTATTTATTTAGTTATTTATTTTCTTTAATTAGTTCATTTTCTTATAAAATAGGTTTAAATATCGTTTAACGTATTAAATCATTATTTGTTCAAATAATATATTCATATTAATTCCTATAAGATAAACTTGAAAATATTGTTTTAATATACTAAATAGTTTGCTCAAATAATATACTTAAGGACAATTCTAAAATAATTACTTATATAATTCTTTTAATGAACTAAAAATATAAATAATTATATTATACACTTGTTACTTATTAAAAACCTTAAAACCATTGAAAGCCAAACTATTATTTGAACGTTAATTATATTATTAACCTTAAACTTGTAATATACATTTAGGTACCTTGTAAAGGAATTCGTTGAAATGACACTTGTTATTATTTCTTATTAATCATCCAATATATACTTAATCGTCAAGTGAGTATTTCTATGCCCCTTTTTCATATTTTCACACTTTGGGGTGAAACATGTTACTTTATAACCATTGCACTTGTAAACGTTTGATTCTTGTAAACCTATGACAATTTACTTGTGTGTTGTGGTTAGTTGAACCTTGTAGCTACCATGTAATGTCGAATACATGTACAATCATTAACTATTGCTAGCCTGGCGACGTTATAGATCTATGGGCCTGACAAGCTTGCTTGGTTGATCCAAGTACACTTAGCTAATCGTACATACTTATAACTTGGTTGGTCCAAGTACACTTGTAAACGTTTGAGACTTGTAAAACTTTGTCAAGGTTTGATTGTACATTCTGTCTTACATCCCTAGTTACCTTGTTCTCTAATTTACAACATGAATTGCCATCTTTTATATACTTATATATCAAAACTATAGAATGCTCACCAACAATATGTTGACCTTTTGTTTTTAACATGTTTCAGGTTACTCTTTAAAGCTTATCACACTTAGGATTGTACTTAGAGAAATAAACGAATGATCTGGATACTTTATACTTGTATTCTGGATGTTTGAACATTTACTTGTATTGCTACAATTGAATCTTGATTAATATATTTGGAATTAATAATAGCGTTATGTGGCTGTGAACAATCGTATTTCTCACGCCTCGACGTTTCCGCCGTCAAGATTGGGGTGTGACAGATGCAACACAACGTTTTCAAAAATAAAAACTCCTAGAAAACAACTGTAGAATGTTTTGTTTGAGTTCGTAAGACCGTTATTTTTATTGGGTGTTTTTTACATTTCAATGATGATTTTTTTAACATTGTGTCTCATTTTTGTTGTATGGCTAACTAACCCAACCCAAGTGACCCAACAATTTTATATCCGTTTCTATATAATTTGAGCATTTAAAACTGTAACTCTGTTGAAATAAATTTCTAGATTTGTCACTACTGACTTGTATTATTGTGATAGTAATTGCAAATCTAAGATGGCGAACTTTCTTTATGGTGCTATGATCTAATTTTATAGGTTCACATATTTGGACATTAATAAACATTAGATTATGTGTATAATTGTTTAGTTAAAATGTCATAAAATATCATATAGATAAAAATCATTTTACTAAAGCCCCTTTTAAATCATATATAGTGGTTAATTAGTGTTTGGGGTCCTTATTGATGCAATAATATAGGTAAGTTATTTTCGGTGCCTGTTAAGAGCTTGACGCTCTATGGTTTGAAGTCCCTTTTAACTATCTTGTAACGGTATTTAAAATCTCACATATACCCATGTTATCATGTTTGAGTATAATATTGTTATATCAAAAAGGAAAAAAAAATTATACGTCAATACTATATATATGTAGTATTACAATACATCATAAATATAATATGTCGTACTGCATATGTACTTTATAACATATATGTAGCACATATGCAATACATGAAAATTATATCCAGATTAAATATAAAAATAATTATTGGTATTGTAGTGCAATTAAAAAAATAATATCTTGTGAAAAGTTATAAATGTTTAGAGAAAAATGAGATTAGTTCTCAAGTTTTTAAATTAAAATTAGTTTTCACACGGCCCTCTTCCTAAAATCTTACAACAAACAATTAAATAAAATGATTTGATTTTTACTTCCAACAAAACGTTTAAAGATTATTTACTATCATAATAATTTACTTATTAAAATAAATGCAACATTTGATAAATTATATTGCTTGTGTCGACTACAGATCTATATATCTAATTAACCAAGGTTTCTTTTGCCGCTTGTCATTATTTTAATCTACTCTTTTGCCACTTGTCATTCTTCTAGATATGCACATATCATTTTCCCTTCAAAAGGGTATTATAGTAATTTAAATACTCATACAAATTTCTCTCTTATTAAAAATAAATTTTATTAATTATTATATTTCTCTCTCTTATCTAAATTTTTTATAATCAAACTATCTTTTAAAAATAAATTTTATTAAGAAATTAGAAATCACATCTTTTAACTAAAATCTAAATAATAAAAAACTAAAATTTCATATAAATTTCTAAAACACTAAACCTTTTTTAAACAAAATATTTTAAACCGTTTATTTTTAAAAAAATTATAAATAGGTGAAATTTTTTAAAAATCTTAAACGGATATTTAAAAATACTATTTAGATAAAAGAGTTAAAAATAGCATAATTATTTTATTTCTTGAACTATTACGTATATATAATTTTAATTATATTTTATATTGAAATATTATACTGTAACTCTTCGTGTTTATTACTAACTATATCCATTTAATTATTGGGTTTTTAGCCTATCTATCTATTTATAAAATACTAATATAAGCGTGAAACAATTATAAGTCTCATTATACTTATTTTTTATTTCTTTATATTATTAATAATAATATTGAATACTAATAATATTACTCATACTATTTTTAAGTTAAAAATGTATAGTTTAATAATTAAAAACCTATTGTTTATTAAAACAAACCTTTTTAAAAATAAAATTTATAAAATACATAATACAAAAACTATTTTTTTAAATTAATTTAAAAAAATACTTTAAAATCATAATTTTTCTATAAAAATAAAGTTTAAGAAAAATAAATTATTGTTTATTTACTTAAAGTAGCTATTTATACGTAACTATAATCGTATTTATTTTCAAACATGATATTTATAATGCATAATTTTATATTACTAATGATTTAAGATATTATTTATTCAGTCCGTATAATGCACGAGGATTAACCTAGTGAAAATATAATATCAAAGATATTACTTTGTAGTCTATTATAATTAATAATAAAACCGACCGTTATTAGATGTAATTATAAAAGGTAAATAAATGTTCGGTCGTGTGGTTTTGATTCTGTTTTTTTATGTTTTGATTAAAAGCAAAAACTAAAACTGTACTAGAAATATTGGTTTTGAAAAAAAGTAAAATCAAACCGTTCGTTTTCGATTGGTTTGGGTTTTTCCGGTTCAATTGTACCACTTAATTTGGTTACGAAACTATTATTTTAGTTTCATTCCAACTTCTATTGATTTTGAAATTAGGATTTTTCAAATTAGGATTTTTCGACTAGAACTAATAAACCAACTGTAAAAACTATGGGCTTATTATAATTTTATTATAATTTTGTATATATTTCAAAGAAAAACTACTTTTAAGATGGTGGATAAAATTATAAATACATGACTTATTTGAAAATTTTAACTTATAACACTCGTTACCAATGTTTTTAAAACCGACCGGACAGTGAACTGGACGCCTTACCGGTTCACTGGTCGGACCGTTCAACCGGTCGGACCGTATATAAGAACCGGATAAAATTATAATTATTTTTATAAATATAAGTAAAAATTACAAAAAATAAAAAATTTATAAAAAAGCCGGTTCAACCGGTCCGACCGCCGGTTCGACCAGTTCAACCGTCTGACCACCGGTTCACTGTTAAACTGGTTTTAAGCACCGAACCGGACCGGATTGGAGTCCGTTTCCCGGTCGAACCGGTCGGACCGGCCGGTCCGGTCCAGTTTTCAAAACCATGCTCATTACAAGAACACAATAACAAATGTGTAAACACTATAGACTTATTTAACTTTTTATAAAACATTCACTACAGGAGCTTAAAGACAGGGAGAGCCTCAGTAACTTAACGATTCCATTTCATCAGACTTCCAGATTGAAAGAGGGCTTTCGTAAGGGGACCCCTTTTTCCTTTTTCTGTTTATTGGAGATCATATATATGAAGGCTCTAAGTATTACCCTTCATAGCAACATGCCTCAATCTCCCACCTTTGCCATGCGGATGACTATATCCTTTTGAAGAGGTGTACGTATTTGAGAAATATGAAAAATCTTAATTGAATTCTTCGATGCTTTCAGGTTAAAGGTGAACAAGAAGAAAAACAACTTATATAGCGTGGGGCTATCATATGTGTGGCGTCAAATATGGCTCGAATCTTAGACTATAACATTCGTGAGTTAATTTCCATTTATTTACTAAGGAAATTCCCATTGGTGCAAATATGAGCCAAATATAACATTGGAAGTCGGTTATTAACTAATTCAACGTGAAACTTTCATCATGAAACGCCAAAACCCTCTCATTTGGTGGTAGAGTCACTCGCGCTAGGTCATTCTTCGCAATCATTCCCTCATACTACCTTTCGTTATTCAAAGAATCCATTAAAGTCATCAACATCCTTGAAGGCATTAGGATAAATTTTATTTTGGGAAGTGTCTTTTGTCTCAATCTTTTTTGCGGCGATAGTCGTTTCGTCGCAGAAAAGGTACTAAATGACAAAAAATTATTACTTTTTATTCACCATAGTATTAGAGCAATATTGAAAACGAGAATGACATAAACTTATGGATGCATAGTTGGACGGATGAAGAGCTTCTCTGTACAAAATACTCCTCTATCTTTGCTCTTGCTAAAGTAAAAATCCAAAATCGAGATTAGTTGTAAAAAGAAATGATAGTCTAATCTCGGTGGGATGGGACTGGAAGAAAGGCACGGTTACATATTTATATGTCTGATAATTAGGACAATGGGTGTAGATCAACGACCAAAATTCATATTTCTCTGTTAAATCGGTTAGGCTTCAAAATTTAAGCTCAATGACTTGTCGGCTTGGGTTTGGTCCATTCTGTGAAATAATCGGATCCTCTCAAACGTGGAACGACTTCATGTGGAGGGCTAACTTGGAGAGGATTCCATCTAAATACGGTTTGACTAAAGAGGGATTGCGATTCAAAGTCGTATATGCACTAATTGTGATTATCTGGATCAAGATGTGTCCCACCTTTTACTTGCTTTCTCATTTGCAAGTAGAGTGTTGGGACAAAATTCTTACTATGATTAACAATGTCATTGAAGATGTTATTGGAAATCCTCGTTTGGGTGTACCATAGACATTCAGGATATATTGTGTGATTTTAACCTTTGTGATATAGTTTCTTAAGTTTTCATCATTGTGTGTATTCAGTTTTTTTTTATAACAGCCTTTAAAGTATGTAGAAAAAGAAAAACTTAAACAATCGTAAAGTATATGCTTGTCTCACAACAATTGTATAAGCAACTGATTTAGGATTTGTAAATCAAATATGCTCTCTCACCCGTTAGACCACTCTTTTAAATTGATATATTTATCGTGTTTGGTCCGTAACTCTAGTAACATAACAAACCCCATCCTTGTCATTTACTCTTTATATATATATATATATGGTTGGATTACTATGAGAACACTCTATTTTTGTGAGAACCATTTAACCCAATCCTAACCATAGATCCAAAAATGGATGGATAAGATCTTTTAAAACTTTTTTTAAAGGGCATAAAGGTCATTTAATAAATCTATCAAAATTCAGATTTAACAGGATCATGACAAGTGTCATCACTACATCCTCCTATTTCTTTTTTTATATTTAAACACTTTACCCCCTTTTTATTTAAACACTCATAACTTTTTATAAATTATTATTTTTTTATAAAAATTACACCATTAAACTCATCATATTTTTCTCTTTAATTCTACTATAGTATTACAAAAAAAGTTTCACCTGTACGTAGTTACATCATATTACAACGTTACACTGTTGTAACATGCAACAAAGCTATAATAAAAACAACAAGTTACAATGTTAATTCCCATATTATCTTGCAACGACAATAGATCATATAATATTGCACTACTGTACCAAACTTTTACACCCTATATTACACCACTCTAACTAAGAATAATATCCCCATTACGACAACCTAACAACCAAACGACATTACATCATGTTGTACTAATGTAATCTTTAGCAAAGTTGTAACAAAAAAATCTAGTTACACTGTTAAATACATGATATTACACAACTTCACTAAAGTAGCATAATCATTACAACAACAAATGACATTACATCAATATAAACCAATGTAAAGTAGTACATCTGGAAACAAAACAACCCAAAATATTAACCAATGTAAATAAAAAAAGTTATTACTCGTATACAGTTATATCAAGTTACACTGTTATACTACTGTAACTTATAATAAAACTGTCACGAAAACCACTGTAAAACAATGTAATCATTGTAACCCAATGTAAACTAATTTAAACTATTGTACCCACAAGGAAAACCAAGATCTAAATCAACATTACAAGATCAAAGAAATCATAGAATAAACAATATAACATGTACTTAATTACATCAGTTTTAATGTTATACTAATGATGGTGTCTAATTCCACCATTTCGTCGAAGAAGCAGCAACAATTGGAAGCTCGGAAGAAGCGGGTATGTTCATCAAACCCTTTTGTAATTTGTTGGGGAAGGTTTGATTTTGGGGTTTTTGATTGTGGGATTTGTCAATTTGGGTTAATGTAGTGATGATTTGCGCTTTAGGGTTGATTTAGGAAGAGTTAGTTTGTGTGTTGGTTTTGGGTGTCATATATATGTATGTATGTATATCTATGTATGAAGCTAATTTTGCCCTTGATAATCTCAGGTGACGTACTCAAAGGACCAGATAACCCCACCAAATGTAAGTTCATCGATTATTTTTCTTGTTGATCGCTAGGGTGTCCATCACTATAGTTTAATCATGTGTTCGTTGTTGATGTTCGATCAGCTTGCAAAGCTACGGGTTCAGATCTCAGGTGTCATTTTAAGGTTCGCCTGATTTTAGTCTTCGATTTTGATTTGTTATTGATTATTATGAGCACGTTAATTATTGTTTGAGATGTTGTATTGGTTATTGTGTTGCTAATTTACTGTTGAATGATATTTTATAGAACACTAGGGAAACTGCACATGTTATATGCAAGTTGCCATTGATTAAGGCTAAGAGGTACTTACAAAATGTTCTTGCCCATAAACAACCTATCCTATTTACGCGATTTTGTGGCGGAGTCGGAAGGACTGCACAAGCAAAGAATCGGCATTCGAATGGACAAGGACGTTGGCCTGCTAAGTCTGCAAAGTTTATCCTTGATTTGCTCAAGAATACCGAGAGCAATGCAGAAGTAAATTTCAAAGTTTTACTTTTACACACACAATGACACACATATGTATTTACATAAAGGGATGATGGATACAAACCATTTTAAGTAAAGAACTTCGAGAATCACTTAGACTGTTGTTCCTAATTCTTTAAATGTGATACATGAGACTGTTTGTAACCATGGTGTCTTAATTAAAGTAATGCACATCACTAATATTCCTTAGCTTGTATATTCTTTATTTATTTGTTCTTGAGGTTGAATGTGCAGCTACAACAGTTGATTTTATGATGAGACATTAATAGTTTTTTCATTTAGTGAAAGGAATGGATTTGGTAGGCGAGTTGGAGAAAGACCTGAAGGTTGCAAATGTCATTTGCATGGTAAGCATGTGATAGTGTTTGTCTTTTTCTGCTTATGCTTGATTTTACTGAATTATAACCATAAAGGTAGCTAGATTAGTCTAGCTATATGCCTATATAATTAAAAATATGATTAAGGCAGGCCTTTTTCTGCTGAGGATTCATTAGTTCATTACACATGTTTATTTTGCATAGAACAGACGAAGACACCTTGCATCTTCAAGGAACGAGGTATCAAGGACCTTACTGTTAACACAAGTTCTAATAGGAAACAAACTCTTCTGGTATTCCTCATTCTCTGAGACCCTTTACAATATTACGTTTTTCTGGGATCAATTACCATGCATGTGTTCTGGATAGATGAAGTAAGCCCATGAAGTGTGAGGAAATTAGTTTTAGATTTTCATTTGTTACTACCCGTTTAAGGTAGGCTTAGTTTCCTGTGGGAAGGTCTATATATGGGTAGAGATAATTTAAGATGATGTGATATTATATATTAATTGCCTTTTCACACATGTGACTTGTTAAAGCTACTACAGGACATAACTTACATCTCACAGAAATTGTAAAATTAATTTGCAGGACATGCTTTAAATTCTAGCAGCTCTTCGTCGTGCAAAGGACATGCAATTAGAACTTGAAGTACTTGTCAATGAAGAAAATTTCTTTAAGGTGGATTTTTTCCCCTAGAATTATTTCTATGCTATTCATTTTTTGAGCCTGTAGGTCTATGCTGGACTTAATGAATGATTGATTGTACAGGCATTCCAAGTCCAATCTGAATATCTTCAACTTCTGGATAGCTTATTAGACCTTTTGGCTGTACAGGAAATGAGTCGTGCTGTGGAAGTAAGAAATTTATTGATAAATGTCAGTATTCTTGTACTGTACTCTTCAACTGTTCATTGTTACATTGTAGATTTGGCTAGGAAGAACTCTATAGAGGCTGGATTCACTTTTATTGGGAGTATGCCAAGAATTTAAAGAAACAAGTTTTTTGACTGTGAGTATGTTGACCTGTTGTTAAGTAGTTCTGTTATTTCTTTGTAACCACTTCAGTTTATAATTTGTACTTTTAATATGTATGCTTTTTATGCTCTCTTAGTCTCTTACTTTATGAAATATGAAACTTGCTTCCACCCTTGCAGGTGGTAGATGCTTATGCATTGATAGATGATGTTCCTGGTCTTGTTGTAAAGATACAAAGCTTCTTTATGCAGGAAGTTATATCTGAAACCCATGTAGTTCTTAAGAGCATTGTGCTAGAGGTATGTTTCTGTCACTAATGGTTTATTTTAAATTTTAATTAAAATTAATCACAATGGATATCATAGTTTAGTTGTAAGTCAGTCCCATATTGTTGATAGCTATAGTTATCTATCCTTTTGTGGATTTTGAGATTCTGGTTGGTGGAATTTAGTAGTTTGTTTTGATTTTAGGGTTTAGAGAGTTTTAATCCATGTTTTCATTTGATTAGGATGGATCAATATATGGCATTACAGAGTGCAGGTTGGATGGGCAGTATCTTTATCCATGTTCTTAGTTGCTAACTTTGTAATTTTTTTCACCAAGATGCATGTAGGTGAGCCTCTGATAGGTTCTGATTTGGGTAGTTCCACGTATAATTTGCTTCGTTATCCTACAGCTTTTGGCAACTATTGGTATAACTTGACTTCGAATAATATCACCAGTGATGACAAAAGGCATCGTCTTCATAGGTTCCCCTAATTTTTTATTATTAGGTTATTTGGTTTTTTAGAATAGTTTGTTGGGTTTCTGTTGGATTATTTGATGTTTAAAGTTTGCAGTTTTGGGTAGTTCTGTTTTATTTCTATTTATGTTGTCTAAATAACTCGAACTTGTCTTCATAGTTATATATATCAACATTACGACGTGGTTTCAAAATCGATTTGTTGATGTAAGTTCTTGAATTGCCGTTAGTACTCTATATAACAATGTACAACTTGTCAAACTGAGCCTTATACATTTTAGCACATCCGCCGCAACGCGCGGGTCACCTACTAGTATATATATATGGTTGGATTACTATGAGAACCCTCTATTTTTGTGAGAACCATTTAACCCAATCCTAACCATAGATCCAAAAATGGATGGATAAGATCTTTTAAAACTTTTTTTTAAAAGGGCATAAAGGTCATTTAATAAATCTATCAAATTCAGATTTAACAGATCATGACAAGTGTCATCACTACATCCTCCTATTTCTTTTTTTATATTTAAACACTTTACCCCCTTTTTATTTAAACACTCATAACTTTTTTATAAATTATTATTTTTTTATAAAATTATACCATTAAACTCATCATATTTTTCTCTTTAATTCTACTATAGTATTACAAAAAAGTTTCACCTGTACGTAGTTACATCATATTACAACGTTACACTGTTGTAACATGCAACAAAGCTATAATAAAAACAACAAGTTACAATGTTAATTCCCATATTATCTTGCAAACGACAATAGATCATATAATATTGCACTACCGTACCAAACTTTTACACCCTATATTACACCACTCTAACTAAGAATAATATCCCCATTACGACAACCTAACAACCAAACGACATTACATCATGTTGTACTAATGTAATCTTTAGCAAAGTTGTAACAAAAAAATCTAGTTACACTGTTAAATACATGATATACACAACTTCAACTAAAGTAGCATAATCATTACAACAAACAAATGACATTACATCAATATAACCAATGTAAAGTAGTACATCTGGAAACAAAACAACCCAAAATATTAACCAATGTAAATAAAAAAGTTATTACTCGTACACAGTTATATCAAGTTACACTGTTATACTACTGTAACTTATAATAAAACTGTCACGAAAACCAACTGTAAAACAATGTAATCATTGTAACCCAATGTAAACTAATTTAAACTATTGTAACCCACAAGGAAAACCAAGATCTAAATCAACATTACAAGATCAAAGAATCATAGAATAAACAATATAACATGTACTTAATTACATCAGGTTTTAATGTTATACTAATGCAATATTTAGCAAAGTTGTAATGAAACATCAAGTTACACTATGAAAAACCCAATATTAACCATATTACACCAATGTAACCAATGTAAACTGATGTAAACCAATATTAGCCAATGTAAATCAATCTATAAAACAAATATAAGCTGATGCAACTTACTATTATGTTAATATAAATAAGTGTAACACCACTGTAGAAGGTATAACATAAATGTAAAAAGGTGTAACATAGAATATTAAAAATATGCATCAATGAACCCAGATCTGAAAATAACAACAAATGAGAAAACCTAGATGCATGAAACCATTAAAGTACCCAGATCTTGATGCAACTTTTGCACCTTCTTCTCTAACTCGTTCGCCTGCTCTATCCTTATCACCTCCGCCGCGACGTCTGCCGCCTCCACCAACTCCATCATCTCACCAGCAACCGTCGTTCTCCTTTTCGCTTGTCGGTCCAATTCGCTTGTGCTCTACCGATTTTCACCCCGATGACGTCATTTTCCGACGAGTGTGATTTGGGCAGAAGGGCGGTGGTTGTGGACCGAGATTTCTAATTTCACCCACAAAACCTGTGTTCTTCTTGGTTTGGACCGAGATTCTACATAGTGACGATGACCTAAAGGGTCGATGTTGATGATGACCTCTAAGGTGGTCGATTTGGTGTGTAATGGGTGTCACGACCACCCACTGGTGGGGCGACTGTTGCTGGAGTGGTAGCGGTGGTCGATGACGCTGGTGGTTGTTGTTCAGGCAGTGATGTCCACCATCTTCCTCTTCAAATCCGATTGAGTTCTCTGAACTCTCAAGTAATTTTTGAGATAGATCTAGATGAGGATTTGAAATAGATTTGAGATTTGATGTGTGGTTGTGGTTGTAGCTTTTAAGAAAAGAATCTGACAAAAGCATAAAGTAAAAAAGTCAAATTACTTAAATGTCCTTATTAGATCTTGACCATTGATTTGGTATCTAAAATATTTAATATTAAATCAAAGGCTAATAGAATGGTTAAAGGGTTCTCATAAAAACTAAAGGTTCTCACATAAACCCAATCATATATATATATATATATATATATATATGTATGTATGTATGTATACTAGTAGGGACCCGCGCGTTGCGACGGCGACAACAACAATTTATAATGCGATACTCATTTTTGTTAGTTTATCAATCTTCTTGTAATATATTGCATTGTACGTCAATTATTTTTCTTATTGAAAGCATCGGGAATATTGTACAACTCAAGATTCAAAATATCCAATGGTTTATCGAAGTCAAAGTTTGTGAGATGCGTAGATAATTTTCAAACATAAGCAAATTTTCAGTTTTATTTTTTTACTATTATTTTCCTTGTTAATGATTTGTCAATAAAAATTTCAAATCAAAACCTTTTTATTATCACATAAACAATTAACGATCACATGCTACAATGGAACACAAAATAATTAAAATTATATGAACATGCACATTCATATTCACTACACTAAATAATTCAAATCAAATACACCTGTTGGTAACGTTATAGTGGGTATAGCAAGCATTGGTATAGCAATAATGCGTATTATAATGTTTTGTTCAAACGGGTCCATTCAGATAAGTATACACACTTGTTATAGTAAGAAAGCATTATGCATGCAGCCTTAATAATATTCACTTGATAATGCTATTGTATAAGTAGAGACCAAAACATTCAATCACTATTTGACCTGCCCATCCTGCTGCCATATCTATAGATTAGCATGTGAAGTTAAATTCAGACTAAAGTGTAAGGTGGTGCAGAATTTCTTACAGATCGAAGCTGATCTACTTCCACATTGAGAGTTTTCTTGAGGTCAGAAAGCTCCTACAGAAACATTTACAAGTTGCAATTGAAGCATCTTGTGCTTAAATATCAATCAACTTTTGCTTAGTTATTATTTTATATTAGCGCAATAACTGAAGTTCACATAATCAAAAAAAAAAAGACGGGACTGCATCAGTAAGGTATGACAGAAGCAAACAAACATATGACCATAGCAAGCAAACGGAAGCATAGTTTGTGATTTCTCGGCTTTCATGAAACCACAAGAATTTACAACATAACAATTCTCCATTTCATGAGAATCAGCAGAAACTATAGGAAGAAAAACTTCAACACAAAACAAAGCTAAAGAGCAAGTTAGTTCTAAATAGCAAGTTAGTTAGTGAGTTGCTAACATTTCAAATCATCATGCTTGGTATATGACACAAAGACCTCCTTATTCTTCTGATAAACGGATACAAAGAATAATACCATCCCAACAACAGACCATTTAGAACAAGAACATCAAAGAATGTTTTTTTTCATTACATGTTCACAATGTGTCGACAATCGCCTGTTGTTGCAATTTTATCTATTCCTTTTGGCATTTTCACCTAAATGATGATTAGTTTGCACCAAAATTCAAGTTTGATGACTCATTAACTCAAAACAGTAAATAAGTAACTTGTAAACTATATACAATCCCAATATAAGACAGGACAACCAGATCTTAAACATTATAACTAAGTAAATAACCTCATACCCGAGGCTGTAAGATACACAAAACCACAAATCAGCATACGAGCAACAGGTAATACTTACATCACGATAGCTCTTAACTTGAGTATCCAACTTTGATCTCCAGCTTTGAAGATCCTTCATGTGAAAAAGCAAAACTAATCACTAACAAGTTTGAATTACAAGAGTACAAATCAACAATCAACAATCAATCCGCAGTTTCATATGCAAACTCCATCTAACCAACAGCTTACATTCTTTAGATTCTGAATCCTATTAAGCAGTTCCGCCCGTGATTCACTCAACTCCTGCAAAAAACACAACACGAATTAGGGTTCCCTCTTCACAAAAACCAATTAAACTACACGCTAAACAAAAGTAAAGTCCAACAACATACCGCAATCTTCGAAGTAATCGGCGTCAAATTCTCTTTCTTCTACAAAAACACAAAGATGCTCATACGATTAACACCCATCAATAACTATACAAAACCCTAACAAAAACGAAGTAAAGATCACATACTGAGGAAAGTGGAGCAGCGGCAGTTGGTGATTGAGCAGAGTCGATGTTGACCGGCGGTGTCCCAGAACGGTGGTTGCCGAAAGACAACCCTGAAAGAACCAACGCTCTTGACCGGCGCTCTTGACCGGCGCTCTTGACCGGCGGTGTCCCAGAACGGTGGTCTCCTCCTATCATTGCCGACTGCCCGTCCATCCTCCCATCATCGCCGACCGACTGAGATGGAAAGCTTTTGAGAGAGAGAGAGAGAGAGATTTTGAATTTTGAAAACTGAAAGCTGGGTGTTTGAATGCTGAGTTTGCCCAGAACGGTGTTTGAAGAGAGGTCCGAAAGCAATAGGGAAGAGAGGTCGAAGGCATCTTCTTTTGTAACAGTGGTCGAAAGCGTTTGCAGAGTTTGCCCTCCATATACATCAAAAGCAAACTAACTTGTACCTTGTGAATGAATACATGTATATCTCTTAATTTTAAGAGATTATGTAAAATTACATTTTACCCTAC
Organism: Flaveria linearis; assembly: GCA_024085815.1. Lineage (NCBI taxonomy): Eukaryota > Viridiplantae > Streptophyta > Magnoliopsida > Asterales > Asteraceae > Flaveria > Flaveria linearis. The sequence continues at coordinate 75,225,804 of CM044006.1, read as the reverse complement.
TCAAATGAATATATATATAGTATAGATATATATATCGTACATACTTGATTAATAAAAAAGTGAATTTAAAATTACAAATATTATCTTTGATGCGTTGGTGAGCCCGCGGTAGGACATGTGGGTTTAAAGCTAACAATACCGAAATAATTAGCGTGATATGGATGTAGATGTGGATGTGAATGTGTGTGGTGGCCTTTTGTCTTTCAACGGGGGAGGTCGATCTCGATTGTTAGTGTTTCTTGAACCAATCAATATTCCCATTTTTCCAACCTTTTTATATATCTCCTTGGATGCCCAATCTATGAAATGCTGGCATCTTTAAATTACCAACAAAATTAAGGTTGTTATGAGCCGAGCCGAACTGAGCAGATTTTTGCTCGTGCTTGACTCGTTTTTAAACCGAACGGAGCCGATCGGTTCGTTTACAATCGAGCGAAAAAATCGAACGAGCATTTTTCAAGCGTTAAATTTTCGAGCGAGCGTTAGCAAGCGGAAACGAGCGGCGAACAATTTATACAACCTAGCTATCTTGTGTGTCATACGATTTACAATGCAGCGAATAAGATTTAAGGACTTAAAAATTAGTCACATTTCATTACATTATATTTTCATGGATAACAATAGTTGTGGCTGATGATGAGGCTAAGGTTGTAGCCGATGAGGCGGATATCATATTGCAGAGAATGATGACGGTGAGAGCGAGAGAAGATCGACAAAAATATCTCTAAACAGCTTAGGATTTCGCTTTCATGTCTATGTAGAATTTTTTATTAGGTTGATTGATCAAGTATGCATAAATATAATTATATTTTGTATATAATAGATCAAATCTATTAGAGTGTTATGTATAAACTATATATACATATTAATTCGATCCGAATTAAACCGAGCGGATCTTTGCTCGTGCTTGGCTCGTATACAAACCGATTCGAGCCGATCGTCTGGTTTACAACCGAGCAAAAATTCAAACAAGCATTGAACGTCGAGCGAGCGTCGAGCGACGATTTGAACAGCCATATACAAAACGAACATATTTATAAATATTCCATGAAAGTTAAGTAATATAGATTTAATATTTTAAACCTATTTTAATCTATTTTTATTATCAATTATACATATATCTTGTAACATTTAAATCATCAGGAGATGTATATTAGCACCCAATATGTTCCTTTGAAGCTAGAGATATATATTTTTAATGTTTAGAGACTCATGAGCCCTCTGATATTACTATTTTACTATAAAAATTTCCTCATGGGGGCGATTACATGTTTGTTACGTCTAATGTTTGTAGTGGGGGTCAACGAGTAGGTTAAACATGTCAAACAACGGTTTAAATGAGTAGCATTAAGATACATATCAACAAATGTTGTTGTCAGGACTTTATACTTTTTTGATATTATCACTAAAGGAAGTTTGCGTGCAATAATATTTTAAATTTAGAAGAAAAGGTTGTCTGAATTTAAGTTTTGAAATTGATCGTTTGCTTAATATTTATGCATAAATATTTAGTATTAGGGGTTGTTTGATTGCATCTGACTGATGCACTGACTGCTGACCCGGTCAACCAGTCGGCACGTTTGATTTACAAAAAATAGATTCTGACCGAGTCAGCCCTTCTGACTCACCTTTACTTACCCTCTGACCCAGTCAGTTTTTTTGAGATCTTTGACACAGTCTCCATTGCTGACCATCATCAACAACCCTTAATGTTCAAGTATATAATGTAACTGGTTCTAAGTTGGTTTGATCATCTAGCAGCCAAATTGTAAGTACATGAATAATTGCAATAAAACCGATTTCAAATATGTGTTGTGTTTATCGTCATTTTAATATTTAAAATAATTTTATAATTCACACACTCAAGAGTTGATAATCTAATTAACAAAATTTTTCACAATTTCAAATAACGAAGCACATCAAACTCTAATACTTTATTTAGTAATTTGTTTCTTTAACAACTAATAACCTTATGTTCTATATTAATCTCAAAACGTAGTCAAACACCCTAAAAACATATTACGTATGATCATATTTTTTATTTGACAATTATAATTGTTTATATGATTACCCATATATAAATTATATAGTTAACAATATTATAACAATTAAAAAACACACAATTAATGAAATTGTTTTTAACAACAAATTCACACACACTCTCTAAACATACTCTTAAATCTACATAATTTATCCATAACATGACTTAAACCCTCAAACTTTTGAAAAGAACTCATACAATAACTCTTGTTATTTTTGGGTCAAATGCCCCATTTCATTATATAAAAGTGTTATTTGGATCATAAAGAAAAAAATACAAAAATACATCTTAAACTTTTAAATCCAATCCTACATGGGCTTTCATTAACATAGTGCTTTTTTGTAACCCACTGTTCCATACAGCCCAGTGCCCCAGTTACGACTTACGAGTCATCAGTTATGGCCTTGAAATTGGTCAACCACAATCCCTCATAGATTTATCCTGTTTCTATGGAGATTTGATTCACCATTTTGTTAATGAATCATCACATCAAGCTTATATTTTCTAGCTATAAAGACATACTCTTTACATATACTCTATCCTTAAGATCAACATGCCAGTATTTATAAAAATTAAAATATACAACATCTGATTAGGGCCTTAGGAGTATATCATTTACCATAAAATGTCCTCTTACAAATACATCAAACTTGTTTCGTGTGTTATCTCATGTACTTACTCATGGTGGATAATAGTTTACGGTATATCGATTTTTATCCGAAAGTAAGTGCTAGATTTGTATAAAATTATTTTCTCTATAATATTTTTCTAGAATTTATACACTTTTGTAAGGATAGATAATGATATATGTGATTACTGTAAACTTTCTGAGTTCAAATATTGATATCAATATCAAACAAATCTGAAAACAACAATAATCTCTCAACAACAAAGAACGAAGAACAGACAATCAAGAGATAGAAGAATACAACTTCAACAATGAAAACTGTCAATCAGACTATCAGAACAAGCAACGATGAGTTGCTTGTTACTACAAATTGAGCAGAAGATCTATGAAGAAGATGATGAAACTCTCGATCTAAACTTGGAGAAAACCCTAGAGAGACTTCGTTAATCCCAAGAGGAGAGAAGAGATATTCATATAGCAGCTTCTCATCAGAATAATCAGCAGCAGCCCTTCAAAAACTATATTGACAGAAACCACCCTCGAACAATAGCAAACCTCACAAACAATAACACAACTTATTAGGATTGAATTGAAAGAATAATATATAAATTTAACACCCACCCTCAATTCAATACTAAAAACAAATCAACAAGACCCAATTTCTCACATAGAAACTTATGTTGACCAACACCAAGACTTTAGTAAACACATCAGCAGGTTGATCAGCGTATTTATTTTAACAATTTTGAAAACCCTGCTAAACCTTTTCTCTTAAAAAGAATAAATCTATTTCAAAATGCTTTGTTCTCTCATGAACACAGAATTAGCAGTCATAAGTATAGCAGCACTACTATCACATGAATTTCAATAGGATAGGACAGCTTACCTTCATATCCAAAAGCTTTCGAATCCATATTAATTCACAGCCAGTTGAAACACATAGCTCGATATTCTGCTTCAGCAGAGAGACCGAGAACAGTATTTTGTTTTTTACTTTTCCATGAAATAAGACTACCTCCCAAGTAAACACAAAAACCAGAAACACAGCGACGAGTAGACAAACATTTTCCCCAATCAGAATCAGAGAAACCTCGTAAAAGAAACTCAGACTGTTTTTTAAAAAATAACCCCTGACAGGATTCAATTTCAAATACCTCAAGAGCCGTAAAGCAATCTTAAAATGAGAGTGAAGAGGTTTATGCATATATTGACTTAGACACTGAACAGTATAAGAAATATCTGGACGAGTAAGAGTTAAATAAATTAGTTTTTCCAATTAAAGTTTGATACACAGTAATGTTTTCAAGAACAGAATCACCAGCTTCTATATTAGACCCATCAGGTACTACAGATTCTGTTCCATAGGATGGCAACAGGTTTGCAAGCAAGCATTCCAAATTCTTTTAATAACTCCAAACAATATTTTCTTTGATTTAAACATAACCCTTGAGGAGTTTCAACAACACTTCAATTCCAAAAAATATTTTAAAATACCCAATCTTTAATTAGAAAACTTTGATTCAAATTTGTTTAACTCTTGTAATTTCATCCTCACAATTTCCAGTTATGACAATATCATCAACATACACAAGAAGCATCACAATTTTAATTCACAAGACTTAACAAACAAGACACATCATTCACGCTTTGAGTAAAACCTATAGACTTAAGAGTATATGTAAGTTTCTCATTCCACTGTCTTGGAGCTTGTTTAAGTCCATATAAAGACTTTACAAGCTTACACTTTACCATTGTTATTTTGACCACCAAACCTTCAGGAATAGACATATATATATCCTCATACAAGTCACCATACAAAAAAGCATTATTTATATCAAGTTGAAACAATTTCCACCCATACTGAACAGCAACCAGCATAAAGTCCTAACAGTAGTCATTTTAACAACAGGAGCAAACGTCTCCTCAAAATCAATTCCTTCTTTTTGACTATAACCTTTAGCTACCAACCTAGCTTTATACCTTTCTATCTCACCATTAGATTTATACTTAATCTTATAAGCCATTACACCCAATTGCTTTTCTATCCTAGGGCAAATCTGTAATAATCCAAGTCTTATTTCTTTAAAGCCTCAATTTCATTATTCATAGCAGTAACCCAGTTTATATATATGACATGCTTCACTATAAGACTTAGGTTCAAACATTTATCAAGTAAAGACAGGAAAGACACATTATCAGAAGACAAATTGGCAAAATAACATATTTATCCACACCATATTTGACTTTCCCTTCTATAACATATCACTAAACTTAGAAGGTAAAGATCAATTCAACTTAAGTTTGACCACGTAATTTCTTAATCTTATCTTTACACTTCATTTTATATATTATTCTTTCATTCAATCCTAATAAGTTGTGTTATTGTTTTGTGAGGTTTGCTATTGTTCGAGGGTGGTTTCTGTCATATTAGTTTTTGAAGGGCTGCTGCTGATTATTTCTGATGAGAAGCTGCTATATGAATATCTCTTCTCTCCTTTGGGATTAACGAAGTCTTCTAGGTTTTCTCCAAGTTTAGATCGAGATTTTCATCATCTTCTTCATAGATCTTCTGCTCAATTTGTAAACAAGCAACTCATCGTTGCTTGTTCTGATAGTCTGATTGACAGTTTTCATTGTTGAAGTTGTATTCTTCTATCTCTTGATTGTCTGTTCTTCGTTCTTTGTTGTTGAGAGATTATTGTTGTTTCTCAGATTTTGTTTGATATTGATATCAATATTTGAACTCAGAAAGTTTACATGGTATCAGAGCCTTGTGCTCTTGATTTTTAACCCTGTTGATTCATTCCCTAAGAATTTGGTCATCTAGGGTTTCGTTGTGACAATCCGGAAAATTCCCGTTTATTTCATATATTAATATAGTATTTATGTGATTTAACAAATTAGTTTTTATATTTTTATTATTATTTAATAATGATAATAATAATAAAAATAATGATAACAATAATAATAATAATGATATTATTAATAATAATAATGTGATAATGATAAAAAAATATAATAATGTATTAGATTATATTATTTAATATTTATAAAATTTATTAAACTTGATTCAATAAAGTTCAGGGGGTGTAATTGAAATTCTTGAAACTTGTTTTATAACTTTATAACATAAATGTAACTGTTGTAACTCCAGGACCAATTGTGTAATTTCGTTTAAAAATCCCAACCCGCCGCCGACCCGTTTTTCCGGCGCCTATTCCGGCGACCTCCGGCGTCTCCCAAAGGCAAGTTAGGCCGGGTTTAATCCAATCAAACGATGCCGACACTTTCGTGTGATCTCGAACTCGTGGCCACTGGAAATTTGATAAATGGTGTCGGTTTAATGCCATTTCCACTACGACCGAAAGTTCGGTCGACACCCACTACGAACACGCACCAAACAATAAACAATACTCGAATTGATTGCACACTAACATCCGTATGATTATTTATAGACTACCAGTGAGTTCAATTCCACACAAAACATAACACAATATCACCATTGATCCTCTCCTTGTGTTCGACCTGCAACTTATTCGATTTCACCTTCTGAGTTCTATTACACGACAACAATAGAGGGCTTTTGATCATTAGACTTATTGGAAACTTCCTGTGAAGTTATTTCATTATCATCAACGTTTGATCATCTTTTGGATTCCACGTTAGCCGCGACTGTTCTTCGTGTGTTCATCATCAATTCGACTTCTTTCTGGTAAATTAAACACACCTACAAACTCGTTTTTATTCATAGATTAAAAGCCCTATGAATTTGTGCATTAACAGAATCAAATCGAACTTCATTTGAATCAAAATTGATTCTAGGGTTTCTTGAATTTTGGGATGAGCATTCGGGTGTGTTTAAAACTATTGGGGCGGGGTTTGTTCGCTGATGAGCCTTTGGCTCAGTGGTTTGTGCGCGGGTGTGTTGAGGGGGAGGTCACGGGTTCGAACCGTGCACTTCCCAACCTTTTATTTTATTTTTTTATTTAGTTATTTACCCCTTTAAAAATAAATAAAAATTATAAAAAATACATAAAAATTACCAAAATTATAAAACTGATTTTTAAGAACTTCTTTATTTTTAATTAATTTTCTGTAATTATTTAATTAAAAATACTTAAATAAAATTTATAAAATGTTATTCAAAAAAAATATTATAATTAAATTTTATAAAAATAGACTTTAAATTATGATTTAAAGTATTAATTCATTAATTGAACACCATATCATTTTAATTAATGATAAATCATAAAATTGTAGAAATTCAATTATTTAAAACCCTAATTATTTATGTAAATATTATTACATGTATTATAAATTATTACATGTATTATAAATTGTTATCCATACAAAAATGGGTTTTTAATATAAATTAAAACAATCAAATTATTAATGGATATTATTTATTTAGGGATTTATTTGATAATATAATACGAATTAGATTTTATAAATTTAAATGTTTATAAAATCTTACAAAAATTAAATATAAACTATATGTGTATATAACGTCTATAATTTACTAGAATATATGATATGTCAAAATCATTATTAAACTAATTAAATTTTATATAACATTATTATTAACAAAATAATAAATGATTTAATGTTTATAACAAATCCTAGAAAACCAAAACCTAGATCAATTGAACACCAGGTCAAGATCTAACTTATTTAGGTTTTTGGATTTGTATCTGTTTGCTTACGTGAAATTATAATTCCTTACAGGAATTTACTAGGTTGTCAACACCACACAGGAACTGAGGTGAGTTCATAACTATTCCCCTTTTTAATCATTTAAATGTTTTTGGGGCTGGAATACATGTTGTAATTGAAATTACAAATTATTTTTGTGTATTATGTTAAATAATAATTTGATCACATTTATGATTACATATGGTTACTATGAAAATCCTTCTCTGTATACTGGACTATAAATAAGCAGGGATCTTTTGGATAGTACTATCGGGGAGTGACTTACCCCCACAAAGGTATGGACATGTGATCTCATATCAGATGCACAAAGATCTTGTTGTCATTGGGATGACTGTTTCTGTAGTGAGAAGGCAGATGTGCCTTATATAGTTTGCATTATAGTTCCATTTACAACCCATATGAGGATAAATGTAAAGGAGGATTGCTCCCTCTGATTTGAAATTATTATGAAAATATAATATACACATAAAAGGATAATAAACTAAGTGACATGGACAAATTCAATGTGAAGGATTTGTTGGGCTTGTACTTAGTAGTATGTGGGATAGCGGGTTCACCTTATTAAAAAGGGTTCCGACAGGCTATTCATATACCGGTGAGTAAAATTAAACTCACACTTTTTCTATAATCCTACTTGATGATAATGATGGTTATCACTATGTTTTACTTACCTGTGAACTCACCAACCCTGTGTTGACACTTGATTTACATGTATTCTCAGGTATCTACTAGGAGCTTATGGATATGCACGTAGGATCATATAAGAGCTCAAGATACCTATTGATTATTATCTGAAATATGATTTAGACATGTTGTCATGAAACAAATCTATATTTACTTCCGCTACGCATAATATTACCTGAACATTATTGTAATGATTATCTAAAAACTATCATATAGATATTTGCATCTCTGTGTAACTACTGTGTTCGATCCTGTTTGTTCACCCCTCCGTGATAGATTCCAGACCCGGAATTTGAGGGTGTGACAGATTGGTATCAGAGCCATTGGTTATACTGAGTTAGGGATTGCATCTAGCCTATAACCACACACAATATTGCACAAAGTAAATTGCCTTAGTTAGAGATAGGATAGGATTAAGAAGTTATATGCTTAAACTTAGATAGTTGTTTTCCTAAACATGACTTTGACTCTTTGACTCATTCCTAAACTTATTCTAACGACACGTGGGATCTACACTTACCATCGTGCCTAAATCAAATGTTTTTCAAATCTCGTCAAAGTCCGTGTCACATGACCGAGAACATGCAATGCTGGAAGAGT